>JAJHZJ010000195.1:3798547-4065580 GCA_023548195.1 Bettongia penicillata ogilbyi | reverse complement strand
ACATACATGTATATATGTGTACGAACAGAATAAATATAAAGAAAATAAATGCAAAGAAATGTCAGGTAGTTAAATAAAACTTAGCTGTGGAGTGAGCTCTAGAGTTGGGGGTAGGTATAAATTTTGTATAAGATGTTACTTAAATTTTGTCTCAAAAGAAGGGGAGAATTATTTTCCGCAAAGGTGAACAAGGAGTGCATTCCAGGCTAGGGGGACAGATAGTGAAAAGGCATGAAGATGGGAAAGGGAGTGTCATGGATGAGGAATAAACAGAAGGGCTATTTTCACATGGAGTTTGTTGGGGACCGTGACATACACTGAGACTAAAGGATAAAATTCGGTTGCAAAGGACTTTAAAATTTTTACAGTTTATATCTTATCTTGAAGGCAATAATAGCATGCCACCAGAGTTTGTTAAGTAGGAGGGTAGAATTGTCAGACCTATTTTAAAATAAAATCATTTTGGACTATTGTGAAGGATAAAGTGAAATAGGGGTAGATTTGAGGAATGGAGAACAATTAGAAAGCTCTTGCAATGCTGTAGATGGCATGTGGTAAGGACCTGAACTAAGGGGATGGCTTTGTAAATAGAGAGAACTGACCTAATGTAAGATTTGTTGGAAAAGGTATAAGCAGCAACCTTTGTTAACTAATTGGGATGAGGGAGAGTGAGGACTATGGAATTCAGAACAAGATTAGTTACAAAGGGACCGGAAGAATGGAGGGGAGTCTGAAAGGAATAGTAAAGTTCAGAAGACAGGTGAGTTTGGAGAAAAGATTAAAAAGCTCTGTTTTGAATACATTGAATTTGAGATGCCATCAGAAAATTCCATTTGAAATATTCAAAAGGTCATTGATGACACAGGACTGAAATCTGGGAAGAGAATTGACGATGGATATGGAGATTCGTGAGTCATCTTCATAGAGGTGGTAATTTTCTTAATGATAGTTTCCGAGGCCACCAAGAGAAGAGAGAGGTCCCAGGATAGAGCTTATGGGAACATTTCCATTTTAAAAGGAATGAGTAGATGACAAACCAGCAAAGGTGGGTAAGCAAGTTAAGAGAAGAACCAGAGAAGAGTGAGTAAAGAGCAGGAATGGGTGATCTATATGTCAAATACATCAGGTGGATCAAGAGGGATTAGCACTGTGAAAAAACCATCCAATTTTTGAATTAAGAGATAATCTGTAACACTGGAAAGAACAGTTTCAGCTAAATGATGAAGTCAGAAGCCAGATTGCAAAGGGTTGAAGAGTAACTGAGAGGAAGTGTAGGCTGTGAATATAACACCTTTTTCAAGAATGTTGGCTAAAAAAGTGGGGAGAGATAAAGGATGATAGTTTGAGGGGATAGGAAGCCAGATTGCAAAGGGTTGAGGAGTGAGTGTGAGAAGAGAAGTGGAAGAAATGTATACAGAGAATACAAAAACTCACCACTAGATTTTCTGGGTTTCATGGAAAGTGACATGTTGCCAGAAATGCTGTATATAGCATATAAAAATAACAATGATCACAACAAAAAAACAAATAAAATGAAAATAATGGTTCATTTTTGAGACAGTGGCATAATTCCTTATTCTATATAAAAATCCAGAAAAATCAGGATGCTAGGGGTATTAAATCCATTGAGAATTATTGACTTCGAGGCAGAGACTTACACATGTTGACCTAGGTTTATATATATATTAGATATACTCAGGAAAAGTTATCTCTAAAATGAAGTTATATTGCATTATATTTTGCCATTTATGATACAATTTGGGTTGTATTTCTATATAATCTTTTTCTTTGTTTTCTATAATAAAAGTACATTCAAACTACTTGCATTTACTCCTCAGAGTATTTTGATTTTGTTCATAGATAAATTGCACATGTACAAGAAGATATTCTATACTTTAATGGACCTGTGATATTTCATCTATATTGATAGATTTTCAATATTAGAAATTACCACCCATCCACTCCTTTTCATCCTGTGTCATCACAGATTTCTGGAAGGAAGGAAGGAAGGAAGGAAGGAAGGAAGGAAGGAAGGAAGGAAGGAAGGAAGGAAGGAAGGAAGGAAGGAAGGAAGGAAGGAAGGAAGGAAGAAAGGAGGGAAGGAAGGAAGAAAGGAGGGAAGGAAAGAAGGAAGAGGAGGAAAGCTGATATCTACATAGTGCTTTAATATTTGTGAAGTACTTGTCATGTGTTATTTCATCTTCACAAAAACCTTGTAAAGTAGGTACTATTACTATTCTCTTTTCAAAATTGAGGTAGCCACATAACTAGTAAGTATCCCAGGCTGCATTTGAACTTATCTCCCTGACTCCTGACCTAGCTGGTGGCCATCATTATCAATTATATATGGTATATTGTTTCAAGGTTTACTCAGTATTTCCCTCATATATTTGCTGTTAGGTAGTATAAATATTGTTATTGTTATTACATAAATAACATTTCCATAGCACTTACTATGTTCCAGGCACTGTGCTAAATGCTTTACGATTCTTACCTCATTTGGTCCTCAGCAGTCCTGGGAGGAAGGCATTGTTATCATGCCCAGACCTATTGTACAGATGAAGCAACTCTAGCTTGGAGAGGTTGCTTGTCCAGAGTCAAGCAGTTGCTAAGTAGTAATATCCATATTCAATCTCAGTCCTTCCATATATAAATTTATTCTCTTTATATCACATAGCCCTGAGAAAAAGAGAACACTTAGCACAGTATGTAGCAGATGATGAGCTCTTAATCAGTGCTTATTGACTTGACAGTGGGTAAAGCATTATTATTGAAATTCAAGTTGATATAGGGAATGGAATAACCATCTTGGAATCAGGAAAATCTGTTTTCAAGTCTCTTATACATGTATGTGTGTGTATACGTATACACACAAACACATATATATATATATTTATGAATGTATATGTATGTGTATGCACACAAGTGTATATATATATATATATGCATGTATACATATATAACTATAAATGTGTGTAGATAGATAGATAGATAGATAGATAGTATTTGTGAGCCTGGGAAGGTCTCTTAAACTCTAAGACCTTCTGTTGCAAAGAAGTCACCATCTGCTTTTTTTCCCCACCCAATGGAAGGAAACATAATTTAATAATTAAAGCTATTCCAAAGCATGAAATGGGCTATCACTGTTTTCTGTCTTTAATCAAGAGGTTTTCTAGCAACAATTGTGTAACTCCTTTTAGGTGATGTTGTAGAGGGACTTTATAGCCAAATATAGTCTGGAGTATATGGCCTTTGAAGTTCTTTCCAAATTTGTCATCTGCTTTGTAGTAAAAGCTTCCTCACTAGGAGTGCCCAATAATGATGAAATCTCAGGTCTGGACCAAGAGTTGAGCTTTGAAGGAATTGCAGTATTTGAATTGATGGAGTGGAAGAGAGAGGTCATACTAAATGGGGAGATACTTAGTATGATGCCATGGAAGTGGGAATGAGCATGTGTGTGGTAAAGCAGATGGACCTACCCTGTTGGACTGGGTGATTTGTCTTAAAGCTAATTAATAGAGGGTCTTGAAAGACAGGGCTGAGCAATTTGGATTGAAGCCATTAGCAAAATAGTAAGGTGATGACAACGAGGTTTTAGAAAGATTAATCTGGCATTAAGTGACAGTTTAGATAAATATTTATGGGTGCTAATTGACCCCAAAGGGGTGTCTTTGAAATACATTCTAGGATGAAGCTTCTTTCAAGTTTTGTTCAGACACCAGCAAAAAAAGTGCTATCTGAAAATGTAACATATGAATTGAGTCATTGCCCTAACTGATAAAAATGTGCAACCAACTAACTGAATATTTCCAGAAGGAGGTTGAGATTGACGAGAATCTGAGGAGAAATAGGACAGAAATGGTGTTTCTATACATGAACTCTGATTATCTCCAGTTGTATAGAGGTAAACTATTGCCTTCTAGATTATCTGAGTAATCACAAGGAGGAAAATTTTTATCCCTGGAACTTCTTGTCCTCAATTACCATAAAGTACTTCTTTAGAGAATGGGGGCTCAGATTTCAGATTTTAAGTTGTCTTGTAATGATGACACTTATCATAAGACAGGACTTGTTCATTATCACATTTCTCATCCACATGGATCTTAAAGCACTATTTGCATTTGGTGCTTGAAATTCAGCCACCTAGAAGCGGATCTGTCCATCATAGTCAGTTTTACCAAAGGGCATGACTGTTCAACTATTGATTTCCCAAGGGGATTGATGAGAAAGACTCAGCAACTTAATTACAACAGACAAGCCATTACTTACTAACAGGTTGTGTTTTGTGTGTATGTTGGGGGAAGGGAAGGTAGGGGAGGGAGTTTTCAGAATAAACCAACTCACATCTGCAAGCAGTACTTCCTATGACTTCTTTAAGTTGTGAGAGGGTGACTACACTTTCTCTAAGGCAAAGAAAATACAGGTAGAATGCAAATTTCAAAGTAAAATTGTAATAAAAATTATATCATTTGATATGTCTGGTCCTTTTAGAGTTTATTGGTAATATAGGTATTCAGCAAACTAGTAAGCAGATCATGAAAAATATTATAATCAGTGTTATTTTTATACCAGCAAACTGAGTTTTTTTTAGTTCTGTATCAGTAAACAACACCATCATAGGTTGTATATCCTGATAACATGTCCTGAAATCCCAACATATTGTGTTTCAATCAGTTCTGCTACTTAGTACCTAAGTTACCTTAGTAAGTACTCACTAAGTACCTTAGGACCTCAGTTTCCTCATCTATAAAATGAGGAGTTGATCCAGACAGGCTCTAAGGTCTCTAGGGGCAGCTAGGTGGGACAAAGGATATAGTTACAGTTCTGGAATCAGGCAGGCTTATCTCCCTGAGTTCAAATCTAGCCTCAAACACTTGCTAACTGTTTGACCCTGGGCAAGTCACTTAACCCCGTTTGCTTCAGTTTCCTCATCTATAAAGTGAACTAGAGAAGGAAATGGTGCTTCAGTATCTTTGCCAAGAAAACCCCAAACGGAGGCACATAAAGTCAGATACGATTGAAAATGATTAAACAAAAACAACAAACGGTCTCTTTCACTTCTAAATCAACGATCCTGTCAAAATAAAGACAAAGATCATCATTCAGCCTTCCAAGTCCTTGTGCCTCCCTCTTTTTCTTGCCCTCCTATTCTCTTTGCCACCATAGTCTTTAGTAATCATGCAGAAATGTAGCCAGATCAGTCTCTTCCATCAGCTTTATTTCTGCTCTATTTTTCCTCCTCCTCATTCCTTTGTGGAATTCTTTTTTTAAAAAAAAAAAACTGGTAAGAATTTGTTCTGGTGACATGAAATGTAAATACTTGATTGAGCAGAAAGCTAAGTTTATATCTCCACCTCCCCTAGTTGGTATTTCTTTGCAATGTTCTCCAGTCTCTCAGGTACCCAGTAGAATGAAATCCCTTTGAGGACAGGTATACTTTCATTTTTGTCTTTTCATCATCAGAATATAGTACAGTGCCTTTGTTTGCTTAAATGGATTGTGAGATCAAATCATAATATGGAATTACTTCAATCAAAAAATATTAAATATTTGCTATAAGTAAGGCACAATCGTAGGTGCTGAGAATTCAAAGATAGTGATGACTTACATATGACCATAAAATGTTAGAGTACAAATAAAAATTCAAACCCTACTAAACTCTAATAACAATAATTACCTAAATTTGGTTTCAAGATTTTGATTTTAAGATGCATTATCTTGAACAAAAAGTACTTAACTATCTCTGCTTGATACTGTTATAAAACAATTATAGGAATGAATAGTTTGCTTCTGGGAACTGCAGCACACCCTAAGTATGGCTTTGGGAATTGGAAATTTAGTAGGGTTTTGAGGCAATGCAAATTTTAATCCTGAGGTCACATATAGTTTCTTCACCTGCAAAAATGATAAAAAAAAAACCACAGCACTTTAAAATTTCCAAAGTGTTTTCCTTACAATAGCTCTTCGAAATAGGCATGGAAGAATTAGTGTCTCTATTGTGCATATGAATAAACTGAGGCTCACTAAAGAGAAAACATTTCTCTCCAGGTTTACATACAATGACTCTGTTTGAGAACCATGATTCAAACCCAAATCATCTGATTTATGATATAGTACAAATCCCTAAAAATATGTGAGAGATGTATATTCACTCTCTTTGGTTTCTTTGCTTATTGTGAATGATAAATAATTGCAAGATCAAATATTTATATTTATTGAAAACTACACAAATGCAAAGTAATGCTATTTGAACCATGGTGAACTATTTCCAAAAAGACTTCTTATGTTGTTCATTATACAGGCCAAGATATGATAACATTTTCATATTCTCCAAAGACTGCCCTCAGACTCCCGATGTGTTTTCAATTGACAAAGGCTTAGAAAGCTGCCAATTATTTGGGCATATCCTTCAAATCGAGTGAGCCCCAGAGATCAATTGAGTCCAGCACCATACCAGCTGCTCTGGTCTGATAGCTAAAGGATCATGGGTGTTAGGCTCAATTTAGCTGTTCCCTGCCCCTTGATATTCAGCCCAGAAACAATCTGCCAACTTTTAATGATGCACCTAATTGATTCTGTGCTTTCATTAATAACTTTGTTTTTTGCATCCTGTGTATGTGTAATTTGATGACCTTATGATTGGGGTGATTCAAGTTTCTTGGTCTAAAGCTGGTCTCCCATATTCCTGTCTCTGGGTCACTACATCAAGAGGTAGCATAGAGTAGTGGACAGAGAACTGGACATGGAACCAAGAAGACCAGAGTTTAAATTCCACCATCAGACACATACTATCTGGATAGCCCTTGGAAAATGATATAATCTCTTTATGCCTTAGTTCCCTTATTCATACAATGAAGGAGTGGGCCTCAGTAGCTATAAGCTTACTTGATGCTTTAAATCTATGATCCTGTTATATCTGTAAGGTCACAAAAGTATAAATATTAAAATGCCTATTGTTGTCTTTGAGATATGTCTAATTCAATGGAAATGGAAAGCCGTGTGCTCCTTGACCATTCAGCATCCATGAAGACAACATTGAAAGAAATAGGAAAGATAATGAGAGAATATGTAAGAAAGGCCCAAGAGTATGTAGAAATGTATCATTGAAATGCTAAAGAAGAAGGAACTAGTTATTAAAAAGTTGGAATCAGGTGCACTTTCTAAACTTCTGTTGATTAAATGGGTCCTATGTCTATGATTTCAACATTATAATTTTGGAAGACCCTGATTTCCTTTTCTTAGAGGTACTTGTAAGTATGAGATGAATACCATTATCCATCTATGACTGGGGTTTCCATATATCCTAGAGAAGAAAGAAGAAGTAATAAGTAAAGTGGAATGTGGAGGGTTTTTTTTTATCCTTGATCACTGTCTTGTCACACCATCATGAAATAGACCCATGAAATCCCGTGATTTCATTCTCTTCAGCAAAAATATCTTTAGTAACTACTGTATTAAAAGAAAAGAGTACCAGGCTATGAGTCAGGAAAACTAGAATTTAAAGCCCACCTCTGTAATATACTGAGTGATGATGCTAAATATTTATGTAGCTATAATTTGTGGAGAAGGATTTGCCCCAATTTTCTAACAGGAGTTTCCTCATTTAGGACAATTAAGTAATATCAGTACTAAAAATGTGTGTACCGAATGGCTTAGCATCCAAATTTCTTAAAGGAAAAGTTAAGTGAATTAAAGGAGAAGAAAGAGAGTAAAACTGAAGGAATCTCAACTTTCCCTTCTCAGAGCTAAATGAATGTAGCCATAAAGTAAATATGAAAGATGTCAAGTGGGTGAATATAATCTTAGAAAAGTTATACATGACAGACCTCTGGGGAAAAAAATGAATGGAAGTAGAAAGGACTATGCCTTTTTCTCAGCTGTAAATGGCACATTCATAAAACCTGATTTTGTGTTAGGGCATAAAAACCTCACAAACAAATGCAGGAAAACAGAATTATTAAATGCTTCCTTTTCAGATCATAATACAATAAAAATGACATTTAATAAAAGGCCATTGAAGCATAGATTAAAACCAAACTGAAAACTAAATAATCTTAGTTTTAAAGAACAAATCATAGAAACAATCAATAATTTCATTAAAGAGAGTGACAACAATGAAACAACATTCCAAAATTTGTGGGATGCAACCAAAGCAGTACATAGGGAAAATTTTATATCTCTCAATGTGTACATCAGTAAAATGGAGAAAGAGTTAATCAATGAATTGGTCATGCAACTAAAAAAAAAACTAGGTAAAAGAACAAATTAAAAATCCCCAATTAAGCACCAAAGTAAAAATCCTGAAAATCAAAGAGGGAGATTAATAAAATGGAAATTTAAAAAACTTGAACTAATAAGTAAAACTAAGAGTTTATTTTATTGAAAAAAAGCAATAAAACATAAAATATTGCTTAATTTGATTACAAAAAAAAGAAAAGCAAATAATTAGTAGAAAAAATGAAATGGATGAATATACCACCAATGAAGATGAATTTAAAGTGATTATCAGGACCTATTTTGCCCAGTGATATTCAAGGAAAACTGACAATCTAAGTGAAACGGATGAATATTGAAAAATAAATAATTTGGCCAAATTATCAGAAAAGAAAATAGAATATTTACATATTCTGTATTAGAAAAAGGAACTGAAGAAAGCATTGATGAGCACCTTAAGAAAAAATCTACAGGATTAGATAGATGCACAAATAACTTCTACCAAATATTTGAGGAACAATTCATCAATGCCATATAAACTATTTTTGGGGGAAAGGTACAGAAATAGTTTTGCCAGATTACGTTAATGACACAAATATGGTTTTGGTACCTAAAACAGGGAGAGCAAAACAGAGAAAGAAAACTATAGACCAGTTTCCTGAATGAATATCAATGGAAAATTAATAAAATCCTAGCAAAGAGATTATATATAATATATTATAAATATATTATATATTATATCATAAAGATCATATACTATGTCCAAGTGAGATTTATACCAGGAATGTAGGACTGATTCAGTATTAGGAAAACTATCAATACAATTGATCATATCAATAATAATAACAGTAAAAATCATACGATTATATCAATAGCTGCAGGAAAGTCTTGGACAGAATGCAATACCCATTTCTATTAAAAAATATTAGGAAGAATAGAAATCAATGGAACCTTTCTTAAAATGATAAGTATTATCTATAAGAGAAATAAATTTGAAATCTTCCCAGTAAGATCTGGAATGAAGCAAGGGTATCCTTTATCACCAGAATTTATTAGTGCTAGAAATGCTAGTCATAGTAATAAGACAAGAAAAAGAAATTGAAATAATAAAAATAGGCAATGACAAAGCAAAACTATCAGTCTGCCAATGATATGATTATGTACTTAGAGAACCCTAGAGAATTCACCTAAAATAACTAATTAAAACATGAACAATTTCAGCAGAGTTGAAAGATACAAAATAAAGCCACATACATCATATTTCTATATACTACCAAGAAAACACAGAAGGAAGAGATAAAAAGAGACATTTTATTTGAAATAATTGCAGACAATATAAAATATTTTTGCATTTACCTGCCAAGTCAAAACTAGGCATTATATGAACTTAATTACAAAACAGTTTTCACACAAAAAAGATAGAAATATTAATTGCTCATGGATAGGCTGAGTCAATATAATAAAATTCTACCTGTGTTAATTTATTGATTCAATACCATACCAATCAAACTATCAAGGAATTTTTTTAAACAGAGCTAAAAAACATAGTTATAAAATTCATCTTAAAGAACAAAAGGTAAAAAACATCAAGGGAATTAATGAAAAAAAAAATGTTACGCAAGGAGGCCTAGCAATTCTAGATTTCAAACTATATTACAAAGTGGTGATCATAAAATCAGTGTGCCCCTGGATCAAAAAGACAGTGTTGGATCAGTGGAATAGGTTATGTATATTATATATACAGTAGTGAAAGATCACAGTAATCTCATGTTTGATAAACCAAAAGGTCCATGTGTTGGGGGTGGGTAAGTGGAAGTGGAGGGGTGATTAGAATTCACTATTTGACCAAAAAAAAATGCTGGGAAAACTGGCAAGCGGTTTAGCAGAAACAGGTCATAGACCAACATTTCACACCATATACCAAGAAAATGTCAAAAGGAATAACTGATTTAGACATAAAGGGTGATAGCACAAGTAAATTAGGAGAGCATGGAAAAAAATGTACCTGTCAGATCTATGTATAAGGAAAGAGTTTATGACCAAAAAGAGATGGAGGGGATTATGGAAAGCAAAATAAATAATTGCTATTCCATAAAATTAGAAAGGTTTTATACAAAGAAAACGAATGCAGCAAAAA
The DNA here is from genome assembly GCA_023548195.1 of Bettongia penicillata ogilbyi. Taxonomy (NCBI): domain Eukaryota; kingdom Metazoa; phylum Chordata; class Mammalia; order Diprotodontia; family Potoroidae; genus Bettongia; species Bettongia penicillata. The sequence goes on along the minus strand of JAJHZJ010000195.1, from coordinate 4,055,229 downwards.
TGAGAAGGAAAATAGGAAACTGGGGGAAAATTTGCAGAAGGTTCTCTGATAAAGGTCTCATTTCTCAAATATATAAGGATTTGAACCAAATTTGTAATAACAAGAACCATTCCTCAGTTGGTAAATGGTCAAAATATGTGAATAGGCAGTTTTCAGACAAAGAAATCAAAGCTATTAATAATCAAATAAAAACTCTCTAAATATATATTGATAAGAGAAATGCCCATTAAAATAGTATTGAGATACCACTTCACACCTATCAGACAGGTTAACATGACAGGGAAAATGACAAATGCTACAGGGTATCTGGAAAAATTGGAACACTAATGCACTATTGGTTGAGTTGTGAACTGTCCCAGCCATCCTGGAGAACAATTTGAAACTATATCCATTGTCATAAAACCATGCATATCCTTTGATCCAACAATACCACTACTATGTCTGTATCTCGATGAGCTTTTTTAAAAAGGAATAATCATCTATTTGCATTTTTAAAATATTTATAGCTACTCCTTTTTGCTTGTATAGCCTTAATTTGTGAAGGTTCTGTTTCGCAAACTGAAGTGGAGTGCTTAATACTTCTCCCCTTTAAAATTTAATTTGATTGTGGATAATCCACTAGTCTACTCTGTCAAGGTAATTTCTTGTTGTTCAAATCGGAGTGTTTTAGGTATCCTTTCCAGATTCACGTTACCTACAGATTTGATTACCATTCTATCTATACCTTCAGCTAAGATTTTTCTAAACATTTCCAAAGCATTGGAAATGCAGGAGATGTACATCTATTGGGGAGTGGCTAAACAATTTCGGTATATTATTTTGATGGAATACTATTTTGCTATTAAAAAAATGATGAACAGTGTGGTTTCAAAAAAGTGGGAAGGCTTAAATGAATTCATAAAAAATGATGCCAGCAGAGCGAGGGGAACATTGTAAACAATAATAGCAGTGTCGTACCTCTGATCAACTATGAAAGACTTAGCTCCTTTGATCAAGACAATGATGCAAGACAGTTCTAAAGAACCCATAATGAAAATGGTGTCCACCTCCAGAGAGAGATTTGATAAACTCTAATGAAAGTTGAAGCACATTTTAAAAATATCGTTGTTGTTTTCTTTCTTTTGTGCTTTCTTTTGCAACATAGCTATTATGGAAACATTTCCCATAACCTCACATGTATATTCATAATCAAAGGGCTTGCCTTCTGAAGGAGAGGTGAAGGGTGTGAGAGTGGGAGAGGATTTGGAGATAAATTAGAAAAAAAAGATTGTAAAAATTCTTTTAATTTACTTGGGCAATATTTAATGAAATTAGAAGAAAAAAATAAATAATTCTATTGCAAATCCAGCCTCTGTTTTGTATACTTCCCCCACACTGTGTACTAAGAAGCACACAGACAGATGAAAAGATGAAACTTTATTCCCAATGAAATACTAATTAGCATACTCTTCTATATATATATAGATAAATACAAAACTGAACAGAGATCATCTTTGAAAATGTTCCCATTTGTCCCTTCTCCTGGGATTTGAAGTCTCATAGTGTGTTAATCCCAGGATTTTCAAGAGACCAGCTATAGAAAGTTGATTTTTTACCTTTCCTCCACTACTATATACTCATCTTTTTTAAATGACTCCAGGTCAAAATGTCAAAAATCAATTTTAGGTCTACTCTTTTTGACTTGACTTTGACTGTAAAACTGACATACAGAGTATGCTTTTCAAATTGTGTGGATCACATTCCACTTGCTCTGAGGCCTTCTTTTATTAGCTACTGGATGGAGGTATGGAATATTGAAAAAAAAAGATTTGGACTTGAAAGTCAGGAAACCTAGTTTGGAATGCAAGTTCTAACACTATGTGAAGATGGAGCCAGTTCTTTCATCTCTCTGTGACTCAGTTTGCCATCTGTAAAATGGTAATTCCAGTATTTATACACAATATGAGGTTATTTTGGAAAAAGTACTTGGAAACTGTCAAGTATTTTATAAATAGGAATTGTTGTTATAAAAAATTTGGCTCCTATAAAATGGAACAGTAACCCAATGAAATCAATAAATATTTCTTAAGTGCCTACTAGGTGCCAGACCCATTTTACAGATGGAGCACTGAGAAATTAGTTGACTGCCATGGCTCACCAAGCCATTAAGTGACTGAGGCTGAATTTGAACCTAATCAACTACTCCCATTTCCTTCATCCTTTATTTGTAGAAGTTTTGTTTTTTAAAACTCAAGTGGAGGACAATACTTGTCCCTTTTAAAACTTAATTTGATTATGGAGAGTCCACTAGTCTACTCTGTCAAGGTTCTTTTTTTTTTTTTTTATTCAATCCAGAATTTGTCATCCAATGTTTTAGATATCCTTTCCAGATTCATGGTACCTGCAAATTTGATTAGCATGCTATCTATACTTTCATCCAAGATTTTTATAAAAGCCCTAGTTTATTAGTGTGAAGCTATGCTGTTAGTTCCATGTCACAAAAATATCTTATTCCAAGCAGGGCATAGAAAGTTTTGTTGAGTAAGGAAGAACTACAACCTTGGCTTTTGAGACCCCTTTTCTGTGTTTCACAAGAAACACAAGGTGTTATAAAAAAAATGAAAAATTTCCTAAGCTCTTAAGTGACTATAAAGCACATCTTCATAAGAAGTGGCAAAAGATAAATTCTGTCAATGTGATTTGCTGCTGTGCCTCCTTACAGTTCTTTAATTGGCACAGATTCAGAAGTGTTGGTCTCACCTGCTTGTATGCCTGTCTGAACACAGTAGCTGGTCATGAATTGTCTCTCTGGCAACATTCATTCATGGATAGTAATGGCCATCAAAAGCAATGGGTATTAGAGGTATACATAGATATATTTATTATAGTACATTAATTATAACATGAGGATGGTAGAACAAAATATAGTATGAGGCACAGCCAAAATTTTCAGGAAAGATTTCATTAAGTTCAGAGGAAGTATACTTTAGGATCTCATAATCTAAATATCTACTATGTATGTAGAAACAAAAAGTTGTGCTAAAGAACAAAATAACAATGGCACAAATATATCTTATTCTAATGAATAAAAAGATCTGCCTACATGGAGAATCCATTGGCCAAATTAAATTTTAATGAATTTACAGAAAAGAGAAACAATAACAGGTAGTTAGAATGAATACAAAGAGTGGCACAGTCTATAGGAAAAATGTGAAGAATGGAAAATCCCATATTGAGTTGAAGCTACTTATGAATATTAAGGACAACAAAATGTCTATTTTTATTAGGTTGGGAGTATAAGGAAGGTCACAGAAGAGATAGGGTCACTGCTTGGGGTGAACAGAATGAAAATGAAAGATGAGACAGAGAGTCCATAACCCTGGCATTTCTTATTTCTCTATTCAAAGGAATGATCTGCAGACTTGGAAAAATGGAACTAATGCCAAAGTAGTTTAAAAAATTGAAAAGTGAGATAAGTGAGGAAATAGTTTTTTTAAAGGAATCTAATTATTGCACATGTTGAACATTACTAGGCTGAAATGAATTTCATGGAGTGGCACTGAAAGAGTGCTCACTGACTGGTTGTGATCTTTGTCACAGAGGAAAATAAAGATTCTTTTGAATAAAAGTTGGGCAAAAATCCCAGTTCTTTCATGCATTGTGTATGAGTTTGTAGTGAGTTCACAAATATGTCATTACAGACTAATCAAATGTCTTCTCCCTCCTTTTTAAAAATGTGATGGAAATATTTTGTTATATCTAGATTTCAGTAAGACATTTGGCAGTCCTTCTTTATGCCTGGGTGAAAATGGAGAGTGTAAAGGATATGACATTTAGAGCGCTGATGTGTGTGTGTGTGTGTGTGTGTGTGTGTGTGTGTGTGTGTTGCTATCAAAATGACTGTCTTCAGGTATTCAAAAGGCTGACATAGAAAAGGTACTTAATTTGCTCTTCTTAGTACCTAATGAAAGAACTAAAGCCCTTTGATCCAGCAATATCACTTCTAGGACTGTATCCCAAAGAGATCCCCAAAATAGTAAAAGGACCCACATGTTCAAAAATATTTATAGCAGCTGTTTTTGTGGTATCAAGAACTGGAAATCGAGGGAATGCCTATCAATTGGGGAATGGCTGAACAAGTTGTGATATACGAATGTAATGAAATAATGTAGTGCTATAAGAAATGACAAACAGGAGGACTTCAGAAAAACCTGGAAAGACTTAGATGAACTGATACTGAGTGCAATGAGCAGAACCAGGAGAGCATCGTACATAGTAACAGCCACAGTGTGCGAGGACTATTCCTGATAGACTTAGCCCTTCACAGCAATGCAAGACCCAAAACATTTCCAAAGGACTCTTGATGCAACATGCCATCTCTATTCAGAGAAAAAACTATGGAATCGGAATGCAGAATGAAGCAGACTGTTTCCTCTTGTGTTGTTTTGGTTTTTTTTGTTTTTTTTGGTTTTTCTCACGGTTTCTCCCAGTTATTTTAATTCTTCTATGCAACTTGACTAATGTGAGAAAATACATTTAATAACAATGTATGTGTAGAACACATATAAGATTGCAGGCTGTCTTGGGGAGGAGGGGTGCAGTATAAAACTTATGCAAGTGATTGTTGAAAACTGAAAACAAATAGATTAGTAAAAAAAAGAATTAAGTACAGTAGTTCAAAATCAGAAAGGTAGATTTTAGCCTGATAAAACTTCCTAATAACTTAGATTGTTAAAAAAAATAAATAAATAAAAGGAAACAAACTGCTTTGGGACCCCATTCTTAGGGAATCTTCAAATAGAGACTGGTTGACCGCTTGTCAGAGCTGAGCTAGAGAACTTGCTTGTTTAGATGTAGATTGATTTCTTTGTGACTTTTTTCCCCAAATTTGAGATCATATAATTTTCTAATAATGCCAGTTTTCTGGTTTGCAAAGGTGATACTCTCTACCTCCTCTCTACAAGGCTCCAGAGGAATAACGAAAGGATTCTTTTGTGTCTTTGGTTATTATTGGGCTAAGAATTGTCACAAATATTACATATAGGCAGCTAATATTTTCACTTAAAGATACCTAAAACCACACTCTCTTCCACTTACTCTTCCACTATTCACATCTGTGTGGTATAGTTTGTGTCAATAGACCAACACCTTAGGAGATCACATACAGTCACAAGTACTTATCCCCGTTCATTGGGGTGAGGGAAGAAAGGACTTTGGGGGAAAAGAAGATGAAAAAAATTAGCAATTGAAAAATTGTTACAGTGTAATCAGTCTGTGTATGCATGTGTTGATATCTTGGAGGAGGGAGATAGTGAAGGGAAAAGAATAGAAAGGGAAGAATAAAGAGAATGAAAGGAAAGAGAAGTGAAACACACTTGGATTAAAAAATAGAGACAGAATCAAGGAGAACAAGAATGAAAGGAAGAAGGGAAAATAAACAGACATTTGATGAAGTAAGTGATATTATTAAATTTTTTTCTTGTTCATCAATCATATTATCTAAAATCTTATTTACACAGTTTAAAAAGTAAACTGAGTCTAGCTGGGTACTTTATCTCAGATTGTCTTACTTAAACAACTGCTTTGCTATGTGCTTTACCTATTGAACAGAGAATTAAAATGATGAAAAGCGTAAAATCAGTTGTGATCTTTTAAAAATGAAATTCATATCATCAGTGATGTAATCTTGTGGAGGGAAGCACTTGGGTTCAAGTTTTAGTGTTAAAAAGAATAGCTTAAGGTTTTTCCCATAAGTCTAGACTCCAAAACAAGAAACCTGGGTTTGAATTCCAAATCTAACACACTTTTGATGTGTGAAAGTGGGCAAGTACCTTTTATCTTAAGTTCAGTTTCTTGTCTATAAGATAGGGACAGCATTATTCCTAGTAACTTGGCAGAGTGGATACAACACTGGGAATGGAGTCGTTATTCTCTGAGTTCAAGCTTAGCTTCAGACGCTAATTGCATGCCCCTGAGTAAGTTACTTAACATTGGTTTGCCTTCATTTCCCCAACTGTAAAATAAGAATGAGCATTATACCTACCTCCCAGGTTGTAAGGATCAAATGAATTAATATTCATAAAGCACTTAGTACAGTTCCTGGCACATGTTGCTGAGTCATTTTTCAGTTTATCTGACTCTCCATGACCTCATTTGTGTTTTTCTTGGCAGAGACACTGGAGTCATTTGCTATTTCCTTCTCCAGCTCATTTTACAGATGAGAAAACTGAGGCAAACTGGGTTAAGTATCTTGTCCAGGGTCACACAGCTATTAGGTGTCTGAAACTGAGGATAGATCTTCCTGATTCCAAACCCAGTGTTCTATCTACTGCACCCCAGAGCTGCCTTCCTGGCACATAGTAGGTACTATATTGTGGTGTCATTGTAATAGCCTACAATCCAAAGTGTAATGTGATTCATAGAGTCTGAAGAGTATCATATAGACAGTCAAAATTTTAGACCTGAAGAAAGTATTATCAAGACATACCATTTTCACTTTGCTCCTTCTTTCCCCCTCTACCTTCCCTCACTCATGTTGCGGTCTCTCCTTCCTTTTGCCTTTTCTCTTTTCTTAACGCCTACCTTGGGTGGAAGTTAGAAACAAACATCTGCAGCAATTTTCTGCAAGTTCTCTATCCTCCTGTGGGTAGCCTTGCATGAAGCCATATGTGAAAATGCATGGTTCTTTAAAATAAAGCAGTGGTGAGCAGATAAGAATGGGTCTAGGTGCAAAGGAAATACCTATATGACCAGAGGATTCCCTTAGCCTCATTTCTCACCCATCCCAGGATTTGCCCTAAAGAAAAGTCTTTCTGAAAAGAGCCAGACTTTTGCCTTCAGACAATTCTGTCTCTAGTTAGTTTCCAAGGGGGTGGGGGTGGAGGGGAAAAGTTAAGGTCTATTATATTGTGGTTTATTGTTCAAGATAATATAAGCCAAGCCTTAACATAAGCAGCTTGAGGGTACAGAATACACATTGTTTTATTCTGTTGTGAGTAACTAGTCAGGTGCTTGGAACCAGGTGGAAATCCCACATCAACTGAAAAAGTAAGGCAACCATGTCAAAAGTCAATAGGCACTGAAACACAAACCAGCCTTGGTGACTGAGCTGGACAGAGGAAAAACTCAAAATCCTTTCTCCTTTGCTGCCATCGAGAACTCTTTAAAAATTTTGATTATGTTCTGACGTTTCAGAATTATGTTTTTCCTGTGACTTGAGTTCTCTGCAGTACTTATATTCACTTGTTATTGAGTTGTTTCAGACTCTTCATGAACTCATTTGGGGTTTTCTTGGCAAAGATGCTGGAGTAACTTGCCATTTCCACCTCCAGCTCATTTTATAGATGAGGAAACTGAGGCAAACAGGGTTAAATGACTTGCCCAGGATCACACAACGGGTAAGTGTCTAAAGCCACATTTGAACCCAGGAAGATGTGTCTTCCTGACTCCATACTCAGCAACCTATGCACTGAGCCACCTAATCCAATTTATCCATTACTGTGTGGCTACTGCATTCATGACAGTATGATAAACACAAAGGGAGAGCCAATTCAGTTCCATAGATATCAGCCCTATGTTCAGGAAAAAATGTTAGACATTGCCAATGTGAGGAGATAAAAAGGGAGATAGAAACATAAATGTAAAACATGTCTTGTAATCTAGTTTGTCATGTGACTGCATAAAGAACTTTTTTTTTTACTTTTTAAATTAAACTAGGAGATAAAAGTCTTAGATGTAAAACTTTAGAAAGAATGTTTTGATTTTTCTCTTTCATTGTGTGAATATGTTATATGCAGTTGCCATTTCTCTGGTATGCCATTTTCTGAGTCTTTTTTACATTATATGATTATCAGAGCTAGAGTTCTGCAAACACAGGCTACCACTATGTAGGGGAGGGCAATTAACAGATACATTAATTAAAGTACCATTTGCCCCACAATTTACACTGTTATTATGCCTAAGAATTTATGTACTATATTTACACTAACATCTCTATTTTTTTAAAGCCAAAGTGTTATTCAGGAAATGATACTGTTTGAATTATAAACATTTTGCACATTATAATATTAACTAAATTCTATTGTCAACCTTTTCTTTTATTAACATGTTACATTCAAGGTGTAGTCATACTTAAAATACAAGAGTTTATCATTCATAATATGAAAAGCATTAATAGCATTTTAATTAGTGAGTCTACTAATTGTTTCCCCCCGCTTCAGGCATCAGCCTTTTTAGTCTTCAGTTTTAGTAATATACCTAATGAGTTTCATTGGGTTGTTTATTTTACATCTCACAAGTCAAGTAGTATATTGACATTTACAATACTAATAGCCTTCTTTTAAGATACATTAACATTTGGCTTACTTTTCAATGTGTCTAATGACTTTTCTACATCTGGGCAATATTAATCTGTCCATTTATAGACAGATGTGTATCTACCAACATAGCCATGCCTGTAGGGCGTGCAGAGTGCCAAGTATACCCTATAGACAGACCTGTGTACCAATAGAAACATATCCTCAGTCAGATATACACACTATCACTATATCATGTTTGGTGTGTGGATGGTGGTGTATTCCAGGGCTTCACTGGTAGTTAAAATAGGGAGAGATCCGTAGAAAAGCTGAATATAAAGGGTAGGAGCTAGTCAAGAAAAGAGGCCATTCCAAGGAATTGTCCAGAAGGCAAGAACAAGACTGAACAAGTGAATCTAACATAAAGTTTGTCGCCAGTAGTAAGCAAATACAAAGAAGTAAATGAATCAAAAGCTATGAAAATGTATAGAAATTGGGACATGGGCAGGAGTAGGAAGTCATGGCAGAGCAGTAGGTTAAAAGACAAAGGACAAAATGATCCCTTGACAAGCAAACTATAATCACAAACCATAATTGAAGTTGAGGTAAATTAGTGTGTCTATGCCAGGGAACCTCATAGGACAGCGGCTGTTGGGTAACAGAGACAATGGAATCTTGAACCTGAAGTGACTCCTGACTAAACCAAAGATCCTCTTCAATACTTATTGCTGCACCAGGAGTTCGGTATGAGTTTCTAGCATATGTCTAGCCCAGGGACTGGAGGTCCAGGCTATTGTTGCACCTTCTCATCATACCTGGCAAAGCTGGACATGGGCTGCTTGTAGCAAAGCCACAAACCATAGCTTAAGTTCTGAAATCTGGCAAATGTCCTCATTGCAGGGGAGAGGAGGGGAAATCAGCAAATTGTGCTTATACAGATTTAGATATGGATTAGGTCAATAAACTTGTGAAACTGGCACCCACTGAAATGAAAGAGTGTTTATTGCCCACGGGTTTATATAGAGTGAGATGTGGCTGCACAGTCCTTCCAGGCACCATACTTATTTGGGTCTACTCCCCACTCCCTGTCTTGTGGCCTTAGTTCTGTGGCCTTCAAATCTAGCATAGACTCTCTCCTCCCCTTTGCCTTTTAGAATTGTTAACTAAAGCTTAAGGGCCTTCTCTAACAAGAGGACTATTTTCCCTTTCTTTCTCCTTTGTTATTACCGCCCCTGCTGTGAAATTCTATTTAATTCCCATTTCAGGTTAGGGAACTTATTTTAGAGGCAGCCAAGTACTTCAGTGGAGTGAAAGTTGGCACCTGGAATAAAGAAGACTGAGTTCAAATCTTGACTTAGACAAATATTAGTTGCATGGCCTGGGCAAGTCACTTAACCCCTTCTGCTTTATCTTACTCATCTGTGTAATTAGTGTAATAATGGCACCTACCACTCAGGATTATCATTGGATCAAATAAAAGAATAATTGTAAAGTACCGTGCATGCCTTAAGGCACTATATGAATGCTTCTCTTTCTTTATTTCCCCTGTGCTTAGCACAATGCTTGGCATAGAGTAAGTCCTTAAAGAGAGAAATGACTATTTCTCTTATATTAATAACCAATTAACATGAAGTAGGGGGATCCAGGTTTTTCCCCTTTCTATTTCCTCCAAGTCCAACTCTGAAGGGCATTTCTGACCCTGCCCAAAGAATTCAGCCCACCCCAAACCATCTTATGTAGGTGAAATTCTTCATCATTGTTTACTGGCTGGGATTTAAGGGGTTTCCAAGTCTCCCTTGGTATCCAGTTAACTGAGAGAAACCATCAATCATCAACTTAATGTCAGCTTCTCTAATTAATAAATTGATTATTAATTATCCAGAAATTCGATCTCTAAGTGTTTTCATTTGCCACACTTCTATAAAATAGAATATGCACTATATCCATATAAGTATTTGATCTTGGCTCATACATTTTCATCAGTGTATAGCTATTGCAGATGTGTACACAAAAAAACATTTCTGCCACATGTGGTACTTCACTATATAATATTGCACAGGGAAGAGAATGAATGATATAAATGAGCCAGTATCACTTCTAAAACATTCCTATTCCTTTTATCCCTTTATTTACCCACTGTGATGCTATCTTTCCATTTGTTAGGTGACATATTAGAAGAGATGTATCCATTCGGATTTTAGTTTAGTTTAAAGATATATATTTGGGCAGCCTGGTATAAGGGGATAAAGAGTAGATCTCAGAGTCAGGAATTGGTTTCAAATCCTGCCTCTGACACACATTGTCTGTGTGACACTGGAAAATTAACCTCTCAGGGCCATCAGGCAACTCTCTTATGTTTATATATTATAGAGCAATTGCATATAGGAAGTGGTAGGAGTTTTCTCACTGAGAGGGAACAATTATACATAAAATCACATGGTCTAGACATAATGAAATTCAATTCTTTGGGCACTTGACAAGAATCTAAAGACCTCGGCTCTATTCTCAACTTTTCCAGGAAGTCAATATGTGACCTTGGCCAAGTCATTTATTTTCTGTGCATCTTTTGATCCTATCACTTATTAAAAAAAAAAATACGAGAAGGGTTAAATGAGATTTTTTTCTAAGATATTTCTTAGATATTTGCTTCTATTTCTAAGGTTCTAATTATAATAAGCATTTACATGGCACTTTACAAATATTATCTTGTGTTTTTAAATTCTCACCATAACTCTGGGAAAGCAGTTATTATTATGAGTCCCTTTTGTTACATGTGGGAACAGATGAAAACAGAAGCTAAGTGATTTGCCCAGATAGCTATTATCTGAGGTTGGATTTGAATTAGGTCTTCCTGACTCCAGGTCCAGCACTTATCAATTATCTCATATAATTAATTTCATGAGTCACATTGGGGAGGATGAAATATTTAGCATCCTCCCTGCCTAAAGGGAACTCTGCAATGAACAAACTCATGAAACAATTAAGCAAAAACACAAAAGTGTTGTAAATAGGACATGATTAAGTTCAGAAAATGAATATAGTCAATAGAACACAGAATTCACGGTCCCTATATGATAGATTTAGAGGAAGAATTAACCTTAGGAGTTATCTCTTCTAGTTCAATGCCCTCATTTTGCAGATGAGGACTAGGTGCCTTAAGTGACTTGTTCAAGGTGATACAAATAGTATGCAACAGAGCCAAGATTTGAACTCAAGCCTCCTAATTCAAAAGTGGCACAGTGAATAGAGTGCTGGGTCTGAAGTCAGAAGACTCATCTTCTTGAGTTCAAATCCAGCCTTAGACACTTACTAGCTGCGTGACCCTGGATAAGTCACTTAACCCTGTTTGCCTCAGTTTAGTCATCTATAAAGTGGAGAAATAAATGGCAAACCACTCCAATATTTTTGTTAAGAAAACCCCAAAATGGGTCACACAGAATTGTACATGACTGAAAATAACTCAACAACCCCTGGTTCAATCCAGTATTCTTTCCGCCAGTTCTTCACAAGCCAGCTGTTGACACGCTTGACACATGGTACTATCAAATTCATGTTCCTCTTGAATTGCCTGATGATGGGTAATGGTTCATTCACAAATCCTTCAGGCAAGATACTTGCCATCTCATGAACCAGAGGTCCATCCAACTGCTGATAACTTCTGTTAACCATCCAGAATATAGCTCAAAACATAAACGTAAATGAGGAGGGTTTCTGAGTGATAACTGCTTGTCACAAAGTTCATACTTATTCATTAGCATACAGGGAACCACCCTCAGGCTCTCACCCTGACCATTTTGTGTTAAATAAGGCAACAAATTAGAACCAGTAATGTGCTGTTCAGAAGTAACAATTGAAAACAGAGGAAGAGATAGGCCAAAAAACAATCTCAGCAGTCTAGAGCCATTTTAATGTTGGGCAGAGTCCCCACATACTTCACTTGACCTCAACAGAGTACAATCATTGATGTTCATAAGGAAATGCTAACTTTGGTCAATTATGTTCCATTTAAGAAAGCATAAAAGTATGAAATACAGTTTAGAAAGATCCCCATCCAAGATGATTAAAATAAAAGCACATTTGGGCACTTAAAAGGGCATGCTTCTTTTATTTGGAAAATTCACTCTTGTAAAGGAGTTTGCTCCCTGTAGAGGCTACATAAATGAGGCATCCAGGAATGGCTGTACTGGTCCCCAGATTTCCTAGCCGAGCACACTCGGTAAAGACAGTGCAGATAATAACCTCCCATTATCCTCAGGGCTAGCTCCAGGCAACATTCTAAAGCAGATGGGGCTTGCTTCTGTAGGAGTCAGTCAATAAGCATTTATGTGCTTACTCCTGGCCAAACACAGGGCTAAGCACTCAGAATTTGAAGAGGGCAAAAAACTATCCCTGCCCTCAAGGTGTTTGCTTTGCATTCTAATAGGAAAGAAGGTCCCTCCCCTTAAGAAAAACAAAAGACCTTCTACATCTACCGCTCTGTCTCATGGTCTGAATCTTTCCCAAATATCTCCCACTCAAAGCATGCCCATCCTGTGTCCTATTCAGTGGGTAACTTGGCTCTGATACCTAGTCTGATAGACTACTGCTACATGCTAATAAGCCTAATGGGTGCTAATGAATTCATGAGTTGTCCTCCACAGGCATTTGAACATTTAGAGAAAATTAATATGGAATGATGGACATTGCAGACACCATCGTCACTCAGTAATAACCTTTTAGACTGGGGGACACTTAAATCATGCTATGCAATTAGAATCTAGGGAAAGGGTGAGAGCTGGTTACCCTTTTCCCCTGTTACACAGCTTATAATACCTTGTTTAAAAGGGAAACAAAAACCCCCCTAATAACTTCATTCTGTTACCTGGGAAAGAGAAGTAGGTGTCCACACTCCTGATATTGATAAACAGAAGAATGAAAAAGCATTTAAGACCTTGTAATATGTCAGGCACTATTCTAAGCAATTGGGACGCAAAAATTTCAGAAGAGACAAGGAGAATCCCAGGCCTTAAGAAACTTGCATTCTGATAAGGGAGACAACCTGAATATAGATAGGAATATGAAAGATGCCTGGTAAGATTGTTGTGTTTTTGTGTGCTCAGTCATTTTCAGTCATGTCTGACTTTTGCATGACAGTATTTGGGGTTTTCTTGGTAGAGACACTGGAGTGGTTTGCCATTTCCTTCTCCAGCTCATTTTACAGGTAAGTAACCGAGGCAAACAGGGTAAAGTGGCTTGCCCAGGGTCATACAACTAGTAACTGTCTGAGGGACAGATTTGAACTCAGGAAAAAGAATTCCTGACTTCAGCCTGGTACTCACTCTATCCACTATACCACCTAAACTGCAGTACTTGGTAAGATGGAAGGAACTGTTTGTTAGATTGGGAAAAGCCTCTTGGGAGTAGCGATTTGAGTTAAATATGGAAGAAAAGGAGGAAGAGAATTCCAAGCCTGGACAACAGCCACTGCAAAGATATGGTTGAGATATAAAACTGAGGCATCTTCTGCTGTCTAGCCAATACACATAGCGATTAAATGAAATAGCTAGAACTGGACTGGCCTCCAAAGAAAGGTAGATTAACTTCCCCAGGACCTGATACATGCATCCAGGGAACCCCACATATGACCTAAGTCTCAGGTCCTGTTTCCTGGGGGGATAGGTCACCGAGGGAGGAGTAGTTCAGCACCTATTAGACATGCCTTTGTCAGCATACTTATTTTTGCAGTCCTTGAGTTCTGCGGAAAATGAAATGCATTTACTAAAGTTATGCTTGAGCCTAAACAGCAGGTTTGAGGGGAGTATTGGTGGAGAGCAATAGACTCTGCAGGAGTCCAAATAAACAGAAAACAGCTTCTGCTGGTTTGTTTTTATTCATTTAATTAGTTTATCACTGCCATTCATTCTGTAGTTCCTAATGCAATGCTCTTCTGATCATTTGAAAGAGTGGGTTTATTCCAGGCTGATGAACACTGACTATATGCTGTTGTGAAGGAACATAATTACAGCTTCCTAGCAGGGCTAAGTTTGGGAAATGTGTATATGAAGGGCATAAGTCATTAGGCTCCTGCCCCAAATTCTAAGATCCTATCCTTTCAGTAATTTCTCAATGTCAGACAATAAAGCTAACTAATGGAGGCAGAGTAGTGACAGAAAGCAAGAGAGATCTGGAGTGGGGTAGCTGGATTAGTATTGTGGTTCTTCAGATTACTTGGACTGGTCACTTACCCTCTGTGGGCCTCAGTTTCTTATAAAATGAGGATTGGACTAGATTCTAAGGTCATTTCCTGATTTAAGTCCAAGATTCCATCGTCTAGTTCATTGACTCAAGAAACAAACCATATGGATGTAGACAAACTGAACAGTAGGTAGAATGTCCCATTTAAAAGACATCTTACTGAAATCCTTAGAACTGGATACTTTGATCCAGACTCATTCTTGGTCAATGGTCTCCTTTCTGCCTCCTCAAGAAATTCCCTTTGTCAGTCAAAGCTGGATTTCATTTATCCAAGTACCTAAGAAATATATGACTCAGATTCTCAACTCTTGAATGATAACAATTTTATTTTCTCCTTTCCCGCTCCTCCTCTACCCCACATACTCTATTAATTTTGCATATAAAAAGTAATGTGGTATAGTGTTTAGAGAGTTAGCCTCAGGGTTAGGGAGACCTGGGTTCAAGTCCTCTGACTCTAAGAAGATCCAGGGACAACTCTAAGATTACAAATGGCACAGAAGGTCGTAAATTTTATTGTTTGAGAAAGTCAGACCTCAATGAAACCATAGGCCTGGATAAAATAAAATTTAAAAATCAGATAAACTTTCATGTATTTATGTTATCCCCTCCAATTAGATGTAGTCTCCTTGAGGACCGAGAAGCTTTCCTTTTTTGTATTTGTTTTTCCAGTGCTTAGCCCAGTGTTGGGTATAGAGAGATAGTTGATAAAGACTTGATTGATCTCTCTCTTCCTGTACTCCTGAAGAACTCCTGAGTTAATAATTATTATAATAGCTGTCATTTATATAGATCTTTAAGATTTATTAAACACTTTACATGTGTTATCTTAATTGATGCTCACAACAAACTTGGGAGAGATATACTGTTGTTCCTACTTGACAGATGAGGAAACTGAGTCAGGAAGACATTAAAGGATGTGCTCTGTGTTACATAGTTACTATGTACCTCAAGCAGGATTTGAATTTGGGTCTTCCTGATTTCAAGTCCTGCAATCTTAGGTAAAATCCTTGAGAGCAAGGACTCTGTCTTGATTAAGTAACAGATTAGTGAATGCCTGTAAACACACACACACACACACACACACACACACTCCAAAACAATGAAACATAAAGCAATCAGGCATTTCCAGCAGCATAGAGAAAGGCATTTCTTCATTATTCATTAACAGTTAGTAATTTAGCACAAACATGCATGCATTGATACATGAGGCAGATATTAGCAATTGCATCCATTCTGCAACCTTTAATGAGGAACAACTTGCTCCACTTCTTAGCAATCCTGGTTTCAGAGTTCACTGGGAAGAACATTTCTAGAAGTCCCAGTGTTGGGGGTAACAGGCATGGTTGTTCTTATTAGCTAATGTGACTTTGATGATTATAGTTCTTATTTGAAGGGAATGGAAAACTAATTCTGCTAGCTGTTCCAAAGAAAAGTAATTTCTCTAAATCCAAATCTAGACACCATTCACTGATCCGAGGAAGTTAGATGCTTCCCTCTTCCATTATCTGTAGGATGGAGTTAAATGCCCCCTGGTCCAAAGTTTAAGATTCATATCCTACTTGCTTCATCCTTCTCTGGTTTTTCTACTGGATTTTAAGCTCCTGGAGAGAAGGGGCTGACCAGTCTCCTTCATCTTTATATCCTCAGCAGGTTCTGCCACAGCATTTGCACGTAATCAATTCTTGATAATCATTACATGAAACTGAATTATCAGAAGCTTAGATAACACCCATGAGGTTAGGAATTGCCCACTTTCTCCAAAGACTATTCAAATCCTGGCTGTTCTCAGAGACCAGATTAACACTGAGCCCTTAGAATCTAGAAAGATGTGATCCAAGGGGGGAGACTAACCAAATATTCCTCATTTATACAGCTGAAGGTTTCGGTTTGTTTTATTGTACATTTGGAGTTTACAACCCCGTAAGAATGAACAGGATGCCCAGAAGTTAACATCAGTGTTATTGATTTTTCCTATCCGTTATGTCATGATGCTTATATTGAAATGTTTTCTGTAGAAAGGGAATGAGGGCTTACTACTCATAGTTACAGGGTCATATATTTAATTAACTGTTGAGGAAAAGGGCAGAGAGCAGGAAAACATGGTAATATAATAGTTGATATTGGCCACTGATCCCACTGTTTCACAAGACAGTCCATGAATCACACATCTTAATGTTATCTCTACTATCGAGAAGGACAAAGGAGGACGTTGTCAGGACACCATCATACCCTGTGCCCCTTGAGGACGGGACATTGTGATTCTTGAATTAGCGCTCCAGGATAATTTTTCTGCTATGATATTAGAGGCCTTAAACTCTATTATTGTCAGATTTCTTCTGACTGTGACAACCAATAAATGCAAGACTAAGAGAGTCTGCTCAAATTAAAAAAAAATGAAATCTTTATTAAAAAGAATAGGTCATAAATAGAGCATCTAAAAGATTTGTTCAGATGTAGAATTGTCAACACATTATGAGTAAACTTGGCCCAGACTCTTTATTCCCCTCTCTCTCCTCCTACACATATGCTGCCAAGTCTACTAGATGGAAATATTGAATAAGTGATGGACAGCTACAGTTTGCAGCTTATCCATTTCCCCCCTCACTCTCTTCATTAAACCTCTCCCCTGTCCTTCTATTCTTCCACTTCCACTCAATTCTAATTCCTAAGACTTCATGTAAGAAAAATTCCTTTAAATATAGTAAAAATCAATGCTCTCATCCATCAGTGGTTCTGTGATCTCGTTCACTTAGAGAGTCCCTCCAAAGATACAGATGAGAGTAAATCATCCTTTATCCATCAGAATATAAGCTCTTTGCACTCAAGGATAAGTCTACTTTTATATCAGTATCCCTAAAATCTACCTCAATGCCTGGCACATTGCAGGTAATTAATAAATGTGTGTTGAATTCAGTTGAACTCTTCCTATAGAAATGTGATATTCAGATGTGGTTGGACTCAGTGAGGAACCATTCTCTGCTTCTGGATCCTCCAGATGCTAGATGTCTGCATTTTTAGTTCTCCTTTCCTTGACGTAGGTACCCTTTTGTACTTCCTCTGCTACCTGCTTCTTCAGTTTTCAAATTAAATCTGTGGGTTATTTCCTCAATAAAAATCTCTCAACCAAAGAAACCAAACATGTCTATCTGTGTATATTAAAGAAAAAGAGAGAGAGACAGTGAAAGGAAGAGTGAGAGGTAAGGCTGCCTTGTTATAAGTAATCAAATTTTTCAACACCCCTAAGTGACACTTCTCTACCCACACATACTGTAAATTTACTGCCTTGTGGTATTAAACTTGAGTTAAAGTAATTTACGTGTAACTTCGAAGAGATGAAATGTTTGTTTTCTGAGGCAATTATTTACAACTGACTGGCCCGCCAACTGTGAAAACTATTTCCCAACTTGAGAGTGAGGATAAGAGGGGGATGGGGAAAAGGGAAAACCATGTAGGGGGAAAACAAGAACAAGGTAACAACTACTCTAGTTTGATGTTCATACTAAGATATATTTCCTGGATGATAAACAAAAAAAGAGGACCTTCGTATATTGAATTAAATTCAAACTAACTAAATATATTTAGTAAACAGTTCCGCTCACTTCAGTTCACTGAATGTTTTTGGCTCTGTACGCCTTGGGAGAGTATTCTGTTCTGTTGAAGACCAAACATAACATGCAAGGCTTTTTGTGTAATTTTCACTCTTGCTAATATGATGTCCCTGTGTTGTCCTTGGCATAGGATACCTTTCAGAGACGAGAGTGTGGGCTTAACTGTCATAGTCAGATATACAGTCCTGGAATGAATACAGGTCAACATAACCTAACTCCCCAGATCTGACTCTGGAGCAATCCAACTACTGGGGATTCCCAACAGACCAAGAGATATAGACACCAAGTTCAACATATGACCCATAAAACTGAAACTTCACAATCCCCTTTACATACGTAAAATGTATACTAGTCCTGACCACAGCTGCTAAAACCAAAAGTCAGTTTTGCATCCTGAATTATCTAGATTTCCTATCTATATTGATCACAATGATTTGCAAGAATGCAAACTGTCTTCCTTACTTTGTATCATATTAACAGTACAAGTATTGTAGATAAATAAACTAGTATGATTTTGTCAATAGAATAGCAATGCTTAGTTATTGTAAATTGTAATGATTTATATAGGAATTCATGCTATCATAAGTACCTTTATTAGACTGACCTGCCACTATAAATCAATCAGCAAGTTTTACTAAGCATTTGCTATATGCTAGGAACTGTATCTGACAACACAGATACAAATGCAATTCATGAAATAGTCATTCTTGTAAGTTAATGGGTAGTGGTATTGTTCAGTCATTTTCAGTAATGTTTGACTCCCTGTGACTTCCTTTTGGAGTTTTCTTGACAAAGATACCAGAGTGGTTTGCTATTCATTTCCTTCTCTAGCTCGTTTTATAGATGAGGCAATGGAAGCTAACAGAGTTACATAACTTGCCCAGAGTCATACAGCGCATAAGTATCTGAGACCAGATTTGAAGTCAGGAAGACGAATCTTCCTAATTTCCAACCCAGTGTTCTATCCATCAGTGAGTTAAGAAGAGGAAACTAAGGGCATAATTTATGCAGATGTATACAACAAATAAAAAGAGAATGAATACAAGGTACTTAAATACAAGGTAATTGGGAGAAGAGGGCATTAGTAGTTGATGGCGTCATGGAAAGGTGGCACTTGAACTGAGTTTTGAAGGAAGTTCTCTGAGTCAGAAAGGAGGGAAAAATATATTCCAGCTATAGCAGTAATGTCCTTTATGACTGGAAATACAGTTTGGTTCTAGGCTGTTTCAGACTTTAAAATTTAAATAGAAGAGTTTGTATTTTATCTTAGAGGAAATAGGAAGTCATCAGAGAGTTGGTGGATTAGGGGAGTTATGGCACAGTCAGAGCTGGGCTGCAGGAAAATGATGGGCTGGAGTATGCAAGAGTAGTGAGAGACTTGAGTCAAGGAGAATAATTCAGAGGCTGATGCAATAATCAAGGCAAGAGATGATGAGGTCTTGAACTGAGATGATGCCTGTGTAAGTAAAGAGAAAGGGTTAGATGCAGAAAATATTGTAGACACAGAGACAAGATTTGGCACCTGATTAGATAGGTAGGAAGGATAAGAGAAAATGAGAAATTGAGGCTAATGTCAGGCTTAAAAAGACTTAGAGATTAAAAGAATGGTGATGTGTCTGACCAAGTTTAGAAGAAGGTTGAGTTTTAGTGGAAAGATATAATGAGTTCTGTTTTGGATGTTTTGAGTTTGAGATATATCTGGGGATGTCCATTCCAAGTGTTCAATAGAAAACTGTCAGAAATTCATGAAATTCCATCATTAGGGGGTCTCTCCTTTGAGTTAGATTTTTCCCTTATAATGCACAGATCTCCGGACATATTAAGAATCAAGCTGTTACCACTTACAAAACTTTAGTGGGAATTTATTTATCAAATACTTTTCAACTAAAATTCCCTTGAAAGCAGGTTTTGAAATCATTAAGAGCTTGAGTAGCACCAGTTCCCTCCTAGGAGGGGAGTCCAGGACAAGGAGGTCACAGAAAATAGATGAGAAAACAATGAAGCCATACTTTGTCTACGTTTCAAGTCGTCTTTCACTGAAACTAGACCTAGTAAAACATTTTTCTTTTTTGGGCTAAGAGGTAATGTCCACTATCTTACAATCACTTAAAGGGACAAGGAAAGAAAAATATCTCAACCCCTAACCATAAACTGACACAATTTTTTACCCTTTCCTAAGTAATATTTTTTGGGTATTTTATTCTTATGACTATTATTTTACATTTATATAGCCCTTTCCTCCAAGGAAATTTACACCTTTCAGATGTTTGCTGAGTAGTATCATGTCCCCACTTGTCATTGCTTATCCAGGAGATACATATTTAGCTCCTTTAATCTTTTCTCATAAATAAATCACTCCATTTCTGTAATCATTTTTGTGGCTCTTCTCTGAACCCAGTCCAATTTCTCTCCACCTTTTAGGGATTGAGAGATCTGACATTGCTCAGTTGAGCCTCCCTAGACCCCTAGAGGGAGGTTTGGGATTTTTTTTCCCCTCCATCCTTTCATTCCACTATGATATAATGGATATTTGTATGCAGCCTAAAATAGCACCAGCCTCTTCGCTTACCATATCATACTGCAAACTTCTATCTAATTAGTTCTCCATTATCATTTCCAGGTCTCCTGCAGCATTTCTTCTCTCTGGGTTCCTTTTGTCCATTGAATTGTTTTTACCTTGAATGTATAAGTTTTCATTTTTCCAAGGTGAAACTCATTTTGTTATTTTTCCACTCCTCTCTCTAACCTCTCTGAGTCCATTTGTATGATATCTTAGGAACTTCAGTGTTGCCTGCTCCAAGGCTTAACTTATAACCTGCAAGTTTCATTAATAAATGATTTCTTCTTTCCTTTTGCTGGAGATCAACCCCTATTCTAGATCACTAAGAAAGGTATTAAATTGATACCAGAGATGATAAAACCCCCAGTAAGGGAAACCACAATTCCAATATTATTTTTGCACATATAGTTAGGCTTTATTTCTGCTAATGTTAGTATTGTCTTTGTTAGCAGCCCCCATTATTAAAATTCATTTCATTCATGAAACTTCATGAATGAAGTTTTTGAAATTTCCTGGTTTCTTTTACTTCTTTTTGTGAATATCCTGTATTTTTATTTAAGGATGAGACAATATGACATAATATGTATAGGGCTGGATTTGGGAGTCCGAAAGACCCAGGTTCAAGTCCTTTCTCTAACACACTCTGACTGTGTGACCATGGACAAGTCACTGAATCTCTCAACATCCCAGGCTAGTGTTTTAAACAATAGTCTATATATGAGGTGTTTATCTCTATCAGTGTCAATAGTTTTGACAACGGAAGCTGCCATATTGATGACACAGCAGGTGTGGAACGAGGGAGAGAAAGGGGGAGGGTGGAAGTAGACACACATACATACATACAGAGGCAGACACACACACACACACAGAATGAGGAAACACCAAAAGATAGGAAGAGACACAGAGCGATTTAAAAAAATGGAATTCTTTCATTTGTTCAAATATTCAGTAAACATTTATTGAACAGGAGTGGTGTAAGAAGATGATGCCATTACCTTTATGGAGCAGAATCTAAAAATAAGAGATATATTTTTAAATATATATCTAAATAAATAGATATGTAAATATAGTTTTTAAAATAGAGTAAATTCTCTTAGCAAAATAAAATTTATTTTCATTTCCCTAAGAAAAAGGCCCTAGTTTATACCACCAACAAAATAATAAATCTAACCCCAATTTGTAGTGTCTGCTGATTTTTTAGGTGTAAATGTTCACACTAAAAACTTAACAATCCCTTATTTGCCAAATCTGGTTCTAGTACACCCCTGGAAATAATCCTGAGTGTGATCTTTCCATCTCCTGGATGTTAGTTTGCCAACATTTCTCTTAAAATTTGGTAGAGTAGAATATTGAGCACATTACACCAGATGTTGTCACACAAGTGCAATGTGAAATGTACCTTGATCTAGGCACTAAGCTTCAGTTAATGTGAGCATTAGCTTTTTTTTTTTAATTAAAGTAGTTCATATTGAATTTATAGTTAATTAAACTTCCTATATCTAACTTAATTACTATTAAGACAGGTCTCTCCTTAGCACTGGGAACAATGGGTTAGAAATAGTAGAGTTGTAGATTTCATCACCTAGGCAGCTAGTTCACAAGGTGGATAGAGTTCTGATTCTACATTCATCATTCATCTTCCTGAGTTCAGTTCTGGTCTCAGATACTTACTAGCTGTTTGACCTTGGGCCGATCATTTAACCCTGTTTGCCTTAGTTTTCTCATCTGTAAAATGAGCTGGAAAAGAAAATGGCAAACTACTCCAGCATCTTTGCAGAGACAATGCCAAAAGGGGTCAAGAAGAGTAGGACATGACCAAAAACAACTGAACAACAAAGATTCCATCTAAATATTTCAAGATATTGTGGGATTTGCTGCCTTTGAAGGCTATAGGTTCACCTTCACCATTAGTCAGTTAATAAACGTTGTTTAAGTGCCTATCATGTACCAGAAACAGTTCAAAGTGCAGAAAATCTCTAAGAAATTGAAAGAAAGTTCCTTGAGCGTCTTTCATTTTTGTCTTTGTATCCAGGTGCCTAGTCCAGACCCCAGCGTTTGGAAGGCACTAAACGTGCTTCTATTGTCTGTTTGATGGCTTGATTAATTTTTGCCATCTCCCTGCTGGAGCAGACAGAATAATGTGCCTCCTCTTGAAACTGTCACCTAACCATCATCGTACTACCCCCAGTATGGTTTCTGCAAGAGTGACTTTGTTTGTATGTGCACTAACTTGATAAGCCTGCAAAAACTCTCCTCAGCTAGAGCTCCCTTTATCAGAATGAAAATCACTTCTGAGTCTTCTCATCTTGCTTTTTACATGGTTTCCTTCAATGAACATTGGATCAGGGGTGGCCCCCAATCCCAGCTGGGATTGCAGATAAAATCCATCAACTGTCTCTCCCCACAAGCAGAAGCTTTCACACCCAGATGCAATAGTAGGTATCTCCACAATGGAAAAATGAGTGGGGCTTGAGTTGAAGAGATAAGAGGGAGGTTGTCTCTGCGTTCTTTCTGGAACCAGGGGCTTGTCTCACCAGTCTTTTTATAAGAACACTTGAGGAGAGACTTAACTCTGATCTTAGTTTTTTTTGTTTTTTGTTTTTTGTTTTTTAAGAAAGCAAGATTACAAGGGTTGTATATTTGAGGGAAATGGTGGAGAGCCAAAGGGATAGAGAGGATTTGCATGGGAGACTTCTCATCAGATTGTAATAGTAATTGAAGGTTAATGGTGGGTGGGGTAAGAGGTAAAGATCTTCCCTGTCCAATAATAGACTTCATTACTTTTTGTAATTTCATTTGAGACACTGGGTCAGAGGGTCCTGCCTTCCAGTTCTGAAAAGGGTATAAATATTCTGAAGTGAGGTTTTACGTTGGGGCTTACTCGCTGGAAGTGTTTGTCTGGCCAGATGAGAATCTGGGTATCTCAGAAGGAGCCCGTTGGCTTTAAAGCCTACATGCTGATGCTTCTCTCTCTGATAACTATGTATGTGTTGCCTATGGTCAGACAGTTGGAACCCTTGTCTGTTGGTTTCTATTTCTGTTTGTATTTCTTGAAGTTCAGGATGCTGACATATTTCCTTGAACTGAGTGAATGATATGTGTGCTTGATTAAAGAAGATTGTTGACCCCTCAAAAGTTGCTTTTCCTTTTAGAAAAGCAGATCAAAGAACCTGTAGAGCATGCCCTCCTGTGTTTGCCAATATATAGCTTCTCACCAGTTTTAAAGAAAATGGCATACACTTTAGGTAGATGGTTATAGGGGCAAATCAATCAGTACGTTGGCCTGAAGGCCAGAGGAATAGCAAAGGCCTCAAATTTTCTTCATTTCTACTTCCATTAGTGTGGAATGTGCTCCTAAGTTCCCCAACAGAAATGAAACTTTAACGAACCAAGGACAGGAAAATTAAAGTGATCAATTTAGCAAGATTCTGTTATGTATTGGAGAGAATGGGAAAGTATCTTCTCTCTCTTTCTTTGTCTCATGGTGGTCTAATATTGAATGCCTTCATTAGAATGTATGAATGTTTTTCTTCCTAGAAGAGAAAATAGGAATCCTTGGCATGGGCCTATTAAATTTTGACTATGAGAATTCTCAGATCCTTGAGGCATGCTGCAAATCTCCACAAATTCCCATTTAATTATTGATGACCAACCCATGAACATCCCAGATCTCCAATGTGGAACCTGTGAATGTTGAGGGATGATTGTATAAACAGACTATATCTGTAGAGATATACATATGTATATCTCTACATATATAGTTGATATATACGTATACGTATATATATAGTTGATATATACGTATATGTATATTGATATATGCGTATACGTATACATAGTTGATTTATGTATGATTTCATGTATTGATGCATATAGGTACTTGTATGTACCCAGACGTGATTTCATTGATAGAAGGGGCTGCTTGTTGATGGAATTCCCTGTACCAATGCAAACTGCCACTTTTTAGTCTTACAGAATATCAGGTACTGAGATATTAAGTGACTTTCCCCAAATCACAGTCAATAGATTTCAGAGGCAGAATTTAAGTCCAAGTCACCCTGACTGTTATAGCTACTCTCCATGACTACATGCAAATAATAATTAAGGGAAAAAAAACATTTGAGCTACTATAATTTCTTCTCTGTTTCTGAAGCTCTATGTGTGTGTGTGTGTGTATGTGTGTGTTTTAAATTTTTATGTCCTTTAAATTAGGGCAGGGATATCAGGGCACTTCAATTTAGAGATTTTGAAACTTTTAAGTTCTTTTCCCATAGTGAGGTCTTGTGGCTTTATGAATATTCTAACTAATTATTATCATTCCACTAATTATCATAATCAAACTTCAACTCCCCTTCTTTAGCAGTGTTCCTAGATACTTAGGTGAAAGGCAGAAGCAAAATGTGAGTGCATGCTGATCTTCAACATCTTGGTTCTCTGTATTGAAACTCTGGAAATGTTACCCTAGCTGCAGCTGCATAGGAACAGAGACGTCTTAGATTATTCACAATCAACAAGCTCTAAATATCCTAATGGATCTGCGGGTGTTTCCTCCAAATGGGTGATCTTGGTCTTTCCTGCCTGATGATCCTATGTAACTTACCCATGCCATCAAACAAGGTTGCTGCAGGCCTTAGGACAAAAAAACCCCTTCATTATAGCCATCTTTCAGGGCAGCTAGGTGGCACAATGGGTAAATGACTGGGCGTGAAGTCAGGAAGACTCATCTTTAGGCGTCCAAATTTAGTCTCAGACACTTACTATGTAATCCTGGGCAAGTCAGTTACCTTGTTTGCCTCAGTTTCCTCATATGTAAAATGAGTTGTAAAAGGACGTGGCATACCATTCCAGTATCTTTGCCTAGAAAAACTCAAATGGGGTTATGAAGAGTTGGTTGCTGTTGAACAACAGTAACAGATCTTGGGCAAATCAGGAGTTGCCTGCTTGATTTGAACCCTGATAAAAGCTATAACTGCATGTATCTCTACTAAATTCATGGAAGGATAACATAAAATCAGTGTGGGTATGCCAGTGACATAGCTAAAATAGTTAACCCTCATATCCCATGGGATCAGTAATAGCTTCCACAAGAAGCTGGAATTTACTCTGTCATGATGTACTGACTAGAAGCACTCTGAAAGATCTTGTGAATTGTTTGTTTGACTAAATTTCTTAGAAGGGCTATTCAGGAGGAATAATAGAATATAGACTTCATGTTTACAAAAGAAGAATGTCACTTGAAGTGGTTTCACTTTCTCATGTGTCATTTTTAAAATTACAGATTGAGGTCAATTGTTTTTACTTCCAACTATCTCTGAAGATAATGGAAACATAGAAAATTTGGGTTCTATATATCCTCATTCATACTCACAACAACTGTTCTGTAATTTTACAGTTCCATCAGTAACATTAGGTAGAGAGGAATGAGAGGGATTGGACATCAGCAGTCATAGGCTTGAGTTCCAATTCTACTACTTAATTCCTGTGTGAATTTTGACCTTATTTCCCTTCCCTAGGCTACAAGTTCCTTATCTATACAATGAGTATTTGGAAAAAAATAATCCCTTCAACTCCTTTGATCCGCAAATATATAATACTAATTTCTCACTTGTGTCTTAATATATATGCCTTTTCCCCCTTGTGGATCTATTAATTATACTGATAACCCTATCAAGTTTCAAGTATTCCCATTAAATTATAGCCACTTATACACAGTTTAAGCTCCTTATCCCTTCATGTCCAGTATATTTATTGTTCACAAACAGATCTCTTTTTACATGACAGTTCTAATAATTAACAAAAGTACATGCAAATTAGAAAAGCAGAGTATAACCCAAATGCCAAAAAAGATTGCCCGTATTGTTAATCTGCAGTGCAGGTTAATTTTGTATGTCAGGACTACAATAACATTTATTAGTGTGTGATCTTTTTTTTGTAGGGCTCATTTACTAAAAATATGTCTACATTTTTCTTTCTCAGTTTTAAGTCTGTTTACTTAAGTCCCTGGAAAATGCTGAGTCAGATCCTCCTTCATTTATGTTTCCCTTTCAGGAAGTCTCAGGCTCAGCACCCTGTGCTTTGCCATCTCAATATAGGGTGAGGAAAATTGGTAAAGGAAAATAAAGCTCTCTGTTCTCTCTCATGGAAGCTGGAGGGCAGGAATGGAAAAATCATTTACTAGGCACAGGGAATTACTGGTGCCTTCCCTCCATTGGTTATTTCCAACTTACCTGTGTATAGTTTGCTTATTTCTAAGGTTTTGGTTTGTTGTCTCCTCTATTAGACTCACTTTCGTTTGTTGTCTCACCCATGAGTGCCTTAAGCTCAGGGACATTCTTTTGCTTTTCTCCTAGGTGCTTAGTTGAGTGCCTGACACATAATAGGTACTTAATAAATGTTTATTGACCGACATGGATGTCTCTTTCTAGTCTTGAAAATACCCTAGCCACATCCTCTGAATCCATTTACTTTAAATAAGAATAATTAGTTACTTTGCAGACCTTCCAGCTCAGAAATTCATTCCATTAAGTCCCTTCCATTGCCTAACCAATTCCCACCCACTCCTCCAGCTTCAAAGAAAGATAGTTAAGCTTTGAATTGAAAAAGAAACAATATTATTTTGCATTATAGGTATAATTCTGTATGTGTTCTTACACAGCTCTTCTACTAGAACATAATCTGAGGACAGGAAAAGTTGCATTAAAAATTTTTGTATGAATAGTATAGTGCTTTGGCTCTATATCATTAAATAATTTTAATTTTATTAAAGAACATTGAGTCAAATCAACCCATTATTATTATTATAACCAAAGTTGACCAAAACTGTTAAGTAAAGTTTGTATTTCCTCCCACCTTCCATACCCATTCTCACAAACAATGCCTCTTATTTAAGGACTGTTTTTAATAGTTTCCTTTCCAGACCTGATCTCTTTTCCAACCCAAGTCTTATCTCCACTCCCAACCCTACCCAAAATGGAAAATGTAATAGCATGTTGGAATTTATACTTCATCTGAAATGAGACTGACTGACCATCTTGCTAAATCATAAAATTCATTAAGGCAGCGAAGTTTGTATCTCTGCCCTCCCAATAACAGCATTCTTCACAAAGCAGGTACTTAATAAATGTTTGGTGGATTGAAGTAGTCCTTCTAGATAAAAAAGAGCCTTTTGAAGCCAACTCTTTCCTCTCTTTTCCCTGTTTTTTCTTTTGAGTTCCCCGAGGAAGCCATAGGCTGAGTCACCTACAGACTGAAGACTTGTTCCTTGCAGCATGGCATCAGTGGCTCCCTACTCACTTTGTTGTCAGAAAGGATGTGCATGGAAATCCTTATGCAGTTAGGAGTAAGAGAAAACAAGAATGCATATCCAAGAAAACGTTAGGGGCTTGGGATCCTCCAGCCACTTCAAGATTCAATAGTCGGTATCTTTTCTCTCACCCCAGCTGACTCCTTAGTACCCTCACTTGGGCACAATAGAAAGAAATTAACCACCCAGAAAAATAGGCAACACCAGTTCTCTGAAACTTGATCCCTCCCAGGCTCAAGGAAGAGAAATGATTTAATTCAATTAAATAATTATCCTGGGCATTGAACATTCAGGGATGAAAAAAATAAAGCCTCAGCCTTCATGGAGCTTAAAATCCATTTAAGGGTCAGACTTGGTGGCTGTGTTGTTTAGTTTTGGAAACTGCATTTTCTTTCCTCTTCCTTTTTTTTTCTTCTTTATTACAAAAGAATGGTTCAGTGGGGAGGGGTAACAGGAAATTTGCAGAAATGACAGCTTTATCAAAACCAAAGATATCAATGATAGTTTAAAAAAAATTTAAATCTTAATAGATGTTGTGTACAGGAATGATGCAAGGTTGAATTAATAAAGGCAAAGGAGTGGTTCAGATATGGTCACTGATTCAGTGGAAAAAGCACTGGACTAGGAGTTAGAGGATTAAGATTTTACATGTGACTCTGTCACTGCTTATGCGAACCTGATTAATGTCATTTCATCTCTGAGGAGCAGTTCCCCCATCTGTAGAATGGAAGGTTGGACTAGGTGACTTCTAAGTCATTCTGATCTAATGTGATTATTATTGCTAATGATAATTAATATTTATATAATACTTCACATATGTAGTAATAACAAACAACATTATAAGGTTTACAAAGCCCATTGCAAATATTATATCTCTTTATCTTTACAACTAATCTGGGAAGTAGGTGCTATTATTTCCCCAATTTTACAGATTGGGAAACTAAGGAAAACAGGGTTAAGTGACTTGCCCAGAGTCATACAGCTAATAAATGTTTCAGACAGGCTTTGAACTCAGGTCTATCCAGTTTTGAAGCATGAGCTTTCCCTTCCACATCACCTAGTGGCTCTGTCTAATGTGTTTCTATGATTACTGGAAATTAGAAATGGTCCTCTGTGTACTCCAGCCACATCCAGGTGACCAGTTCTGACCTGGGAAGGCATTATTTTTGTATAAAAAAAATTGCAGATTTAGAAAAGATCTTGTGAAAGGGAAACACCAACTGGGAATATGGAGTAAGAGAAGCACAGAAGAGAAATGTGGAAGGTGAAGAGGAGGTGGAACTAATAGTTCCTGTTCAGTCAGTCATGTCCAACTCTGTGATTCCTTTTGGGATTTTCTTGGAAAATTACTGAAGTGGTTTGCTATTTCCTTCCACAGCTCATTTTATAGGTGAGGCAAACAGGGTTAAGTGGCTTATCCAGAATCATGCAGTATTAGTGTCTGAGGTTGAATTTGAACTGAGGTCTTCCATGACTCCACTCTGCTGGTCCACTCCATCCACTGAGCCACCTCGTTGCCCAGAAGGGAGTTTGTTAAGTCCCTTACATCAGGTATTGTTGCAGTCTTCTAAAATTCTAGAAATCACATGTTTCCTTGGCAATCGCATCTTGATTTATCGAGATTTGGGTGGCTTCCAAGTCCTTCTAGTGATACTGATTGTTAAAGAAAATCGTGGGTTCTCCTCTTGGCACTGACTTCATTGAATGAAGGAAGGAGATGAAGTTGTAAGTAAGAATGGAGCCCAAGGTGGGACTTAGTGGTTTAGAGAGAACAGGAAGGCAAAGGTTTCTTATCCCAGGAAAATGAAAGTAGTGTGCCAGTTGGTGCCAGATCTTCTGACAAGACAACTGGGGAAGATAGATTAAAGAGATTGCTAGACAAGGAGATGTCACCATTCTCCCTCACTTTGAATCTTGCCCTCTGTCAGCATCTGTGTTTCCTGCACCGTGAACTTGAAAGGGCAGCAAATGGGATAGGAGAGGCTGAAAGGCCTGATTTAACAGGCCAAGCTAAAAATAAAGCCAAAATCTTTATAGGATATGAAGAAGAAGAAGAGGCAGTTAATTGACTGTAAAATCCTAAATGGTATAGATAATGCCAAGGCACTGCTGTTCTCAGGCCAACTTAGAGGAGAAGGCAAGCTACAGAAAGGAAAAATAAATTCCCATCAGCTCATTGGAAAATGCTTATACACTCAGGGGACCACAGGCACCCAGCATGACTAGTAGGAAGGAGAAGGATGCAAAGAAACCAGTAGAAGGGCATCCAAGGGAAACAGAAGCCTTGTTTGTTATGTCTCAGGTTTCTGAGGGCTCAGAATGAATAGACTCAGACTTAGTATTAATGAAAAGAACTGGAAGTTTTATTGACTACATCCTATTGGGATGGATGTCTACATAGATCTGGCTAAATACTCTCAAGCTGTCGTAAATTACTGCACCTAAGGTATCGAAGAAAACCTGGAATGGATTCTGTATTGTACTTCTTATAACGCATTCCTTTAAGGAACACAGCTAGTAATTCATTTATCTAAGGCACACGAAAGAGTATTTTACCATAGGAATGGTAACTCAATAATAATTTCCAAAGCTTCTTGATAGTTAGCTTATTGAGAGAGATGAAATAAGTGAATTCTTCATAGCACTTTGAGCATCAGATAAACATATACACTTACATGTGTATATGTATTACATACATATATACATACACACATTTATGTTGTTTTAATTTTTTAGAGTAACAGAATTTTATTATTTAAAGAATAAATGTCATTCAGATTTATATCTCCCAAATTCCAGTAAACCACATCTTTTTAGAACCTTTTAATTATTGTTATTAATTTTCATTAGATAATGGGGATTTTAAAAAATAACTTATACTACTATGCCAGGCCATTCTTTGTCTCTTTTCTTACCTAACTTTAAACACTGAGTAAGTGTTGCCTCCATCAAACTAAGACCTGGGAAAGACCTCAGATTAAAAAGGTCTAGGTTTCCCATTGCATTGGGGCCGTCTCCAATCGTCCTGATCTATATTTTGCCACTGGACCCAGATGGCTCTGGAGGAGAAAGTTAGGCTGGTGACTATGCGCAGCCCTCCCTCACTTCAATCCAATTTACTTGCAACTCATGACCGCCTTCCTGATGCCATGACCTACTTCAAGAATGAAGGAAAAGCAACAACCTGTGTGTGCCCCATCTCCTAAATTAGATTACAAGTTCTTTGATAGAGGGAGGATATTCTCTATTTCTTTCAGATTCCAGTGCCTAAGATGTACCTTGAACATGCTAGCTCTCAGTAAATGTTTGCTAATGATATGAAGTAGACAAATAAGGAAAAGAATAACATGTTTTGCCACATTTTATAATCAGTGATATTCAGAGAATCGAAGCATTTCAGGGATATAAAGGATAGTGAAAAGTCATCAAGTTTTGATCGCCTCCAGGAAGATTTAGACTTATACTCTATCCAATAGAAGAAGGAGCTGTCCTGTTCTTAAATATTTTCATAGGCAAATATTCTGCAGTGTCATATATTAGATATGTCCAGGGCCTAATAGCTCTTTGTGACAAAATTTTCCTTTCCAAAAATCCTATCTGGAAAGAAAAGCACTGTGATATAGTTATCCCTTCCACATTGGGGGCTGGGATGGGTGTGTGGAGTGGGGGTGGAAAGGTAGGGGAGTGGGGAGAGAATGAGTGTTAGGAGTGAGGTGCCCCATGGGAGCTGGAAAATCCACATAAAATTTTTTGGCCCTCCCTTCATACCAGAGAAGTCTGAGTAACTATGGTATTAAATGACAAATATGTTGATATCATATAGCACCATACACATATTTTATACATTTCTGTATTTCCAAACATTTCCTGTGGAATCTGATGGCCCTCAACTGTTGTCTGTAACATCTGCAAAACTACCAAATAATTGAAATTTAATTTCTTATGTCACGATATATCAAAACCATGATGGGGAAAGTTGCAATGTGGAGGGGATAACTGTAATAGAGGAAGAGCTCTGGATCTTCAGTGACTTGGGATTGAATCCTGACTCTACTTCTCATGGCTTATATAACCTTTGCAAAGTCTCTTTATCTCTCTGGGTCCCACTTTCCCCATAGGTTAAATGAAGAGATTGGAGTAGATGAATTCTAGCTTCTATATAAAAATTTATTAGTCCATAATAAAAAAGGGTTTGTTATTTCGACTGCAAACAAAATGAAATATATTTGAATTATAGATGTGCTAGTATTGTATTTTGATACCAGATGAGGAAAAAAAAGACCTGGTAGTGTAGCTAATAAGGGAAACTAGAATTCAGTGTTAGTTTTTTTTTTATACTATCCTGCCTAGAAAGATTCCCTCTATACTTCCTATGAACTTAGCTGTCTATCATTGCCTGCTAGGTTTAGGAGGAAAGTAATGAATTCTGATATGTAACACAGAGTTCAGAATATGGCATAACACTTTTGGACACAAACAATACTGAGATTGTGTTTTGTTAGATTGCAAATATTTTTACAATTTTTTAAAAATTTGTAGATAAGTAAGAAGGAGATGGAGTGAGAGACGGAACAGGCAAAAAAAGAAGAAAATGAGAGAGAGAAAGAAAGAGAGAAAGAGAAGGAGGAAGGAAGGAAGGAAGAAGGAAAGATGGAAGGAGGGGAGGAAGGAAAAATGAAAGAAGGAAGAAAGGAGAAAGAGAAATAAAAGAAGGATAAAAGAGTCTTTGAAGTGTTTTTTAAATACACAGAAGAAAACAGAAGATCAGAAAGAATCACAGACAAATAGGGCATTTGTGAATGTTATTTTAGATGTATTAGATTAAATTTTAAAATAAAAGTAAGCTGTACATAATAATTTTTAAGAATTTCATGTACAGCATTCTTTTTTATTTTATGTATATACATTCTATTTTTTTAATCTTTATTCAGTTCCAAAAAATTCTAAACAGACAAAATTAACAGTAATTTAGAAAAAGTACAAATGCAAGCAGGAGATAGTCTCACAAAAGAAAAATCTAATCCAAAGTAAGGAGAAGAAAAATAAGAAAGAGTATGTAATGGGGCTGGCTTATCTTTGGTTACTGTTATTCTGTCCTTTCAAGTCAAGTCCAATTCTTCCTGACCTTATTTGGTCATATCCAAACTCTTCTGTCCAACTGTTCCTGAACTTATTTGGGATTTTCTTGACAGGGACACCAGAGTAGTTTGCCATTTCCTTCTCTAGCTCATTTTACAGTTGTGGAAACTGAGGCAAACAGAATTAAGTGACACAGGGTCACACAGCTAGTAAGTTTCTGAAGCTAGATTTGAACTCAGGAAGATGAATCTTCCTGACTCTGGATCCTGCACATTACCCACTGTGCCACCTAGCAGCTAAACTACTATGCAGTGTTTGTATAGTAGGAAAAGTTTGGATTTGGAGACAAAAGATCTGGATTCTAGCCCAAGGTCTGACATTTTATTTCATATGGGACCTTGCGAACCAATCACTCTCTTTTGTGCCTCAGTTTTCTCAACAGCAAAATGACAGTTCCATTACCAGGTAACAGTAGTTCCACAATTTCAGTCACAGGGAATGTTGGTAAGAATCAAATAATGTATGCAAAGCACTTTCAAAATGCTATATAAATGTTAACTATCATTATTAGAAGATCTTAATGTCACATTAAGACTAAACTGAAGGAGCCTGACTTAATATAGAGCACAATGGAGATCCATTACAGGAATTAATTGAAGAAGGGAAAGATATGTTTGAAATACCAAACTTTCTGGAAGCTTCAATTAAGTGACCATGACAATGGTTAATTCAGGCCAATATCATTAAGCTTTTCTCACACTCAAATCTGACCATATCATCCTACTTCTGTAAAATTACCCCTGCTTCCTGTTTTATTCAATCCAACATTTTAATCTTGGCATTCAGAGTCTTCCATATCTGCTCTCATGGACATTTGGGCAGTTGGGTGGTGCAGTGGATAGAGCACCAGTGCAGGAGTCAGGAGGACCTGGGTTCAAATCTCACCTCAGACACTTGACCCTCACAAGCTGTGTGACCTTGGGCAAGTCACTTAACTCCAATTACCTCATCCTGGGTCATCTCCAGTCATCCTGATGAATATCTGTTCACTGGATTTAGATGGCTCTGGAGGAGAAGTGAGGCTGGTTGGTGACCTGCACAGCCCTCCCTCACTCGAAACCAAGTCAAGTGCAAGTCATGTCATCATTTCTCTGATGGCATGGTCTTCTTCGGCAATGAAGGACGAACACACACCCGGTTTCATGGACATTTCCAGCCTTGTATGCTAAAACTCTCTACTACAATATTTTTGCTACAGTAAATTTGGATAGCACACCACTATACAAACATATCCCATGGTTTCCTGCTTCCTTGTCTTGTTCATATTTCCCATACGTTCTCTGCTTGCTCAGATGCCACCTTCCTTACTGTAGTTACATTCCCAGCTCTGAGTAATCTCCCCTTACCTAGAATTCTCATAGCACTTTACAACTCTCTTGTATGCTTTTGTTTTTGAAGGGACAAAAGGATGTCCAGACTCATGCTTTCAGTGACAACTTGCATAGTATAAAAATTCTCTCATGATGAGGACTGATGTCTATTCGATAATTTATGCTCAGAATTGCCAATGGTACTGAGAGATTAAATAATTTGTCCCAGAATCACACAGCTAGTATATGTCAAAAATAAAATTTGAACCTAGGCCTTGCTACTTCTTCAATCAATACTCAATATACTAACCCACACTGCCTCTAATGATTAGCATTCATTTCTTTATAATGCCTTGCACATATGTCTTATCTGCTCTGAGATTGTAAATTCTTTGAAAATAAGTCCAGTTAATGGTCCAAGTTAAAGTGCTCGGTGATGATCCTGTGAAATATCTAAATCTTACTTGTATTTCTTTCTCAGTATTTAGAATTATTCCTTGTATTCAGTAGGCATTCAATAAATAGATTTGTTGCTGAATTACTGAAAGGGAGAATCTGCATAATTATACTTGCCACAGCATATCTGAAGCTGTTTCTTTTGAATGTGGCATTGGTATCTATGTGCTACCCTAATTATTAAGCCCCAAATGATGGCATTGCCATGAAGGGATAATAGAGCACAACTGATGTCAGTTAAAAAATGTGTATTGGGTCTCTCTGCTTTAATAAAACCTGCTATGCCTTCAAAGATATTCTCACACTCATCAAGGTGAGAATTTGACTAGTTCATAGGTTTTGGTGGGGAGCGGGGGTGTGGCATTTAGGGGTACTTTTTTTTTCCTCTCCACATACGAAGTTTCTAGTTTGTGGCTTGCTGACTCCTTGTTTTGAGTTCCACAAATTAAATTTAGGCTTGGCTTTGTTTGATACCAATTGTTAGCAAGTTTCAGAGGCAGGCAAATAGTAGGAAGGATACTGTGTTTGGAGTCATATGAGCTGAGTTTGAATACCAACTCTGCCCTTTGGTGATTTTAGGAAGCCACTTAAACTATCAGTTGCTAATTTTCTTCATCTGTAAAATGAGGATAATGACTTCTATGATCTTCTCAAATTCAATATTAGAGACAAAGCAGGGCTCTCCCATCAAGGATAAAATATTGGAAAGTTTATCCACCAGTCACAGATAAAAGCACATAGTAGGCACTTGACAGATATTTGTTGGATTTAATCTCATATTTCAGAATGAATAGTGGCTCTGTGTAATGCAAAATGCTCATACTCAAGGAACATAAATGTAGAAATGATGTTTACTTGTGCCTAATGGACTAAGAGTCCATTTACCAATAAAAGTGAAAGTCTCTTAATCTACAAAACCCTAACACATCTTCTAGAGAAAAATTTCAGGGAGTACCTGAATGAGCTGATATTAAGGAGGGATATTTCTTTCCATCTTACAACCCAGTGAAACGAGGATAGGCACTTTATTAATACACTACAATAAAATTTATTTTTATAGGAGATCATAAAGTTACTATACCAGAAGTGACCCACCATTCCTCTACTCTCAAAGGGGCTTGAGCAGTATGTGATTCCAAAGAAGGTATAAAAATCCCTCAAATGTATCTAATTATCCCCAAGTATACCACAGGGGGAAGTATTTCCCTGACCCTATCTGGTGATCAATTTATGCCCTGCAACATATGAATTGATGGTCTTTGTGATGGAGTTATGCTTCAATAGACAGTATAACTCCAGAACCTGTTTATATTCCCATAAACGCCATCTTTACTTAAGCACACATTACATGTGTGAAGTTCCCAGTATCTTCTTTAGAGTTCTTCTTTTTCAGAAAATTCTTTCATTTATCAATGGTACAATATGATGTTCTTAAGAATTTTTTATTTAAAAAATAAATCTTCCTAAATGCTATGGATATCATTTCCATAGAGCAGGCACAGGGACCAAGTTTGGGAAAATTCTTTTTTGAGGGATATTGGAGAATATCATCATTTCACAAGCACTAAAGTGGCTGTGCCCAATTAATGCCAAGTAGGGGTGAGGATAGCTACCTTCTCTAGTCCCAATAGAGCACTACAGCTCGTTGCATTTTCTAAGTTGTTCATGTTTTCCTTGGAGAACCACAAGAACTTAAAAGAACCAGAGCCACGGACAGAACTTAGAAAAGAAATAGGGAAGAGGATGAGTCTTCATTCTCCTGTATGAATTGAAGTAACTTCTTCTTAAAGAGATTCAGCTTTTGTACCCTGGATTGGAGTTGGGTAAGATGTTTGTCCTAATGACGATTCCT
This sequence comes from Bettongia penicillata ogilbyi, assembly GCA_023548195.1. Classification (NCBI taxonomy): domain Eukaryota; kingdom Metazoa; phylum Chordata; class Mammalia; order Diprotodontia; family Potoroidae; genus Bettongia; species Bettongia penicillata. The sequence continues at coordinate 4,018,494 of JAJHZJ010000195.1, read as the reverse complement.
AAGTAGTTGGCCAATTAAACAGTGGCTGCATGTTTCAAGGGTCCTTCGCACCCTACACCTTGTCCTCTTCCATTTCTTTTTCTGCATAATCTTCCAAACCCCTTTGGGATTTTATAGAAAATACAGACCTTATTGTGTTCCAAGTATCATACAATTATTAACTCATTTGACCTTGCCAACAACTCTGGGAGCTAAGTGCTGTTATTATCCCAATTTTACAAATGAGGAAAACTGATGCAAACAGATCTAGGTGACTTAACACAATCATACAGCTAATAAGCTCTGAAATAAAAGACCCTGAGACTTCAGAAATAATAAATGGTTCATTCAAGACCATGGAGTAAGTTTCCAAGCCAGAATTTGAACCCATGATTTCTGACTCCACATCTAACACTCTCTGTTCTGCAAGGTGCTCAATCATGGTCCTGATTTTGTTCTCAACTGATTATTTTGATGAATTGACTGATCCATTCAAACAACTCTATAATTACTGCCAATGACTAGTCAATTCAGTCCAAATAATCAAACTAGTTTTTGCTCTTAGGGAAAGACAAAGAATGTGCTTCATGGAAAAGAAATGTTGGAATCATGACTACAGAAGACTGATGAAGCATTCTTATCTCTCTGCAGAGAGGTGATGGACTAGAAGTACACAGTGGTACCTCTGTGTCCACACATGGTCAAAGTATTAAAATATTACATGTATACATTTATGTACAGATGCCATACATCACACATACATATACACGTATATACACATATATATGTATTTGTCTGTGTATATGTACACACACATATGTCTATGTGTATTTGTACATTAGCATACAGAGATACCTATGTACACATATAGGTATGGGAAAGGGCAAGGTAAGTTAAAAGGTAGTGATAGAGCTGCATTTTTAAAAGAGCACCTGTATAAGATCTTTTAAAAAAAAGGAGAAATGAAAACACATACAGAAAAAGATACAAAAATGCAAATTGTGATTACCTTGTACAGTTTAATAGATTACAAGAAAAATGTAAGATACCATTTCATATACTGTCCTCATTATTGTTCAATATTATATATTGAAATACTTTTCTTTGTTAATTACTATTTGGTTAATAGTGGACATAAAAAAGAAAAATAGCAAAGGAAAGCCATAATGGTCAGGAGGTACTTATCTCAGAGTGTATGTTAGAGGAGAATACTCCTCAGTTTACTGAGGTATCTCATAAAGGCAAAAGAAAAGATCCTTCACATATTCTAGAGGGAGGGTGGGCTAGACAAATTAATTTGTAAATGATGAAGAGAAGCGATGGGAATCATCCTTAAATATTTTAGGAAGACATTAAAAGACTGAAGTTATGTGGAAGGGGTGAAATATGAGAGATTAGGTTTGAGGCGGAGTAAGAGAGGATAAATCTGACAGATGGCCAATATTAACCTATATCCAAATGTTTAGCCATAGAGTGGTTCCAGAAGGTTGCTGTCCATACATTTGGGGCTGAGCAGTCATCTGTAATAGTTAGAGGGCAGGACTAGGAGGCAGTTGACTTGAGGTTTAAATCCTGCTTCCATTACTGAGGGCTCATGGGAGCATGAACTAGTCATTTATCATGTCAGAACCTCATTTTCCTCATCTGTTAAATGAAATTAATAATACTTGCATTGCTACTCAACAGGTTTATTTGAGAAAGGTTCTTTGCGAGTCCTAAATTACTCTATGATGATTGTGAGTTATTTTTATATATTTCTTATTTTGTTTTGATTTTTTTTTTGGGGGGGTAGGTTAGGAAACTCTCAGAATGGACACTCATTCATCCAACTCAGAGAATATCTTTTATGAAGTACATAGTCTTAAGAGAGTTGCCAGAGGTCACTGAGAAGTAAAATGTCTTGTGCAAGGTCATGTAGATGGTATGTGTCAGAGGAATATACTGAAATCAGGCCTTCTTGACTCTGAAGTCAGCTAGCTGTCAGCTATGACCTGCTGGATCAGTATTGTGTCCTCTTATTATCTATTATTATTTATGCCATATTATCATCTTTCCTTTTGTACAGTAGAGGAATCCGAGCAATTCATACTTTGGCATCCCTGCCAATTTCAGAGTAGATACAGTCTTATGAAAATAGAAAAGGAGGGAATAATAGTTGAGAATAGCTGATCATCCCAATTAATAGCATTAATTTTTGCTATTTTTGTGCTTTGACGTAGAAAGGGCATCATTTGGATGTTTTTTCTTTGTTTAGTTCCCCAAAGGTAGGTTTTTAATATCACTTAGGAAAGCAAAGGAGAAAAAAAACACCCTCCTAACATTATATTTTGTTTTGCTGAAATCTGTAAATGTTTGGAAAGTCTTCCAGATTTAAAGGACGGAAAATGTATCCATTGCAAACTGTAGAAACAGAAAAACAAAACATTGTTTGGCTTTTCCATCTTCCCTGAGGAACAGCTGCTGATTTTGCTCTAATTTTAGCTGCTATTGCTCTGAGCTAAACTTTCCATTTTTATTAAAAAAAAAAAAAAGGAGGGGGAAAGTATGAGTCTGGAGGATTACAAGCTCCTGTGCTTTTGATTTTTAATAAAAAGCGAGCATTTACCTCTGAACAGTAGCAGCAAGAGAGGGAATTAAACCTGAGGCTAGCAAGCTGACCTTTCCAGGGGTACAGATCCAGAGGGAGATGAGCGAGAATTTAACAAACATTACTTCTCTCTCCCATGCACACACATCTACTTAAAAAAAAAAAAAGAGGCCCAGTGTTTTATTTTTTTTTTTGTGGCAGGAGTAAATTAATTATTTTTCTTTTAAAATCATTACTCATTCCTTCTTGTTTGTACTGCCTAGAGGTGATGCAGTTCTCCCTAAGTGGCATGTTGGATTGCCCGATTCTATTTCCATATGTAATCTGGAAGTGTGAGACTGAATATTCAGGGTAACTTGTCAAAAGAGAAATATTGTAACTGGCTCTTTACAGGACCAAACTGATTGGGGAACGTGGGAGAACACTGGCTAAGAGAAATAGTATATGGCCAACCGACTACTGCTCAGCAACTGAGCCTGATTTAGAGTCAAATAGTAAGGAAAATTCTCTTTTTCAGAGCTATTTGCTTTTTCTCTTTAAAGTGAGAAAAGGAACCATAGTCTCCAGAGGGGGAAGAGACCTGATCTGACCAACCTATAACAGGCTGATTTAAATAGAAATTTTTCTTTTTCTTTTCTTTTTTTGCCTTTAGTACAATAGAGGGCAGTTATATAGTGCTTTATTGGGAGTGTGGAATAGTGGATAGAAAACTGACCTATGCCTCTTACATATATTTGCTTCATGAACCTCAGAAGTTATCTAACCTCTGGGTGCCTCAGGAAAATTTCTAAAATTGTAAAATATGGAGCAAGTATATATTAGTGGAGGAAATCTTAATCACAGATCTAGACTGTATATAAAGTGTGAAACAATATATAAGCCTTAAGAAATGCATATATATATGTCTAAGTACATACAGAAATATTTATATATGTATATATACCCATAGAATTATATATATTTAATTTATATAATTTAATATCTCATATATAATTTGTGTTCTTTTATAATGTATTAACATCATATATTAATAAATTGATTCTATTATAATATGATATAATATAATATAGCATAATATATATTAATTAGTTAATATTATATACAATTTTTATATGTACACTCATCGAATTATATATTTTTATTTATAATGTATGTGTGTAATGTATAATTTATATTATTTTATTATAATATATTAATATCATGTATTAATAAATCATTAATATAAAATATAAATATAAAATATTAATTAGTTAATATTATATATAATTTATATACATATATCCATAGAATTCTTTAGAACTATATAGTAATATGCTTATCTATAGTTCTTTTTATGTACATATATACATTTATACACATATGTATATACATATATAGCTTTTAGGAACATGTAACAATCAGAGTAAAACAAACATAAATATATACATGTGTGTTTATATACACACTGCTTCCTTCATATTGTCTCCAATGATCTTTATAATCTCAAAACTTAGGCAATATAAGGAAGATCAATTCCATTTTACAGATGAAGAACAGAGGCTCTTAAATGTGAAGTGACTTGTCCAGGATAACATATCTGCTAAGCGGTCATGCAGAGATTAGAACCTAGATTGCCTGACTGCAAGTTCAGTGTTCTTATTCAACACCATAAATACTTTTCATTCAACATTTTACGTATGTAAATGTATACGCATGAATATACATACATACATTAATGTATATTATTAATGCTGGTTTTTTCATCACTTTTACTTCCCAATCACTCCAACCTTTTCTTGTGGCAGAATCCTCCCTTTTATCAAACAATAATATTAATAATAGCTAATATTTAAATAGAATTTTAAGATTTATAAATGACTTTACATATTGTAGTTCATAGATTTAATGACTTTGCATGGATGTTTGTTATATCATTTATATAAAAGATGATAAATACCTATCTTATAAGTCATGAGTTATAGCTCATCTATCTCAGAAGGAGAGTTGTAAGATGATATATTGCATATGTAAAGTACTTTGAGTCTCTTGGACAAAATGCACTTACATTAATTAAATGTTGGGGCTTAAAAATTCATTTGCTAGGAGGAACTGCACATTTAAAGATTAAATGATTTAACCAGAGATTTGAAAGCTTTGGAGACAGAGTATCTAACAAGAATACAGATCACTGTCGTAGTACGGAGACAACAGACTTTTAAACAAGTCACTGTGCATGTATACAATGGACCTACTGTTACACATCTGGCGTTCCAGATATATAGCCCTGTAAAAAGACTTCATGGAGCACTTGAACTGGGCTTTAAAGGAGGGGTAGAATATTGTCAATCAGAGATGGGACAAAAGGATATGTTATTTGAAAGAAATGGTGGAGGCTAAGACATGGAGATGGGAAATCACAAGGTATGTTGAGGAAAAATAGCAAGAAATTCATTTTGGTTATAACCCATGGCAAGTTTAGGGGAGCACTGAGAGAGCAAACTGAGCAGGTGTGGTGATGTGCATAATTAGAATTCCATCAAGTTTAAGTTGCTGAATGACCTTGGGTTTTTTTTCAATATTTTATGACATTCTTTTCATCAATGATCCTAGGATCCATGGATTCTAAAGTCCCTTTCCTTTCCACAGGAGGGAAAAATAACTTTGACTTGGGATATTGTGGTAGAAACTTTTTTTTAAGAATAAAAAGAATATACAGCTTTATCCCTTTTCTATGGAAGGTTTCAAGATGAGTTCAGTTCCATATAAGTTTTGACAGCTCTAAAAACGGCAGTGCTAATGGTCAAACTCAGCCCAGGCAAAGCTACCTCAGAGGGTGTGCAGAAACAGAAATGGGAGCTTTCAAACACTGAGGGCCCCTGGAAGGGCTTTAACTGTCTTGACTATTTAAGTAAGTAACCATTTTCTGCCAGGGCTAGTTTCTATAGATAGTCATTTTTAAAGTGAATTCATTTCATCACATGTGAATTCTGCCGAACATGATATTTGGTTCAGCAGTAAAGTTCACTGGACAGTCAGGCCTGGCTTTTAGTTTCAGTTCTGTTAATAAATGTCTATGTAATCCTAGATGGGTCAGTGTATTTCTCTGGGACTCAGTTTACCTTTTTTAAGAAGGTGAGCTTATTAATTTTTTTCCAGGTTTGACATGGAATGATTTTTTTTTTTTGGTGAGGGACAGAGTTTCTAGTTTTAGCTTTTTTACTACTTAGTTGCATGACTTTGGCATATCATTTATACTCTATGATTCATTTTCTGCATCTGTAAAACTAGAAAGTTTTGTTAAGTAACAGGATGTAGCATAAAGAGCATTAGATTTGTAAAGCATGAGGTTAAATACCAGATCTTCCCCTTATTAGCTTTGTGATTTGGGGTCAGTTACATCTTCTTCAATCTCCTTTCCTTTTCCTGTAAAAATAAGAATTAGATAATGTCATCTCTAAGTTTCCTTCTTATTCCGTGATCTATCTTTCAAGAGAATCATAGATATGAAATTTGCCATTATTTCTAGAAAAAAAAGAGAAAGAATCCATATAACCCATAGATTGTCCCTTGATATATGATCAAAATCACCTCAGAGAAAATAAGTATATACCTTCAATATCATGTTGGTTTCCATTTTGTCCTCTCCTTATGTTTCATTGTCCTTCAGTCATTTCAGTTGTGTCTGACTCTTCTTTAGCTCATTTAGTGTTTTCTTGTAGATAGTGGAGTAGTTTGTCATTTCCTTCTCGAGCCCATTTTACAGACAAGGAACTGAGGCAAACAGGATTAACTGATTTGCCCTTTGCTTATTTGACACCCAGTTATTTCAGAGGTGCAACATTCAGCAATCAGAACTATTTGGAAAAAAGGTGTGATTCTAGTCTGAAGTTTCTAGCCTAATGAAATAGTTGTCACAAAGCCCAACTACTTTACCACAAGGAAGAAAAATTAAATTTACCCCCCACCTTTTTCAATGAAAAAGTCCAAATGACTTAATTTCACATGTAAATACTAATTCATTATTGCATGATTTCCCAACCTTCCCATGATACTTTAGGTCAGAAGAAGATCTAAGAAGAAGACCAGAAGAACAGCAGAGGTCCAGGTAGATTTTGTTTTTGCTTTGTCAATCAGTCATGTCTGATTCTTCCCAACTCCATTTGGATTTTCTTGGCAAAAATACTAGAATGGTTTATCATTTCCTTCTCCAGCACATTTTATCTTTCTGGGTTAGAAATCTATTAGTGATATTTCTGGGCCAAAAGGTGTGCACGGTTTTATAGCCCTTTGAGCATAGTTCCAAATTGCTCTCCAAAATGATTGGATCAGTTCACAACTCCACCAGTAGTGTATTATTGTCTCAGTTTTTCCATGTCAATTGCAACATTTGTTGTTTTCCTTTTCTATCATATTAGCCAATCATAGAGGTATGAGGTGGTACCTTCGAGTTTTAATTTGCATTTCTCTAGTCAATAAGTGATTTAGAGCATTTTTGTATCACTGTAGATAGCTTTAACTTCTCCATCTGAAAACTGTGTCTTCAAAGCATTTAAGATTCTGAAGTAGATATGTTTAGAAGGATGTAAACCTGACTGCATGAGAGGTCCCTAGGACACTAGGTAGAGAAAGATATATGTAAGAGCTTTTAGGGCTGTCTAGTTCTATTCATTTAACATATATTCAGGGAGAACTTGGATTCTTCTTTGAGAAAGAGAGAGAGAGAGAGAGATGAGGAATGGAGGGGAAGGGAGAGAAGAGGGGAGGAGAGGAGAGGAGACGAAGAGAGAAGAGAAGAGATACAGAAACAGTTGGAGAAGGGGATAAAAAAAAGGAGGAAAAGGGGGAAGAGAGAGGAAGAAGAGAGAGGGAGGAGCAAGAGAGGGAGACAGAAGAGAGAAAAGACAGACAGAGACAGTGACAATCAGAAAATGAAAGAGAAATGAAAGACAGGAGAGCATTTCTTAAGCATTTACTATATGCCTGACTCCTTGCTAAGCAATGGGGATACAAATAAAAGATATAACACTTCCTGGCATGTAGGAGCTTACATTCTAACAATGGAAGGTCATTCATAAGGAAGTTTTAGAAAGGGTAAGGGAAGGGTACAAGTTGGGCTCTCGTGAGGAGTCTGCAGGAAGTAGTAGAGAAAAGGTCATGGTGTCCTGTTCCCTGGCAAGACAGAGACTCCCATTGGTGAGAGTGGTAGAGGTTGGGGGAGAGCCAAGGGATAAGAGTCCAAATTTCTGGTCGGGTGGAGATGGTTAGAAAACAGAATTTACAAAAAGGACCTTTATTTGGATAGTTGATGCATCTGTTATTTTCTTCAGAGAAAGATTTTCTAAAATTCATTTTGGCTTAAGTTTATGGATGGGGGAAGTATTGGAAAGAGGGAGTAAATTATAGATGGAGTCATTTCATGAATGACAGAACTACTTGGATAGTGACAGGATGTACACAGGGCTTAAGACCAGGCAGGACCTTTATAATAGTAGAAGGGGAACAGACCCAAAGAGTTTTATTGCTTGGGATGAGGGCAGTTAGGATTCCTGCTCCCTGGGAAGGTGTGAACTGGGTTGTGAGGATATCCTGGAGCATGTTTTGACAATCTCACTCATTCTCTCATTTTGAAGAGGAGAGAAAAAAGTCATGTGACTTTCTCAAGGTCATAGCCAGTTAGCAGCAGGTAGAGAACTAGAATCTAGCTTGCCTGACTCCTAACCTAGGCTTTTTTTTTCCACTATAAAGTGTTTCCTCCTTCCACTACATATTTTACTGTTATTGGTGATGGTGCTTGAGAAATACTTCCATACATTGCTTCAGATCTAGGGATTCAGAAAATTTGGGTCTAGATTTATTGATCAGTTTTGGTCTTATTTTCTATTCTACCATTGACTCACTAGCAAGCAGACCCCAGAAGAGCCAGGAGCAATTTAAGCTACCTTGATCTGTTGATCATGACCCTAACCTTCAAAGGACTCTTGAATTAGATTAGGTTTTGCATGGTGTCTGATTCCAATCTGGGACCAACTTCCGTGGGGCCGGAGATCTCATCCACTCACTAGTAGATTAGGGAAACAAGCAATCATATACTGCATTTAAAAGGGCAAACCTAGGTGAGAACTAAGGCAGCTGGCAGACTGATGACTGATAATGGCATGAGACCTCTCTATCATTGCAGGGCCTGATGTGTCTGCCCTGGCGGCACATACCCAAAGATGTTCCACACTGCTAATGTGAGTTACACATGTAATTATCCAGGCAGCAGGCTAAAATATTTCCTCAGACAGCAAAGTTTCATTGGCAGAAGGGCTCATTTTGTTTCATGTGACTCAAGCAGAGCAATGCACAGCATTATGGAGCAGAGGTGATTAATTGAAGGACAAGTTAGAAAGTCATACAGAAATACTTTATGCTCACAGACCTGGTCTCAACGGCCAAAAAAAAAGTGAAAGATTGGAGCATCGATCTAGGTCACTCAGGGAACAATACCAGCTTAGGTGTTCAGCGATTAACAGCTAGCTATAGTTGCCCTATTATATGCTTCCTAGTATAGGTGCTAAAAATAGGACTGATCTCATAAAGGAAAATTAAGGAAATATATATATTTTCTTTGGGATATAGAAAGGGAGAATATATTATAGAATCAAAGAAATAGGTTCACAGAAATGGAACCCAGAAGTGATCGGTGCCACCCTCCTTATTTTACAAATGAAAAACCTGAGGTTGTGATTGAGATGGGGTCATGCATTTCATAAGTATCTGAACCTAGGTCTTCTGGACTCCAACTTCAGTACTCCATTCTCTATCAGTTATGTAGATAAGTGCCTCCACTGAAACATACACATAATCAATATTTTTAAAGTTAAATGAATATACACTCTTGAGTAAGAGTGATTGGTATCGTCTTCCCTCAGCCCTTTCCACAATCCACTATTACTCTCTTATGATAATAAGTCATTAAAAATGACCCTTTGCATATTATTCTTGAGGATAGCAAACTTGAGACCACTCTCTTAAGCGTAGCATAAGCTTTTTACCTTGATGGTTACTAACATGGCTCAAAAATGCCTGTGGAAATCAGTATTTTAAGGCAAGGACAAAAGAGAAAAAAAATGAGAGTAGGGAGGGGGAGAAGGAAGAAACTGAAACTCAATCAGAAAAGATGGTGTGTGGTGAGCAGCGGAAGGGTTTCACTAGCCATATCCTCATGCTCCACTCAATGGTTTCCCTACCAAAGATCGCGTAACCCTAGGGTAGACTATTAAAGTAACAGGTTGGGGACTAGGACTGTGACCTTGCAAGGAGATCCAGGAAAGCTGAGGGATCAGAATTTGCCCAAAATTACAATTAGTTAATGGCAGAATCAAAGTAAGAATCATTGTGTGATGCATCTGTCTTGCACCCTGAGTCCCCACTTCAACATTCTTTGCGTTATGCATCTCTGTCTTTTCTCTGAGAGGATGCTAGTATATTTACCTCAATTTGCTCTCTGGAGCCCCTGAATCTCTTTTTCCTCCAACTTGGCTCTGTTCACTCCTCTCAGAACAGCTCAAAGGCCCACCATTTTGGGCTATATTTTTGGAGCAGAGCTTGAGGAAATGAAGCAACAGGGCTCAGTAGTGCGTAAATATTTTAAGAATCACTAGCTTCATCCATATCTTCCTAGCTTATTGATGAGAATGTGAAATGGGCCTGGATCCAAAGCATTATTGAAGCCCAAGGAGATATCATCCATTGCCTCCCCTCCTTTCTGCATGACATATCACTCTATCATAAGAAAATTAAATTGATCTGGCATCGTTTACTCATCACAGAGTCATGCTGGTTACCCTATGCTGTTCCAGAAGGTTGCAAGTGGAGGGTTTACTGATTTGGGCTGGTTTCTTCCTTGGTTTTGAAATTGCATAGTTGAGCTTTTAATTACCATAGGTTTCTTTTCACTCTTTTTAATCAAAAGTTTTGTCCCCTTCATAGTATTCACACCCTTGTCCTACCTTCAGTTATTTCTGTGAATTGATAAGCAGGGCCTCTGAAAGAGCATTCCTTGCTTTCTTAAATCCTCTAGCCAAAGTGCATACCATCAGGTGTGGTTGGTTTGAATAGATCCAGCATTAGTAAGAGTTTTTCAGTGGGTATATTTCCTCTTAGTTCAGTTTACATTTTCTCTCTTCCTATTCCCTCCACTCTGTAACTTTGTTTGAAATTAAACCATTTCATGAAAAAAAAGATTTGCAATGAAAAATATGCATACCCATACACATTTGCTATAATGGTCTACTTTTTTAACCTATAAAACCTTAGGTGAGGCACTTCATCTGTCTGACCTTTATTTTTCTCATCTGGAAAATGGGAATTTATCAACTCATAAAATATTATAGCTGAAAGAGATTGGCCATTAAACTAAATCTTTGAAGTCAAGTGGAGCATTGGAAGTTATCCAAGCCAATCTCAATTACATAATTTTATAAACACACATGTAAAAAATGTCTTGAGCAGGATTTTTAACCTGGTGTTTATAAACTCTCAGATTTCAGTGGGTCCATTTTAAGCATATTTAAAAAAAAAATATATATATATATATATATATTTCAATACAATTAGTTTCTTTTGTAAACCTAATATACTTTTTCTCCATGTAAATTTATTTTCAGTTTTCAATATTTACTTCCACAACATTTTGAGTTTCAAATTTTCTCCCCATCTCCCTAACCTCACCCCAGGACATCGTGTATTATGATTGCCCTTTCCCACAATCTGTCCTCCCTCTATCACTCCTTCCCATCTCCTTCCTTTCTATATTCCTTTAGGGTAAGATAGATTTCTATACATCATTACTTATAAATCTTATTTCCTAGTTGCAAATATAAACAACCTCTAACATTGATTTTTAAAAGTTTGAGTTCCACATTCTCTCCCTTCTCCCCTCCCCACCCACCATCATCGAGAAGATAAGCAATTGCATAAGGGTTATGCATGGATGGTCATGCAAATCACCTCCTTAACAGTGATATTGTGAAAGACTAACTATATTTCCCTCTCTATCCTGTCCTGCCCTCCATTTATTCAATTCTTTCCTTTGACCTGTTTCTCTACCAAAGTGTTTGCCTCCGATTACCCCTTCTCTCAGTCTTCCATCCCTTCTATTATCCCCTCTCTCTTATCCCCTTCCTCCCTGCTTTCCCATAGGGTAACATAAACTTGCATGTCCCAATTGAGTGTGTATGTTATTTCCTCCTGAAGCCAAATCTGATGAAAGTAAGGTTCACTTATTCCCTCTCACCTCCCTTTTCTTCCCCTCCATTGTAAAAGCTTTTTCTTGCCTCTTTTTTTGTGAGATGATTTACTACATTCTACCTCTCCTTTTCTCTTTCTCCTAGTGCATTCCTCTCAACCCTTAATTTTCTTTTCTAGATATCATCCCCTCACATTCAGCTGTATGTTCTGTCTCTGTCTCTATATATAGATATAATTTATATATATACTTACCTATACCTATACATACTCGTAGATACATACATACATACACACACACACACACACATATATATATGTATGTATGTATGTATATTCCCTCTAAGTATCCTAATACTAAGAAAGGTCTCATGACCTTCATGACAAATATTATCTTTCCATCTAGGAATGTAAAGAGTTCAACTTTAATAAGTGCCTTATAGTTTCACTTTCCTGTTTACCTTCTCATGCTTCTCTTGATTCTTGTATTTGAAAGTCAAATTTTCTGTTCAGCTCTGGTCTTTTCAACATGAATGCTTGGAAGTCCTCTATTTCACTGAAGTTCCACCTTTTCCCCTGAAGTATTATACTCAGTTTTTCTGGGTAAGTGATTCTTGGTTTTAATCCTATCTCCTTTGACCTCTAGAATATCATATTCCAAGTCTTCCAATCCCTCAATGTAGAAACTGCTAAGTCTTTTCCGATCCTAATTCTGTTTCCACAATACTTAAATTATTTCTTTCTGGCTTCTTACAATATGTTCTCCTTTACCTAGGAACTCTGGAATTTGGTTACAATATTCCTAGGAGTTTTCCTTTTGGGCATCTCTTTCAGGAGGTTATCAGTGGATTCTTTCCCTTTCTATTTTACCCTCTGCTTCCAGAATATCAAGGCAGTTTTCCTTGATAATTTCTTGAAAGGTGATGTCCAGGCTCTTTTATTCATTGTGATATTCAGGTAGTTCAATAATTTTAAAATTATCTCTCCTTGATTCATTTTCCAGGTCAGCTGTTTTTTCCAATAAGATATTTCACATTGTCTTCTATTTTTTTCACTCTGTTGGTTTTGTTTTATGATTTCTCAATTTCTCATTAAGTCATTAACTTCCATTTGCTCCATTCTAATTTTTAAAGAATTATTTTCTTCAGTGAGCTTTTAGACCTCTTTTTCTATTTAGCTCATGCTGCTTTTCCAGGCATGCTTCTCCTCATTGGATTTTTGGATGTCTTTTCCCATTTGGGTTAGTCTAATTTTAAAGGTGTTATTTTCTTCAGAATTTTTTGGGGGGTTTTCTTTAGCAAGCAGTTGACTCAGTTTTCATGTTTTTTTGCATCACTTTCATTTCTCTTCCCAACTTTTCCTCTACTTCTCTTGATTTTAAAAATCCTTTTTGAGCTCTTCCCTGGCCTGAGATTATTTCATATTTTTCTTAGAGGTGTTGGATGCAAGATCTTTGGCTTTGTTGTCTTTTTCTGGCTGTATGTTTTGATCTTCCTCATCACTGATGACATAAGAAAATACCTCTTCACCAAGGAAGTAAGAATCTATAGTCTGTTTCTTTTCCCCCCATTTGCTCATTTTCCCAGTCAATTACTTGACTTTTGAGTTTTGTTAAGTGAAGGGCTCCAGAAGCAGCCTCAGCTTCAGCAGTTAATTTGGTTAAGGGAAGCCAAGAACCTTGTCCAAGGTCTTAAGAGAAATAAGTGTTGCAACCAGGTCTTGTACTCAAACTTTCTAACTCCATGCCCAATACCCTTTCTATCACAGCTAATTGTGAATGAGATGATTGCTAGCATCCTTTCCAAATCTAGCCTTCCATGACTGATTGGATTTTATTTGACTTTCCTCTTTCTTGTTACTGTCCATTGGGGTAAAGGAAAGGGCAGTATTGTATTTATTGGAGGATGATTCTCATAGTTGAAAAACAACTCAATTCAGCTAGATACAGATCCTATGGAAAGGAAGAGGCTGTAATTAGCAAATAGGCAGTAAGCTATTTGTGAAGAGAAAGATTGAAGGTTTTGGACCAGTCCTAAACATCTGGACCGAGTTATATTTACTACACTGAACCAGTGAAAGTGGCTTAAGCTCAGAGTACGCTTGAAGGAAAATATTGTTAAATTTTCAGTATGAACATTTATACCTTAGAAATTACCAAATACTACTAATCAGTGTTTCATTTACTGTTCTTTTATTGTCTAGACTTAAGAAAGGGGTATAGAAAATATTAATAGTGCAGATTAAACTGAAAAGTATGTATGGATACATTTTTTTCTGTAAAGAGCCAATTTTAAAACATTTACCACTATACTACAACCTAAACCTAAATCAGTTTGTCAATATAGGGGAAAATATGAATACTTTCTACCCAAAATTGAGTGAAAGGTAGTAAAATTTACCTTATTTGGTCTTTGAGGAAAAGAATGAGTCCTATGAGCTGCCTATGAGAGCAGCAGACTCTGGTAGCTAGAAGGTAAACATCAACCAACATAAAATCACTGTTGCTTCTGGGAACTTATACTACTGGAATTCTGTGACCTCAAATATCCTTGATTATTAAAAAAAGAAAAGAACTGCCTTGAGAAGATAAAAATATTTTACATGATTTACAGTCTGACCTTAAGATGCTCTTGACAGTGTGTTTGAAGGAAAAGAAGGAGCAGTTGTTCCCAGGCAGCCTGAGCCCTTACCTTATCAGAAGGGTTAAAATAAATATTACTTCACTGCTGCATCTTTCCCTGCATTTCTCTGACTGATAAAAGGGGAGATCTGTGTTGCTGGACAGAGTTATGGGGAAGCAAATCCAAAGAGATAGGACAAACTTTTCTCCCTGCTAGTAGATAGGGATGTTGTTCCACTTTGGTTGTGGAGAAAGCAAAGTGTTTTTCTATTAAAAAATATACATACATGTGTATATGCACATATATGTGTATATATATAAACATACACACATATACATATATACACATGCATATATGTACATACGTGTACATACACATATATATAGATATACATAGAGTTGAATGGCAGAAAGAGTGCTGACTGAAATGATAGGCACTTGATGGAAATTCTGCCTCTGACAGTGCCTATGAAGCCTTGGGCAAGTCCCTCACCCTCCCTTGTCTTCAATTTCTGTGTTTATAAAATGATGGAGTTAGACTAGATAGCCTCAGAGACTCTTTCCAGCATTGGATCTATGATCCTACAAACTTAATTTCTTGTGATGAAAATGGAAAGAATTTGTCTAATAGTTGATAAAAGAGCCCATTAAATCTAAATGTTATTTTCAGCTCTGACTTGATTTGCTGTCACTAACTGGAGAGTGACTCAGTCAGTCTGAGTTCCCTTTAAAATGTGAGCAAAATATTACATGTGGAGTAAAGATGATAGTGAGTTTTTAACAATAATGATAATTGATGCTTTCTAAGCAGAGTAGACATGTTTATCCAAGTGTTACGTATGTTACATATTGATATAAAGGCTTTTCCCCCAATTATGTTTAACTCTTTTAGCACCTCTCTTTGCCATTTTGAACCCCTCCAATTATTTTCCTCTAATAGACCAATGGATAGATTGCCCTTAATCACGTCAAGAAATTATATAGGCTACTGTAAAGTTTGAAAGTGGCTCTGATTAAATCTGAAACCCCAAATGAGTAAAGCTTGTCTGTGCCATTAACAAGGGAAATATTAAGTTTTAATAAAGGTAGCAGTGAGAAGAGGAATTTTAAGGTATTAAGGCCATGAAGAAAACCCTTAGGTTTGTCCTCATTCTTTCTTGAGGGCTTAGTAGCATAACGCTGAGAGGAAATACGCTATCAGGAACACTTTCACATCCCACTTTCAATCCTTTCTATCTGAGTAATAATGAGTAGGTCATTTTGCTCTGACCCTCAGTTTCCTTTTCTGTAAAATGGGGTTAAAATATCAGCATTGTCCACCTCACAGAATTACTCTGTGTATCAAATGATAAAATACAGGAAAAGTGTTTTAAAACTATAAAATGTTAAATGTACATACTTTTCATTACCTTCATTTTATCCACTTCTTATCCACAGAATTCTCCCTCCCATTCAGGAATACATCAAATCAGAGGAGACAATATTCGGGTAATAACACTAGCCAGTAAATTACCTAAAGCCATACAGTTCATTGTTATCATCATCATCATCATCATCATCACTGGCATTTATATAGCATTTTAAAATTTTCAAAGTACTTTACAGTTGTTATATCCTCTTATCTTCACATAGTCTTGGCAGACAGGAGCAAAAGTTATCTCCATTTTACAAATAAAGAAACTGAGGCAGGCAGAGGTCAAATGATTTGCCTGAGGTCACACAGCTAGTTAATGTTTGTGGCTGGATTTAAACTCACATCCTGACCCAAAGTGCTCTAATAATAACCAAAGCTGGGCTTTCAACGCAAGTAGATGCTCTGACTTCAAGTCCTTATCCTAGGAAAATATATATTTAAAGCTAGAAGGAACCTTAAAAGGTTTTTAGTCCATCCCCTTTCTTTCACAAATGGAGGAACTGAGTTACAGAGTTACAGTGAAATGATTTGTCTACACAAACAGTAAATGGCAGAACCTGAGTTCCTTATTTTATTTTCTGCACAGTCAAAAGGAAGCACACTTATGAGATGGCAGACATATTGTAGGTATATCACTACTAGTTGCCACCTGAGAGGTCTCATACACTTTCAACCGCAGCCCTTTGTGCAAGTTTGAGCTCAGCATCGATATGGTACTGCGGTGTCATTTCTCTATGTTGATTTCTCTTTTGCTTTAGAGGACATGAGGGCAGCTGTCCTTACGCTAGCCAATTCCCTTTTTTGCCTGGGAGGACAGTCAAGAAGCCAATTTGTGTAATTTAAAAAAAACTTTTGAGATGAAATTCTGTTCTTGGTCTCATGTGAAGGAGAACAGTGGAGTTGTTCCCTTGGTAATAAAAGTTTGAGATTGGGCTAGTTATAATGGCAGAGGGTTTATATTGAATACAATAAATTATTGGTTATCTACATTATGGTTTTGCCTAGCCTAAATTTTTTTTCTCCCTGTACCTCGAATGTTTTTATTAAAATGTTTCAAAGGGATGTATATTTACTTTAACATTAACTTTTTAAAAAATATAATTTGAAAAATATGTCTTCTGGGGCAAAGGAAAAGAGTATACTACATGATGAGTCAGGCATGGTGGATAGCATGCTCACCCTAGAGTTGGAAAGACCCCTATTTGAAATCTGGCTCTAACACATACTGGTTATGTAACCCTGGGAAGGCAACTATTCCATAAGTACTATAACAGAAAAATTGCATACCTGAATTGGTAGAGAATATTTTCTCACCTGGAGATCCCTGTGTTGAAGAACTCACACATCCAGATCCAAATGGTAATGGTGTAGTACATTAGGAAGACAAAGGGATTTTCTGTTGTTTTGGATTATTTGTGTTATTATCCCACCCTCTCCCCTCTATTAGGGGTGTGTGGACTCCAGTATGATTTCTGTGCCTTCAGCTCAGCTTAGTAGAAGAGAATCCAGAAACCTTGGCCAAAGTGTCATGTTTTTTCTCCCCCATTTTCTTCTTCTTCCTCATCATGAGACTTGATTTGGCTGATACTTCCCGTACTATCCTACTTTCTTTTTCTTTTCTTAGACCGAAGGTTGTACCCATTTTAAGGGAGACACTTAGACATGCTGAGAGAAGAATACATACCCTTTCCTATATTTCACAAAGATTCATTTTCCACTCTTGCTTTAGATTGACAATGAGCTGTAGTTCAAAGACTGCCCTGCAGGGAATCTCATCTACCCTATAATTTAAAGGGTTTCAGATGCCTCATGGGAAACTTGGTAAAACATTCTATTTAGAGACATGCCTGCTGATATGACATATATTTTTATAGTTATACCTCTTTATTGCTGGGACATAAAACCTGTTTTCACACGAAATATTCCTGCTTTCAGCAAATAGAATGGGAGAAATGCAGACAACAGTGATCTTATTATCATGTATTACCGTTTTGTTTTATAGTCCTTTCAGCCCATCTCTCTTCCCTGTGGCTATGGTGTTCTGGACAGCAGATTCTTCTAGGCAATTCCTTCTGCCAAGCAGTAGGACTCCTCTCTGTTTAGAGGCAAAACATCACTATCTTAGCGGGTCACTGCTAAGTCTCCTCTTGATTATTTCCTTGTGTTGGGCTCAATAAATGCAAGAGAAGCAGTAGAAGTAGTATAATCAGTCAGTTGTCCTTGTAATCAGCAATACCAGTCATCCCTCCAATAATCTAGTCTGGGGGTAGTAGGATACCAAAACATTGTTTTTTCTCTATTTAGTCAGCAAGATCCACTAAATTTTGCTCCACTGTCTCCATCTTCTTTCTTATTCATAGACTAGATTTCACATAGTATGGATTGTTACTTATGAATTCAGGCAAATCACTTGAATATTCAAGGTCTCAATTTCCTAATCTGTAACATGGAGGGCTGATACTACATTCTTTCGAAGACTCTGAGCTTTGATTTTTGTGAAGTACTGTTAGTAATCATTTGAGTGGATTTATATTTTATTCACGTTCCACCTCAGTTTGGACTTTAATTTCATATTTGTTGTTTTTCTTATTTTACTTCTAGTTTCTCTTTAATGGAAAATGACATTGTTTTGAACTTAAAGAGATAGAAGCAACATAGAAATCATAAATGTATTTTTGGTAGTAGTAGCTCCTACCTAGTACTTGTTCTTTGGTGGGTTTGTTGGGGTGCTGTACTATAACACTTATGAAATCCCTCCCCAATCTAGAGTGTGACCACAGCACCAATATGATCTGGTTTTGGGTAGGCATTCTTAACTGAGGGTCCATAGAACAACCAGAGTGTCATTGAACTAGCTTGGGAAATTAAAGCTATGCCTTTTATTTCTTTAACCTCTAGCCAAAATGTAATATTTCCTTTATTTTCTTTAAAAACATTATTCTGAGAAGTGCTCTATGAGAATGTGCTGGTAAATGTTTAATAGCCAATATACAAGGCACATCTTTAAGTGCAATTTTCATTATTCACATTTTATTACTTTTTTTAATGCCTAGACAATCAACAAAATCGTCATTAAATCAATATCTGATTTGTAGCAGTTGCCAATATTTGAGGTATAAATGCTCATGCTGAAAATTTCACAGCTGGCTCTCATAAGAGCATTCAAGTTGACTCTAGCATACCTGCTGGGTCTGTAGACTTCACCAGACTGCTATAAGTGTCCATTACAGACAATAAAAAAGAAGTTAAAAACTACTGTTTGGGACCCAGACAGACCTAGATTTGAAAGCTTTAGAAAAAAGACTGAAGATCTTCAAAAGCACTTTTAAATAGATGTATCCATTTATTTAATATTGATTGCTGCAAATCAAAAACTAGATATTTGCAATATTGTCCTCCCTTCACAGATACAATTCATTGGATTTTGGGTGCCTACAAATTGGTTATTAAGACTTACATGATCATCCCATCTCTATGTGTGCAGGGTAGCATGTATGCATGCCAGACTACCCAGAAATTTATCAAATTTTGAAATGTTTTAATTAGCAGATATACTGTCAAATTTTTAATATCTTTTGTTTTTGGTGTACAATAGCTCATTTATTTTCCTGTAAGGTGTTCAGACATCTTGATGGGGAGATAATAATAATGAGTGTGGTCTTTGGAAGGGTCTGAGTGAAGTGGGATGAGAGGTTCTGATCTTTTCAAGTCTAATAGAATATGTTCCTAACTACCTTACTTTGGATCATGCAGCTCTCACATGAACATAGTCTTGTATTTAGCTGGGTAGCACGAAGGAGATAAAGATGCTGACTTCCACTGACAACCCAAGAGGCTTCCGTAGTGGTTGACACTATTCATGAGGACCTTGTTCTTGCTGCTGGAAACAGCTGGCCCACTGACTGGGCTGGTAGTGGCCCAGACACCCATTGTTCCTTCTCTTTGTGCTTATATCGTGAGAGTAGTTGTAAAAAAGGTGAATTTTAAATGACTAAATTAAGCTTTTAGATTAATTCATTCTCTGATCTAGTAGAACACAATATTCTATTAGATTTTGCATATATAATACGAACAGATAATAGACATACCATATCTTCCAGGCCAAGCATGGGCAACATGGGACCATGCTCTTTCCAAAGAGGAAGGAGCTCTCTAATAAAATGTCAGTCATCACCCTGAAGTTAAGGTGTAATTACTTTAAAATAAGAGGATAGGAAGGGGTAGAGGAAAAGTGCAATTACTTTGGTAATATTTTATTGAAATTAATATCTGTAAATAAAAAGAGCATTTTATTAGCTTTATTAGCTTGTCTTTGCTGTATTGAAAAGACAGCAGAATGAAGGGGGAGGGTATTTTATCAATACAGGAGGGTGGAAAATATGAGAATATGAGCCCTTTTAAATCAGTTTTAATTTTTTTAAATTTTACTTTACTTTAAAATGGCTTTAAAAAGTACAAGTCATTTACTTTTTGATGACAAGAGGAAGGGGGAGTGTTCCAGAATATACTTTTTAGTTTAATTTGCATTGTTAACATTTTCTCCATCACTTTTTTTACATCTAGGGAATCAACAACAAAAATTTCAAGCTGTGATTTCTAGTATTTTCTGATTTCAGAGTTATAAATGCATACACTGAAAATATAACATTTGATTCTTTTTTTAAAACACTTAAGTTTTTCCCAATTACATATGAAAACTATTTTAAACATTTAAAAACATTTAAATTACAAATTATATTACTCTCTTCCATTCTTCTGCCATCCCTGAAATAGGAAGCAATCAGATATAGGTTATACATGTGTAAGCATGTAAAAGATTTCCATGTGAGTCACTTTGTACAAGAAGACTCAGAAAGAAGGAGAAAAAGAAAGGAAGCAAGGAAGGAATCAAAGAAGGAAAGAAAGAGGGACGGAAGAAAAGAAAGGAAGAAAACAAAGAAACAAAGAAAGAAAAGAAACAGGAAAAAATGGTATGCTTCAGTCTGTATTCGGACAATATCAGTTCCTTCTCTGGAGGTTGATAGGACTTTTCATCATGAGTCCTTTGGGATTGTCTCGTATCATTGTTCTGCTAGGAATAACTAAGTCATTCGCAGTTGGTCCTCACACAGTATTGCTACAGTATTCTCTAGGTTCTGCTCACTTCACTTTATTTCAGTTCCTGTATGTCTTTCCAGGTTTTTCTGAAATCATCCTGCTTGTCATTTCTTATAGCACAATAATATCTCATTACAATCGTATACCACAACATGTTCAGCCATTTCCCAATTGATGGGTAGCACCTCAATTTCCAATTCTTAGCCACCACAGAAAGAGCTGCAATAAATATTTTTGTCCAAATATGTTCTTTTCCCTTTCTTAAAAATCTCTTTGTAATACAGACTTAGCAATGGTATGACTGAATCAAAGGGGATGCATAGCTTTATAGCCTTTTGGGCATAGTTCTAAATGGATCTCCAGCATGGCTGAATCAGCTCACAAGTCCAATAAGAGAACATTACTGTCACAATTTTCCCACATCCCCTCCAATATTTATCATGTTATTTTTTGGTCATATTAGTTACTCTGGTATGTCAGAATTATTGATTTTCATATCTCTAATCAATTGTGATGTAGAGCATTTTTTTCACATGACTATAGATAGCTTTGATTTCTTTGTCTGAAAACTGCCTTTGCATGTCCTTTGACCATTTATCAATTGGAGAATGACTTGTATTCTTACTCAAGTTCTCTATGTATTTGAGAAATGAGGCCTTTATCATAGATACTGCCTGTAAAATCTCCACCACCCTTCCTCCATCTTCTGCTTTCCTTTTAATTTGGGTTGGTTGGTTTTGTTTGCACAAAAACTTTTTAATTTTATGTAATCAAAATGATGCACTTTCTATTTTGTGATGTTCTCTGAGTCTTAATTTGTCCTAAATTATTTCCTTATCTACAGATCTGACAGGTAAACTATCCTATGGTCTCCTAATTTGCTTGTTGTCACTCACCCTTTATGTGTAAACCATGTACTCATTTTGACTTTATCTTGGTATATAGTACGAGGTATTGGTTGGATTATCCCTAGTTTCTACCATACTGTTTTCCAGTTTTCCCAGAAGTTTTTGTTGAATAAGTTTTTGTTCCCAAAACCTGAATCTTTGGGTTTATTAAACACTAGATTACGCTGGTTATTTACTATATAATGCATTGTATACCTAATCTATTCTGCTGATCCACCACTCTTATACAGTGCAGATTGTTTTGATAATTACTGCTTTATGATACAGTTTGAGATTCGATAGAACAAGGCAACCTTCCCTCACATTTTTTATTCATTGAATCCTTTGAAATTTTTGACCTTTTTTCTTTTAGAAGAATTGTGTTATTTTGTAGCTCTACAAAATGAATTTTTGGTAGTTTGATTGGTATGACGTTGAATAAGTAATTTAGGTGGAATGGTCATTTTTATTATATTGTCTCGGCCTACCTATGAGCAATGAATATTTTTCCAGTTGTTCAGATTTGACTTTATTTATCTGAGAAGTATTTTGTAATTGTTTCCATATAGTTCCTGGGTTTGTCTTGGCAGTTTGACTTAGCAACTGATTCTTATAGAGCTAGTACCAGCTGGCTTCAGCACACCCCTGAAAGGTACAAGGTGGAGGAAAGTTACCACTTCTAATTATGGATCAGGATGGTAAAGGAGAGAGATTTGATAGCGTTGACTAAGAGGAGTTGTCTTATAACCCATTGCTCCCCATAGGATGCCAAACTCCATTATCCCATCTGAAGCATAACAAGTGAACTTTCTCTAGATCTGAGCAGTGCTGATGTCAACATTTGCAGGTGTGTTTCCTTAAGGGATTTATGTCCTATTAGATGAAAAAGGCAGCTAGGTGGCTTAAAGAAAAGTCAGAAAGCACTTAGTTCAGATCGTCTCAGACACTAACTAGCTGTGTGATCCTGGGCAAGTGACTTAACCTCTCTTGGCTTTAGTTTCCTCATCACTAAATTGATGAGAATAAGAATATCTCTTTCCACGAGGTTGTTGTGAAAATCATATGAGATAATGAATATAAAAGGTTTTGTATAGCTTAAAATTCTATATAAACGTTAGCTGTTATCAAATAAAGAATGCTGAAAGGTTGCTTGACCAAGAAATAGCTCCACAATGCTCCTATAATAGGACTTGAAATGGTTATAGTTTTACATGTTTGGTTAAGGAATTGAAGATTCTTGTCACAATGGAAATATCTCATCTGGAGGGCTAACACTGTAAACTCTCATCACTTAGGTCCATATTAGATAGAATCATTTTATATCATTAGCTAGAATTGATGATGTTCCTATTAGAACAGGACAAGTAAAGTTCCTTTTAGAGAATGAACCACATATTTGGAGCATGCAATCTTGCCCTCAGAGGGCTATCTCTGGGGAATCAGAGACCCATGGACAGCCCCTGAAGGAAACAGAAATTTATCCATTCATGAAAAATAACCACAAGTCATAAGAAGATGCGTAACACTGTTCTAACCACTGCAAAAAGTGGTAGCAAATTACCGGTAAGTAAAACAACTTTGCAGGAGAAACTGTACTAAATGGAAAACAAAATTTGCTCACATAATCATCCAGCATTTATTAAGCACCTATTATGTTCCAGGTTCTGTAATAAGTAATAGTAACTCAAAGAAAGTCAAAAACAGTTCTTGTTTGAGGAGCTAAGTGTGATAGGGGAGACAACATTCAAATATCTATGTATAAGCAAGATATATACAAGATAACTTGGAGATAATCTGAGGAAAATCCCTAGCACCAAGGGACCAGGAAAGGCTTCTTGAGGATAGTGGAATTGTAGGTGAGACTGAAAGGAAACCAGAAGGGTGAAATGAGGAGGAAAAAAATTCTAGGAAGTGGGGATAATTGCATGGAGTCAAGACATGGAATATATTCTGCCAAAAAAAAAGCAAGGAGTCTAGTGTCACTGCATCATAGAATATATAGAGGGGAATACGATTTAAGAAAACTGAAAAAGAAAAAAGAGAGAACCAGGTTTTGAAAGGTTTTAAAAATCTAACAGTTTGTAGACTAATAATAACAGCCCTATTGGCAAATGGATATTTTCTGGAAGTAGGTAGTAAAATGTAGACTGATACTATTTATTATCTCATTAATTAAACTATAATTTTACTTAAAATTAATTCACAATATTCAATGTAAATGTTTCCAAAAATATGAATGCACTGCACCTACCTAACAAGTAATTACGATGTCCATTGCCAAAAAATAGGAAGGAAAGACTGAAGATTTGATGGAAGAATTTTGAATCCATGGACCATGGCCACCATAAGGCAGAACACTCTTTCTAAACTTATTTGCCTAGTCCTACCCAGCAGAACTGCTCTAGGTGGTGGACAGATGGATGAATTTTCATTTGTCTACACTGCTGCAGCCAGTCATTCCTTCTTAGGAGGAAAGACTACCAGTGCTGGTTGAAAGTGGCAGTTTTATTGTTATGGATCTGTGTCAAGGGAACATAAACGCACCATCATGAAATATCTTGCTCTCTATCTATATCTATACTACAAAATCACTGATTTTACATTTTCACTGCAGTGTATCTCTGCTTCTTATCTTGATGCCCTAATTCCAGGGCTTGACAGATTGCTTTTTAGCATAGATACTAGAAAAGTGAAGAATATCCATGTCCCTAATGACTCATCTACTACAGCGCACAGAGAGTGGGCCGTTAGTGGAAATAACTGATGCCGCCTTCAGGGTGAGTAATGCTGTAGTTTCACTTAAGGAAGCTTGGGTCAGCTTCCTCAAGAAACCATCTTGGAGAACTGCCTTTCTAATTATATCCCATTTTTTCCCAAGCAACTTCATTCAAGGACAACCTAGGAAAAGGCCATTGAGAAATAATTAAGTCTTCCTTGTAATGTTTCGCTCCAGTCCTAGACACAAGCTCATAGGAAAAAAAAGAATCAATGACTTTCGAATCATGGAATTTCAGAGTAGAAAGGAACTTTATAGTCTACTAACTGTACCCATATCTGAACAAGGATCATATCTTCAAAAGCCCTAGAAAGTTTTGCTTATGAGAACTCACTACAATTACCAACAGAATCTACTTTATATTCAAATAGCTTCAATTTTTAGAAAACTTTTTTTCTTTCTTCACTCTACCTCAAGACTTTTAAAAACAAAACAAAACAAAACAGTTCTGTCCATTGCAACCAAGCAGAATAAAATTTCCCTTCCATATGCCTACTCCTCAAGAAAACTATTATGTTCTTCCTAAGCCTTCTTTCTGCTAAACAGTCTCAGTTCATTCATCTAACTCTCAGGTAGCATGAATTGATGCCTTTTTCCTGGCTCTTTTTCTGGGGACACTTTCTAGCTTATCAATATCCTTTCTAGATAGTGACATCCGGAAGTGAACACAAATGGTTGGACCAGAGCACAGGTCTATAACCTCCTTTTCCTTAAATATTATTATTTCTCTCTTAATAAGATCTGAGTTAACATGATCTAGGCAGCTTAATGGCACAGTAGACAGAGCACTGGGCTTGGAATCAGGAAGACTCATCTTCCTGAGTTCAAATCTGGCCTCAAATCTAGCTGTGTGACCCTGGGCAAGTCACATAACCCCGTTTGCCTCAGTTTTATCATCTGTAAAATGAGCCGGAGAAGGAAATGGTGAACCACTCCAGTATTTTTGCCAAGAAAACCCCAAATGGGGTCATGAGGAGTCAGACATGACTGAAAATAACTGAACAACAACAGCTACAAAATTCAGGTATCTTAGCTGCCAAATCAAATAGTTGCATCCTATGGATGTCAATGATACCTCCTGCCTCAAATGTTTTTCAGCTGAAGTCTTGTGAAGTTAATTTTTTGGACCTAAGCTATATGTATCCCTATTGAATTTAAATCACTATTAGATTCAACTCAGTCCTATAGGCTAGCAAGGGTTTTTGAGGTTCTGCTTCTAATGCTCATAGTTTTACTTACTTCTCCCAGTTTTCAATCTAGAAATTTGATGAAGGCCACCTACTCCTCCATCAAAATCATTGTTAGCTGGGATAATTACATAGGATCCTAGTCTGAAGTTCGATGGCACCTTGGAGATCTTTTAGTCTAACCCCTTCATATTTTGATGAAGACATTGAAACCCAGAGAGGTTAAGTGACTAGATCAATGTGACTGGTCAAGCAATCAATGTATCAAATAACAAGCATTTATTAGATACCTGCTGTTTGCCAGGAACTCTACTAGGTTTTGCAGATATAAGTACAAAGAGTGAAGGAATCTCTACTTACAAAGAGTTTACATTTCAATAGGGGAGAAAATGAATGCATTTGTAAGTAAATACAGCATAAATGTGAAGTGATTTTCTTTTTATTACAAATTGGTAAAATACACCATAGTTTGGGATGAGGATACAAGCATTCCGGGGGATCTCAGCAGGCTTCATACAGAAGATGTTTGAGCTTCATTGTAAATGAAGAAAGGGGATCTTAGTGGATGTAAGGAGAGAGTGCATTCCAGGTGGGACAGTCAATGAAAAAACACAGAGATGGAAAATGGAGTGTTGTGAAGTGTCCAAAACAGACAGAAGGTCAGTTGGGCTGGACTGTAGAGTTTAGGAGGGAAGTGATGTGTAATGTAATGAGGCAGCAAGCAAGATCTGTTTTGGTCAATCTTTCTTGGTCGCCAGATGCTTCTTATAAGCAGGACTTGCAATATTCTTGGACTTTGGTGGAATGCTTTCAGCCAAAAAAAGAAATATTTAAACCAGAGACATAGCAGTTGTGAATTGTTTCATAATAGAAACTATAGAATAGAATCTCATTGTTAGTAGAGACTTCAGAGTTTATACCCTCTATCCCCTACCTGGAGCATGAGATCCCTTCTTCAGCATCCTTGAAAACTGATCATTCAGTCTCTACTTGAGCTTTTCCATTTATAGGAAACACACTAGCTCAAGAGGCAGCTTGAGCTATTTTCAGAGAGTTTTAAGGTAAGAAACATTACAGACCTTTTCTCGCATCTGAAATTTTCCTTTACTTGGATATATTTCATGGAATTTTAGTTTGAGAAAAGAACTCAGAGCTCCTGGCATTCAGTTCTCTCATGTTATAGTTGAAACTGAAGCCCAGACATTGAGTGATGTAAGAAACATAGGAAAGAAGAAAGGAAAGAAACAAACATTAATTATGTGCCAGGCTTCACAAACAGATCATTTGATCCTCACAATAACCCTTTGAGGTCAGTGCTCTTATTATCCTCACAGTTGAAGAAAATGAGGCAAACAAAACTTAAGTGACTTGTAGTAGGTTGTCCAAAGGCTAGAATATCAGACTTGACATCAGGAAATTCTGAATTCAAATTCAGCCTTAAACATTCACTAGCTCTGTGACTCTGGACGAATCACTTAAATTTTATTTTTCCCAGTCCAAGATTGTTGTAAGGATCAAATGAGATAAGCATTTTAGAGTATTTCAAATAGCACCTGACCCACAGTTAGAGATAAATAAATGTTAATTATAATTACTGTTGTTTGTGGTTATTCCCATGAGTCACACAACTGTTATCTGAGGCTGGATATGAACTTAAGTCTCCTTGATTCCAGGTGAGCACTCTATATATTGTGCCTCCTACCTGCTTGTAATGAGGCTGTTTACAGACAGAGCTTAGAACATACTCTCTTGTCTGACCTATAATCAATTGTTTTTCTTTCTTCTACAGCCAGAGAGCCTTCTATATGACACAATTCAGAAACTGGTTCCCTAATGTAATGGCAAGTGAAATGGGATCTTTTGCTGTTTTTGTTTTAGCACAATCAAGAAGTGTAATTCCTCTGTTTGAATGTGACTAAGGAGGATCTTCCCCACCCATTGTCAGACCTGGGAAGATTTGTAAGAAAGTCTAAGCCTTTTGTTAATGAGATACTGGTTCTCAAGGGGTGTGATGCCCTCTGGCTCCCAAAAGTGTACAAAGACTCTGAGGATGAGGTCTTATTTCAGAACTTAGTTTTGATATGGTCCCATCCTATTCAATTCACTCTGTGCTCTCTGTCTCTGTGTGTGCGTGCTTGTGTGTATATGTGTGTGCATGCACGCATGTACATGTGTGTGTGTGTGTGTGTACATCTGTGTGTGGTCCCACCAACTACCCCGATACTGAAACATTTTAAGAGTTACAAATATTGTCTTTCCATGTAGGAATGTAAACAGTTCACCTTTGGTAAGTCCCTTATGACTTCCCTTTGCTGTTTACTTTTTCATGCTTCTTCTTTCTCATTCTTGTGTTTGAAAGTCTTTTCAGCTCTGGTCTTTTCATCAAGAATGCTTGAAAGTCCTCTGTTTCATTGAAAGACCATATTGTCCCCTGAAGTATTATACTCAGTTTTGCTGGGTAGGTGATTCTTGGTTTGAGTCCTAGTTCCTTTGACTTCTGGAATATCCTACTCCATTCCCTTCGATCCCTTAATGTAGAAGCTGCTAGATCTTGTGTTATCCTGATTATATTTCCACAATACTGGAATTGTTTCTTTCTAGCTGCTTGCAATATTTTCTCCTTGACCTGGGAATTCTGGAATTTGGCCACAATGTTCCTAGGAGTTTCGCTTTTTGGATCTCTTTCAGGTGGTGATCGATGGATTCCTTCAATATTTATTTTGCCCTCTGGTTCTAGAATATCAGGGCAGTTTTCCTTGATAATTTCATGGAAGATGATGTCTAGGCTCTTTTTTTGATCATGACTTTCAGGTAGTCCCATAATTTTTAAATTGTCTCTCCTGGATCTATTTTCCAGGTCAGTTGTTTTTCCCATGAGATATTTCACATTCCCTTCCATTTTTTCATTCTTTTGGTTTTGTTTTATGATTTCTTGGTTTCTCAGAAAGTCATTAGACTCCATCTGTTCCATTCTAATCTTGAGAGAACTATTTTCTTCAGTGAGCTTTTGAACCTCTTTTTCCATTTGGCTAATTCTGCTTTTGAAAACATTCTTCTCCTCATTGGCTTTTTGAACCTCTTTTGCCAATTGAGTGAGCCTATTTTTCAAGGTGTTATTTTCTTCAGCATTTTTTTGGGTCTCCTTTAGCCAGGTATTGACCCATTTTTCATACTCTTCTTGCATCTCTCTCATTTCTTTTCCCAGTTTTTCCTCCACCTGTCTAACCTGATTTTCAAAATCCTTTTTGAGCTCTTCCAAGGCCTGAGCCCACCGGACATCCACCTCGGATGTCTGGGATAGAGAGGCCCCGACCTCCATATCTTTCTCTGATGGCAAGCATTGTACTTCGTCATTAGAAATGAAAGGAGGAAGGAACATCTCTTCCCCAATAAAGTAGCTCTCTATGGTCTTATTTTGCTTCCTTTTTCTGGGCATTTTACCAGCAAGTTACTTGACTTCTGAGATTCCTCTCCACCCCTGCCTAGATCTTCCCAGCTAGTGCTTGGGGTCTGAGATTCAAATGCTGCTTCCCAGTCTCAGGGCATCTGTGGTGGGAGCGGCTGCTATTCAGTGTGAGCTTAAGTTCTGGTGCTTGGGTGGGGGCAGGGCTGCCTCCCAGGTTCAGTTCCCTCAGGGGCTTTATGCAGAGACCTTCAGTAATAGAGCAGGTCGGGGCAGGGCCGTCTCCTAGCCTAAGCTCCCTCAGGGGGTTTATGCAGAGACCTTCGGTAATGGAGCTCCTGTCTGCTCGGGGAGTTCCAGCCACCACTGCCTCTGCCACTGCTTCTGCTGCTCCCTCTGCTGCTGCCTCCCAAGGGGTCCCAAGTCACGGAGACATCCCGCTCCCCTCTCGGGCCAGCCCAGACATCTCTCTCACTGACCTGTAGCGTCTGTGGGCAGAGGGACCTTTGCAGCCACCAGAGATTCCATCCCTGAAACCTGCTCAGATCTGCTCCTCTGGGGCCATGGCCAGGGCAGCTCAGGGGTGGGCTCCGCTTTCTGGGGTGCAACAGACCCCTGGGGACGGCTCTCCAGGGCTCTCTGGAATGGAAATCTCTTCCACTGTGTTTCTGCGCACCTTGCAGTGATCCAGAATTTGTGGGGAGTTCCTTTTACAGGAAATTTATGGGCTGTGGATTCGGAGCTAGCATACATGAGTCTTTCTACTTGGCTCCTCCCCCCCAGAACTTAGTTTTGGTAAGAAGGTTTGAGTGCCAGAAGAGGACTCTGGGAAACCCCTAAGGGCCCTCCAGCTTTGAGAACCAAGATATCGTGCTTCCCTCTCTGGTAACAATGGTCAGACAGCTGCACCTGCCTGTTGAATTATGGTCTGGCAGAGGAAGCCATGTCCATTGCCTTTTTATTTCTCTGTATTTTCTTTAAGGTTCAAGGTACTGACTTCTCTGAATTAGGTGAATGATACATGTGATTGTTAACCCCTCAAAAGTTGGCTTTCCTTTTATGAATGTATATCTAATAACCTGTGATAACAGGCCCCCTGCCCCATGTACGTTGGGGTGTTTACTGAGAAAAATGGTGACCTTGAAGCATAAATTCATTGCCACACAAGCCCCTCCCATAGGTTATGTATGGTTTAATGCCTCATGACCCTTTTAGCATCCTTAAGACTGGAAGAAAAGCATGATTTCCTTTTTAGAGATGACAGATCAGTCACCAAAAGGTTAGTGGCTCTCTCCTTCGTACATGCCAAGTCACTAGGCGAGCAGGAAGTAAACTGCAAGACAATTGAATCTTCCTATAGCGTAGCATCCATGGGAACACTGCCTTTCATTGTGATCTGGGTATTGGGAGTTCAAGCATCTGCTAATCCCAACCTCGGCTCCATGCTTTGATAGCTGTGAAGACTTGGACTGAGCCTTCCTAGGCCCACTGGGCTGCAAGGAGGTTGGTGACTAAGTGATGCTGCTCAGACAGCCTGCTTTCCTCTACCTTTCTGCTAAATGGATGGAATCAAAATGCACCTTGGACACAAGAGTCTAAATAATGGACTTGTGTTTTTGCACGGGCCTCAGGAATATTTACTGAGCCCAACAGCTTCATTTTCCTTGGCCCCTGCTGCATTAATGGCTGCCTTCGGAGAGGGAAGGAGGGAGGGAGGCAGGTGAAGAATGGCCGAGAGGGACTCCGGCGACTGGGTTAACGGATGGCCTTATTAGAGACACTTTCCCTAGGCCTAAGTGAAGCCTTTTTGTCTGAGTCTGCAAGAAGTGGGTCATTTTCCTGGGCTGTCAGCCCTGGTGATTGCTTCACTGGTGGCTGCAGTTGCTGTGAGTTTTTGGTTTTTGCTTGTTTAGTTTTTAATTTTATGACATACAGGAGAATCATTAAGTATTGTGACGGAGCATCCCACATGCCATATAGGGCACCTCTTTTCCATGGGATACCCCAAAGTTTGGGATACGTGTGTTGTTTTGGGGGCTTGGTGACTTGTTCTCTCTTGTGTGGGATGCAGAAAAAGTCCAGCCTCAAGAGTCAAATGACCTGGGTTCAAATCCTACCTGCAACCCTTCTTGCCTATTTCACCTTAGGCATGCCATTTAACCTCCTTAGAGCTCTGTTGCTTCATCTGCACAATGAGGGGCTTGAATTAGATGTCCCCCAAGAGTCCTTCAAGCTTCTACTGTTATCTTATGATACCTCTTCCTATTCCAGTCTAGATATATAAGGCCTTGAAAAGACAGGTTGATTTGCTCTATCACAATCCCCAGATCCTAGCATGGAAGCAGGAATCAGAGACAGATATCTACAATTTGCCTTTGTAGAATAAGAATTTATGCATTCTCATTTAAACTGTACTTTATGAACTCTCCTTGTCCTCATTATAAATACAGACAGGAAATTACATTTACTAAATTAATCAATTAAGATACAGCATGGAGTTTGCAAAACTAATTTTATAGATAGGAAATTATTTGGGGGGCCATTACCTCCTAACTGTGAATTAGAAACTGCATTTGCAAAGGGTAGAAGAAAATGTTTTTGAATACATTAGACTGTGTGAAACAATGATAACTTAAATCTGCTGTTTGCCTCCCCTCAACCCAATTCTGGGCTTTATCTATGAAAGAGAGTAGTGGTCCCACCCTCCCTGATCCATCACTTCTGCGTATATGCATCTCACAGAGATGTGTTCCAAAGTGTTGAAGGCAACAGCAGCTACACAGAACTGTGAATCAGTGGTGTTTTCCAAATGGGCACACACCTACTTTGGGCAGAATATCAGTGAGGAGACAGAAGGAGGGATCCATTCCCTCCTTCTATGGCTCTGCAGGGCGGTGTTTTTTGTGGGCTTTTTGGAGGTAGGGGGTAGTTTAATTACATGTAGTCTAAAGAATAGAATAAGGCAGAATATTCTTTCAGCTTCCAAGAGATAGAAAGTCAATTGTTGTATTGTATTTGGGATATCAGCACAAGCAACAAATGCACAATGGGTAGATAGATGGATTTGTAGATAGATGTCTAGTTTGATGATAAAGAAAAATAGAACATATGTTGAAGAATTATGTCACAACATACCTTTCAGGGGATTATTTGGCTGCCAGACATGCTGCGCATGAAGAAGGCAAAGCTGAAAGAGGAAATAATCAAGAGAACTATTGTATCTATAGATTTGTTGGGTTCTATGGGTAAGAAAAAAGAGCTATCTAAATACCTGCACTGAGGAAGTAATTGGAGAAAAATAACAATATTTGGTACTCACTGGGCTCATTTTTCTAATGTAATTCAAAACACTTTATTAGTATCAGCATACTAATCTGGTAATTTACTTCAGAGTGAGGTAGGATGTATACTTATTTTACAAAGAGACACTGAATAATCGAGAAGTGTAAGAACTTCCTGAAAGCCAGATGATACTGCACCATCAAGATTACTGACTCAATGATGAAATTTCTGAAGTGTGTTTTGAAATCATGGTAAGTCATTTAAGGTCTAACATGTTTTTGTAGCTTCCGAACTTTATGAGTAGAGACACATAGGACAGTTCATTGGATATCTTCCATCTCTGTGTCACAAGTCAAAATTGTTCCATTACGGTTGTCATGGGCATTGGTAATATTAATAAAATTAAATAAATAGATAAGTGGTCATCCAATATCTGTTTGAAAATTAGGTGGAGGGGGCGATGGAAAGGTGGACCTGGAGTCAGGAAGATCTGAGTTTAAATCCTCCTCTGACACGTAGTAGCTGGGTGACCCTGGGCAATTTACAGAACCCATGTTTACTCAGGTTTCTTACCTGTAAAATGGTAATGATAGCTTCCACTTCACAGGGTTGTTGCAAGGATCAAATGAGACAACATTTGTAAAGCTCTTAGCAGAATGGCTGGAACATAGTAGGCCCTAGATAAATGTTTATTCCCTTCCTTTTAACATAGTAGCTGCTTAGTAAGAGTTCATTAATTGTTGCTTTTGGCAGTAGGTAGCAACCAAGGTTGATTCTGAGTACTTTTGGACTCTTGGCACCTCAGATCATGTGACTGGTCACTTAAGTCTTTTTGTAACACAAAATCATCAAATATCATAATAGTGTCTGCTTATTTGGTATATTTTGGATGTTTTTTAAGACCTCATTCCACCACCCCCCCTTTTCTTTGCTTCCTTACTGCAAAAGGCCCCACAGGCTTAGCTAGGAAGACATTCTTTTTCATATTTAGCGGTTCCTGGTTTTGAAAGTGATTAGTTAAGCAAGTCTCCTAAGATCGGTCAGTACATATGAAATAAATGGACTGTAACTTGATTATCTATTCTCTTCAGCCATCCTAGAGATCAGGGTAGATTGCTATACTATTGATTTAGCTGCAACAATTGACGTTGATCATAGAGACAGCATCTACCACACATAGACAGAACTATATTCAAATAGAAGGGATATTTGTGCTTTATTCTACCCCAAACCTTAAAATTCAGTGCTAACTTTAGTCAGAATTGTCCTCAAAAGCATATTCAAAGAACATGTAAAACCAATGTGAAATATGTACTTATTCCCTTACTAATTTTGGCTCTGAATTTGGAAGTCTACTCTGTACTTACATATATAATCTCATTAAGTTTTCTTTGAACACTGTGACAGCAATATTCGCTGGATCTGTCTTTTCCTCTAGTATTTAGAGCTGGAAGGGACCTCCCCTATGATAAAGATGAGGAAAGTGATGCATTTGAGGGGAAATGAGGTGATATAGTGAATAAAGGACCAAGCCTAAAATCAGGAAGACTTGAGTTCAAATTTGACCTTAGACACTTACCAGCTGTGTGACCCCAGCAAGTCTCTTACCCCTGTTTGCCTCAGCTTCCTCATCTGTAAAATGAGCTAGAGAAGGAAATGGCAAACCACTGCAGTATCTTTGTCAAGAAAACCCCAAATGGGCTCATAAAGAGTTGGACATGACTGAAATGGCTAACCAACAATAAAGTGAGACACAAAGAAATTAACTAGCACAAGCCAAACCACCTGGTAGATTCTATGTCTAGGACTCACACCCTCTACTTCGAAGTTCAAGGTTCTTTCCCCTATACCATGCTCATGCTAGTAATTCAAGCACATGAGCTCCCCAAAACAGTTGACAAAGATACTAAAGTTCCTTTATGACTGTGAGACCCACCATATTGGTACCAATGGCAGCTTTTACCCATCAGTGGAATGAAGGATCATGTACCCAATTTTATTCAGTCTATTATTTTTTTTTTGTTTGAGCTGTATTCACAGATGCAACAAAAGTCTGGAGTCATATTTTCAGTCTTTCAGAAACAGTATTCTAACTCTGGCAATGACAACTGACATGATAAATTCCTGAGGCAGTGATCCAGGAATCCTTTGGTGTTGATAACTATGCTTGAGAAGCATTTATATATCTGAAATATCTCCACTATTATAAAGTTAGCACACATGGTGTGGTAGAGAGGATAGGTCTCATGAAGATAGAGGACAACAGAATCCATGCATTCTGCCATATATTTTTACAGATTATATGGAACTAAAAATGACCACTGAATCTTAGGGAGTTGTTACTTTCCAAATGTAAGCTGGTTGACAAATATAAGAACTGAAATTAAGAAAGTCAAAATGATGTGCAGTCAAAAGTACTGAGATAATTATGCCCACCCTGAAAAAAGAGATAATGAATGAGCAAAGCATTTATTAAGTGCTTACTATGTTCAAAAGTGTTGAGGATACAAATAGAAAAACAAGACAGTCTGGCTCTCAGGAACTTCACATACATTTTAATGAGGGTAACAACTTATATGGAAGGTATCAGCTAGAAGCTGGGAAAGTTCCATGGTCTTTATAGTTCAGAAGCAAAGAAATTGGTAATTTCTCTTCTCTCATTTCATTTCCACAGATAAAATTGCATCCATTTTTGATGCTGAATCATTCGATAGTGCCAGGGTCCTTGGTGACAAGAATTGTTACATAATTTAATGTATCAGTAAGCATTAGTGGTTCCACCCAACAAAGTTCTTTTATAGAGATGCAGTGGTAAAAGGAAATAATAATGTTGCAATTGTTACTTGTCATTTTTCAGTCATGTCTGACCCTTCGTGATTCCATTTGAGGTTTTCTTGCAAAGATACTGTAGTGGTTTACCATTTCCTTCTCCAGCTCATTTTACAGATGAGGAAACCAAGGCAAGCACGGTTAACTGACTTGTTAAGGATTGAGTAGCTAGTGTATGTCTGAGACCAGATTTGAACTCATGAAGATGAGTCTTCCTGACTCCAGGCTCTGAACTCTATCCACTGCCAAATTATAATGTAAGACACTTTTATTACAATTCTAAACAGAACTAAGGATAAAAAAACAAACCCTTAGTCTCTGCCCGCAAGGGACTTAAAGTCTTCTCCAGGGGATTGCAACATAGACAGGTAATCATGACAGCGTAAAATATAAAGAAAGGTCAAGACAAAATGCTCTGAAGAGAGGGAGAGATCACTTTCATCTGCTACAGTTGCAGATGGCTGCTTTTCCTCAAAAATACTTGTAACCGAAATCATCATGTTTTCCTCTCTTCTTACTTTCCCTCCAGTGGTTCAGTAAACAATTTTAATACATAGACTTACACCACAAAAGGCTTTGTCAGTAATAGCATTCTCATAATAACTGCCTTATTACTCTCATAGTAATATAACATCTCTAACCCTTTGGGGAATCCCATTTCTTTTTCTTCGGGACAAGTAACTGGTGATGAGAGAAAATATGGCCAATCAGAAAGAGAGTTTTGGGCACTCCCCCCCCACCATCCAGGGTGAAGAGAGAAGAAAAGGAGAAGGCAAAAAGAATTAGACATTTGGGAAAGGAAGACTGAGGGTCTGAGGAGAATTCTTCCCCATCCCCTCTCACCCTCTCTTTCTTACAGATCTTAATTAAGTACCTAGAGTTCAAAGTTTGATCGTCAAAGAACAAAAGTTTTATTTCTAGTGTTGTTGCCATACAACTAATAGAATCTCTTTTTTTGTCTGTTTCCTTTTAGTATATTCAAATACATTATTATTGTTTTGCCTGATTTTGATTTTCTTGTTATATAAGCTCTTCAGGGAAAGAAGCAGTTTCATTTTTGTGTTTATATGTCCGGTCCTAACTACAGTTCCTGGATCATAACAGCCCATTAATAAATGATTATTGATTGGTTCATTGATAAAACCAGTTAATGATATGAAACAAGACATGCACTCTAGGATATTCTGGTGTCCCCTAGTGTTAGAAGAAAGACCAAGGCCCTATGTGGTTTCTGTCTTCCCATCCTTCAACAGTAAATTTCAATAAGACTTTGGAAAATGTTAGCCGTAGGAGGTCTGAGCTTCAGAAAGATCCTGGCCCACATGGGGTACAACGCAGTGCTAGGCGATTTTACTCCCCCTTTCTATCCCCTTCCTGTACCTGTGAGTCTTATTTGTTCAGAAGGTCAGAGTGAATTAAATGAGATGTAAGCGCAATGGGGGAAATGAGTGAGCCTTTAGTACTCCACATCAGTGGTGATGAACAAAACATACAAATTGGCCTTCAGTTCATAACATTCATAGCATTGATTAATATTTCAATTTAAATGGCAAGTTAAGCTTGTAACTTTGTAGGTTACTTTTAATACCCTAAAGCACAATGGAAAACTGATTGCTATAAT
Source organism: Bettongia penicillata ogilbyi (assembly GCA_023548195.1). Lineage (NCBI taxonomy): Eukaryota > Metazoa > Chordata > Mammalia > Diprotodontia > Potoroidae > Bettongia > Bettongia penicillata. The sequence continues at coordinate 3,981,602 of JAJHZJ010000195.1, read as the reverse complement.
GCCGAATTCTGTATGAATAGTGGCAGCTATGGTAACCAATACAAAATACCATTCTTTATTGTAAGAGCCTGCTATCTTTTTTAAACCTGAGATTTATGTTCTTTCCCCAAGTTTTTATTCAGTTTATATTAAAAATCATTTCCCTGACAAAAATAAGGCTACTTGTTACACTGATTATTAAAGATTTCTGAAGTACACAAATGTTTCAGTGGCGGGATTACAGCAAGATTCATGAAGCAACATCTGCAGTGACAATTTCCAGCTATGTGAATTCCAATAGTAATATTTTGCTGATCCTGATATAAAGGAGCCTTCTTCTCTCCTTCCTTCCCTTTATTCCTTCCTTAATTCTTCTGTTCCTTCTTCTAGCATTTCTTCCCTTTTCCCCTCTCTCTTCTACGTTTCTCCTTTGCTTCCTTCCTTTCTTCTCTTTTCCTCCTCTCTTTCTCCTTAAGGGGGCAAGCACTATTAAAAACAAAAAACAAAAATCATTCCAGGCAGAAAGGATGCAAAGAGCTATCAAATTAACTTATTACTCAGATTCTTCGGGGTGGGGTGGAATGGTAGGGGAGGGGTGGAGAACTTGGACTTTGGACAAGACCTTGTTGCTAGGAGAAAGACATCCAGGCATGCCATTGTGTCTGAGAGCAGAGTAAGTCCTGGTGAGGTATAAACTAAGCTGAGGTGCTACCACAGAGTGGGAAAGACCTGAGAAGGAAGAATTCCATCTGGAAGATTCCTATTTTTATTCATTCACTCATTCATTGCTTTATACTAATGATTCTGCTGTTCTGTTGGTTCTAACATTGTAGGAATTGACCCCCTTTTGCTATTCCTTCTTGTCAAGTGTCCTTCTTTGTGGGGGAAAAAAATCAAGGCAAAGGCAAAAAATCCACACAACCTACATTTTGGATGTAAATCAATTTGCTTGATAGATATTGTCCAATTTTTATTCACATTTTGACCCGTTATATCCTTCTTTATTTGGATATGCCATATATCTTCCGTACATGGACTGAATCTTAAGCTGAAAGAAATTACAGGTAAAAAGATAATTCCATGGGCACTATTTTTAAAAAGTATTTAAAGGACTTTAGAGAATTAAAGGACCTTAAATTAATTAATTATAAATTAAACAAATTTAAAAATAAAATACAAAATAAATTAATTAAAGAATATTGAAAGTATTAATGGCCATAGTCCTCAATGTGGGAGCAAGGCCAGCCAAATATTAATACAGAGGAGTATTGGAATGAAAGGTAGCTCCTACCTTATCTCATTGATTACATAAGTAGGCTGCATAGTAGTAAGAAGAGTAACTACTTGGAGGTCCTAACATACAGGTTCAGATCCCACCTCTGACACTTACTGCCTGTGTGACTCTGGGCAAGTTGCCTTTTTTTTCTTTGGTCCTCCCCTTCTTATCTGTTAAATATTATCTGTTAAATGATGGTGTTTCACTAGATGGTTCTGGGTGAGCTCTCTCCCTATGCTGTATCTATGAACCTAAAAGATTATAATCTTATTACTACTAAGAATTGTGTGTGTGTACATATGCTTTAAAGATTATCAGCTAGCCTTCAGTGACAGTCCACTAACATCAGTACCTTAATATTCTAATTTAATATTTAATTATATAGTAATCTAATTTGGTGCAGCAAGAGGACACAGTTTATAGAGCACTGGACTTTGAGTCAGAAAGACTCATTTTCCTCTATCCATATCTGACCTCAGATAAATGAGCTGTGTGACCTTGGGCGAGTCACTTAGCGCTGTTTGCCCCAGTTTTCACATCTGTGAAATGAGCTGGAGAAGAAAATGGTGAACTACCCCAGTATCTTTTGTCAAGAAAACCCCAAACACAGTCACCAAGAGTCAGTCAGAACTGTCAAACAACTGAATGGCAATTTAATATTGCATTAAAAGGTCATTACCATAAATGCTAATACTAGTGAGCCTCATTTGCCTCTTTGAGATTAAAAGTTTTGACATGTGGCATGTGGTTTCTCTCATGCTTCCACCTCCAATTCTATATTTCCATCACTGAGGGTACATATTAGCAAAGGAAAAGGAACAGTATGCTGTTGGCCATGCATCCCTGGTTTCATCATCTCTACACTTCCCCCCATGCTATGATATGCGGTCACTTTCAGACAGCTGAAGTCTATTTCCTTATGAGGACTGGAATAAACTAGCGTGATTCCTAACTGGAATCTGTCAGCATAACTCAATTCCACACCTCAACTCAGTTTAGTAAACTGAGGGATATTTGATCTGGAATCTGAACTCTTCAGTTTCAGAGACTGTCACTTTCTTATTTCTTCAGTTCATAAAGACCACAGTTACCCAAGGTAGACAATATTTTCTTCTTTCTTCTCATCCCTACTATCTTCCCATTCATTTCTTTATCTAGGTTCTAGACTGAGTTTCCATTCGTACAATTCTAGGCTCAAAATACCTACTTTCATGTGAACATAGTTTGGGAACATTTAATGACTACTGGTTAAGCTGTAAGATTTGGTGTCTCACTACAATCACAAAACTCCTAGCAACACAATTCTAGGCCTTTTATATGCAGATTTATAGGTACCAATTCAGAGAAAAAGGAGAACACTTTCAAAATCAGTACATCATTTCTTGTCAGTCTTAGAATCAGAATAATAGCTCTTCAAGCTGAAAAGGTCCAGAAGAAATCCAATGGTCTTAAACCTCTCTGCCTTCAGATAAGTATAATCATGTCTGTTTGAAAGATCATTGAGTCATAAACTCTGAAATATAGTTAGAGGCAAAATGGACATTAGAAATGATTTAATCAAACCATCTCATTTTTCAGTAAGAAAATGGAGGACCATTAGTTAAATAACTTGCCCAGGGACGTAGAGTTAATCGATGGCAGAGTCAAAATAATATAGAAAGTCTAGTGTCTGCTATTGTCCAACTTTTTATATTTGCCTTCTGAAGTTCAGAAAATAATAGCATGACAGTTTTGCAAAAACCTGATGTGGGTGAAACATTTTATGCCAGATGCACTTAATTCCAGAAGAACAATATTTAGGATTTAGGATTCAATTTAATCTGTTAAATGAAGATAGTGTATGAATTGACCGTACTCTTAAATGGGACATGCCTGCATTTTCTTGATATACTTACAACTTAACAATTTTGTGTCATATACTTTTAATTTAAGAAAGTAAAGTTACCATTATATTCTTTTCATTCTTTCACTCTGTGTTTGCATGGTGAGCTCCAGGATTAAAGATGGGCTAGTTTGATTCAATAACTATTAATATCTTGGGAAGATTAGGAGCTTTGTCAGTGTGATATTATTTCCTCCTTGCATTTAATTATAAAAACACCTTCCATCTAAATCTCAGAAATGAAATAAATAAAGGAGAGAGAGGGAGATTATCAAAGATAAAGTTTAAATTAACTTGCTGCTCCATAGGTCAAGAAAGAATTTTTTTTTCCTCTTCTAAGTCTTTAATATTTCTGGTATTACTTACATGGGTACTGTTCCCAGAATGGCCATAGATGTCAAAAGGCAATCTAACTATACCTCTTTTCAGGTATTCTGCCATTCCTTCTATTTCAAAGAAAGGTATTTTTTTTTAACTTATTGCAAATTTGTGACCTTAGATATTAGAAATGTTAAAGGTGGTCTAGTAGTAAAAGAAAGAAAGAATGGGAGGAAGGAAGTGAGGGAGAGGAGAAGGGAAACAAAAAAGATAAAAAAAAGACCAAATAGCTGTTGCTTGGCAGAATGCTTTATGATAATGGGAGCATTGCCAGTTACATTCATGCCTAAGTCAAGGACTTTCATTTCCCAAGGACTGGGGATTAATGCAGTTTCTGAAGTGTGGCCTGCAAGTGGACATGTATATTTCACAACTGGGTCTATTACCAATCGCTCAAGTGTTCTGAAATCTAAAGGCTATAAAAGATGTGCAAAGCTATTGGGATGCTGAAGTGGCAAAGGTGGGGCCTCTAAAACAACAAGGATAAGAATAGATCATTGTGTCTACAACAAGCTTTTGGAAAAATTCAGGTAACATTAGACACCAAGCATCCAAATTGACTACACATATGAATCCAAATCATGCTAGATTGAATATTTCAGGCATCAAATCATAGACTGTTAAGAGTTGAAAGAGTATTTAGAGGGGAGAAAGGCAGCTGGACTTGATCAAAGATATACAGCAAAATTCGGTGCTGGCAGGCATTAAAATTTTAAAGGAATCTGGGAATGGATTTTCAATATTTCTTAGAAATGGAGCAAAGCAATTTGTGAAAGATTTCAGATAAATCAAAGATTTAATAATATTGTAAAATAAGATAATATTTTTGTAAAATGCCTACAGTCTTTACAAAGTTTTATGAAAGTTAAACTTTGCTCTTTTTTGCTGCTGCTTCTGCTTCTTTTGTCGATGGTGTTAAGTGTCTAAGAAGACATTGGTGGCTAAAGACCTACCAGCCTATTTTCTCACCCTTCTGAAATATTCATGAAAATACATATGTGTGAATTGAAGGCACTAATTCATTGCAATTAGTATTTATTAAGAGCCTACTATGTACAAATAACTAAGCCAGACACTACAGATATTAACAATAATTAGAATATTTGCTTGCCTTCAAGGAGTTTAGATTCTACTGAGGAGATATAAAAGACCCACAGATAACTTCAGGGTAATTCAAGGGAGGAGATAACACCATTAACTGCCAGGGAGTAGTAGTAGCAAAGACTTTCCTCGGGAATTAACCCTTGAAGAAAGAAAAAAGAATAAGTGTAGCAAAGAGCAAATTGCTCATTCCAAGCATGGGTGATAGATCTAGCAAAAGGCAAGTGGTGGGAGATTGAATTTTGACTTCAAGAAACAGTTCCATCTTGTTTGGTGGTCAGAGTACTGAAATGGGAAATATAAAGCTGGGAACATATTGATTGGAGTCAGGTAGTGATGAACTTTAAAAGTCAGGCTAAGGAATCTGTATTTTTTTTTCTGGAGCCAATAGAGAGCCACTGAAAATTTTTGAGAAGGATAGTAATATGGTAAGAACTGAGCATTAGGAAGATAGTGTTGTCAAGTGACCTATATCATTATAATAGCATCCTAATTGAGCTCTCTTCCACCAGTTCATATTTCCTTTAATCCATCTCTTAAACAACTGGCAATCCTGGCTTTTCTAATCCATAGGAATGAAAATTAGACAATGGTATCCTTTGCCTAATCACAAACAGAAAAGACTCCCCAGTGCCTAGAGGACAAAAGTATCAACCATTTATTCTGGCATTTAAGACCTTTCATAAATCTCATTTCTACTAGCCTCTCCAGTCCTATTCTATGGTATTTTCCTTCATATTCCCCATATTCTAGCCAAAATTGTACTTTCTCTTTGATACTTATCACTTTTGACTTTGAATGATACACACATATATGTATATATACGCACATATACACATTTATACATATATGTTTATGTATGTATACACACATATATGAATTTGTAGGAGAATAAAACATGCATACAAATGTGTGCACATTGTATACTCCTTGAGGGCAGGGATTATTATCTCATTTTCAATTTTGTATGCCCTGTCCCCAGCTCAGTGCTCTGAGGGAACATTTAATAAATATTTGTTTAATTAAACTGAATATGATGAAGTGAAACATCCAGGTAGAGATGTACAGCAGGTGGTTGTACTTTTGGACAAAGCTCAAGGGAGATCTGGGAGTCCTCCTGCTTAGAAGTGATAATTGAAACCATGGGAGGGTATGAAATCACCAAAAGAGAGTCTAGAGGGAGACTTTTTGAGTGAATCCTTACTTGCCATTGGTGACCTGATGATGGGGAGACAATGGAAACCAATTGTATTTGGTTGTAGTTACTGAACTAATGTTTCCTTTAGAATGAACCACTGAGGAGCTATCAAATAGCAATGACTTAGTGCCATTATTACTGATTCACTTTGACTTCAGACTAATTAACCAGAAGCTGGGGCAGCAACAAATACACAGAGTCCAGAAGAGAAAGTAGGAGCTACTTATCATTTAGTGAACATATCTCCAGCAGCTTACCCTGTATTATCAGGCCATTGATCTTACTTATAAATTGGTACTATATAGTCTCTTCTGTGCTATGATTACTCTGCCTGCCACATTTTTTACAACAAACAGAAAATTAGGAAGCTTCATCATGGTTCATCATCCATCTACCACACTGTAACTATAGTTTTCCCCAAGGTTTTATTCTCCTTCCTCCTCCCCTACTCTCTTCACGATATAGTCTCTCTGTTTCTTGGCCCAGAACTTTTCCTTTCATACTGTTGATGTGAGTATGTCTTGCTGTTTTTCAGATTACACTACTTTTTTAGCCTTCCAGTTAAAGTCCCACCCAGTCTGCCTGCAGCCTATCTTCCCAGACTGAGTTTACGTTGTTTCCCTTCATGAATTCCATGTTTCTGTCAAAATAGCCTCCTTGCCATTCTCTGAGCCCAGTACTGCACTTTCCAACTCCAGGTCTTTGCATAGATTATCTCCCAACCCTAGAATGTGCTCTGTTTTTATCTATGCCTGTCAAAATCTTTCAAAGCCCAGCTCAGGTGGGTCTTCTTGTAAAAAAGGTTCATCTGATTGTCCCTGAGTATTAAAATTCTCTCCCTTTTCAAATTATATTGGATTTGCTTATTTGGTTTGAGTATTTCACAAGGGTTGGACTTGTGATTTCATTGGTGTAGGGCATTTCCGAGTGAGGAAAGTCTCTCTACTAAAGTAGGTCAGCATTTTCTCTGCAACTTGGAATCCTAGAGAGTTGCCTAGAGCACTCAGTTTATGTGATTTACCTAGGGTCATACAGTCTGTACATGTCAGAACTCAGGTCTTCCTGACTTTGAAGTTGGTTCTCTATGCACTATACCATATGACCCTACTCTTTCCTTCTCTCTTTCTTTAACTGTGTGTCCTGAGCACTGTGTAATTGAACACAATTGAATTCTAGATTGCTTATTGGTTCTCATACATGATACAGTCTACTTCACCATGACTAGATAACCTCCAGACCTGCCATGCATATCCTCTTCAGCTTTGTCTCTTAGACATCCTTATTTCCACCAGGACTGCTCAGATGCTACCTTTTACCTGTAGCCTTTCCTGATTATCCTAATTGTGTCTCCCACCAAATTTTACCTTTTGCTCATTTTAGGGATTGGATTTATGTTTTCATTGGATGAAAGTCTCCAAGGTGAGGATATCCCTTTAGTCAAAGCAAGTCAGAACTTACTCTATTGTCTTAGAGATTTGTCTATGTCTCTGAGAGTTTATTTGCCCAGAATCAGACTTAACAATAGGTATCAGAGATGATAACTGAGTTGAGGCCGGCTCTTTATTCACTCCACCACGTGCCTTCAGTAGGCAATTCTAGGAGAATTCAACTGAGTGGCGTACTGGATACAATAATGGAACAGGAGTCAGGAAGATATGAGTTTGAATTCTGTCTCTTACTCTTTGTTGCATGATATACAGGCAAGGCACTTAACTTTCATCTACCTAGAATTCCCTCATTTATAAAATGTGGATGATAATAGCACCTATTTCCCACAGTTGTGAGGATAAAATGAGATAATATATAAAAATCTTAAAGCATTTAATGAATGTTTGTTGACTTTTTAATCTTCAGAAAATGAAATATGAAAGAATAATGGTAGGATATCTACTTGTCCCAGCATTAATTCTAAGTGAATGCTGCCAAACAAGATGAGAAGAATGATCTTTAAATAGTAACAGCAGCAGTAATAAGCTAGCATTTCCATACATGTTAAGGTTTACATAGTGCTTTTCAGATATTATCTCATCCTATTCTCATGATAACCCTAGGAGATAGGTTCTATTACTATCTTCTTTTTCTTTCTTTTTTTCCAGATGAGAAAGCTAAGGTAGATAGAGTGTAAATAACTTGCCCAAGTTCCTACAGTAAATGTATGAGACTGAATTTGAACTCAGGGCTTCATGACTCCTGGTCCAACATTCTATCCATTGCTGCTTAAGTTGTAAACTCCTTGAATTTAACTAGTACTTTTTTTATCTTAATATTCCTAGTGCCTCGAACTGTATTATATATAGTACATATATAGTAACTATATTATATATTATATGTACTAAATAGATATATTATAGTAATATATAGTAAATTATATATTGTATATAGTAAATATATATGATATATAGTGTATATATTATATATAGTAACTGTATTATATGTAGTAAATGCTTGTACAGATGTTTCACTTAATTTTATTGAATTGTATTGGTGAGAAGGACTTTGTGACATTAAAATCTAAGAGATTTGGCTTTAGGAAAAAAAAACATAATGATGGGGTACAAGCCCAAACCAAGACCTTTTTCCCCTTGGACCAAGAGGGTTTTTGTCCCATTTGTCAGAAGAGCCACCAGAAAGCCTGCTCTTGGGGTGTTCCTTGGATTCTGCTTACTTGATTTTGGGGTTCTCTTGAGGTCCATTTCTCCCAGTCTGGATACTCCCTATTTTAACAAAATCCTATTGTCCCGAATTATTGGCCACTATTTAACATTCTCTTCATATTCCTACCTTTTATTCTATTACTGGCCACCAGTTAGCATTCTCTTGAAGTTCAAGTAGCCCAGCTTGGATTGTGGATTGTGGGTTGTCTGGACTACATGCCAGTCCCATCAGGATCCTCCCTGGATTTGATCTGCATTCCAGGCTGACCTCCCCTATCAAGAACAGACCACCTGGGGCACCTGGATTCTTCCCTCAGTCATTTTCTATATTTAAATTCCATCTTGCCAACCTGAAGGTGCTCTGGTTTAATCCAGCACAGACTCTGTCTAGCTGAGATTCTATCTGGCCTTCTTGTCAATACGAGCATTACAAATGTTTAAGCTCCTTAAGAGTCAGCCCAGTATGGCAAATCTTTAATAAACTTTGTTTTTCCTTTGGCTTTAAGAAGGCTTGTGCCGAATTCATTTGAGCAGGACCTAGTGTCTCAGTATTTTGGGGTTCCCAACACCCCAAACCTCAACAAGTTCATATATATTTATTGAATTTGCCAAATTCAAACACCCAAATATTGTCTGTGTTTTCACTGTTTCTCTTTAGTTAAAATTGCATGATCAACATCTTCAGAATTTGGGGGCAAAGGCTAGTATTGGAGAGTAAGGAAAAAAAAGGAATCATCTCCATCTGTTTCATCTGCTATTTTATCTGGTCCTTTTAGCTTCAATTCCCAAATCTATTCCATATTACTTCTATGATGCTGGGTAATTTACTTCTCATTTCCTCCTATAGAAAATGAGGAAATTGGGCTGGATGGCCTACAGAGTTCCTCTTGAATCTATGTTCCAATGATCAAATAGCCCCAAGGAAAGGAAAATCAAAACTGGTAGGTCTATCATTGTCTTTATTTTCAATAAGTCTCATTTAAATCCACTGCTTAAGGTTGTGATGGGTGGAATATGTAAAAGACACTAAGATCTACAACCTTTCCTATCCTTTCCTATGTCCCCAAATACCAGAAGCAAGTATTTTTCTTTTTTCCCCAGTTTCCATTTAGAGGGGTGTTGTAGACATGAGTGAGAGAGGGAAATATTGTGAAGAAACACATACATACACACACACACACACACACACACACACACACGAAGTAGGCAGATAGCAAGCATGCTCCAGGGATTGAGAGATTCAATTTTAAAGTTGCCCAAGGAAGCATCCTAATCTATGAATCTTGAACATCAGATTCTCAGTTGCAAAACACCTTGAAGTAATCTAATTCTAAACTTATCCACACATTTCCTCTACAGTATCTCTTGACATCTGGTCTTTGCTTGAATACTTCCAGTGATGGAGAAGTCAGTCTCTTAGGAAGTAGCCCATTCCATTTTGGTTAATTTTAGGGAAGATTTCTCTTATAATGATTGAAAAAAATGTCCTCTGGACTTTTAATTTCCAACCACTAGTCCTGGTTTTACCCTCTTAGGATAAGGAGAACAAATTTAATTCTTCTAGATAACAATTATCCTAGGCACTTTTCCTTCTTCCCTTTCTCCCACTCCCATTTAAGCAACCCTGATAGTCCCATAAACCCTTCTTATAGGGCTAAAGACTTATAGTATGCCTAAAAAAGAAAGCAAACCAAACACAGGTCAAAAAAAAAAAATCCTTCTTCAAAATATTCCTTCCCCCTCCTACCCCTCTTAAGGGCTTGTAACCCTGACCATTTCCCCTGAAGGTCACAGATATTAGACATGGAGAAGAAACTCCCAGCTTCCTGAATTTAAGCCAGCTGGAATTACACAAGCATGGAGGTTTCCACAGCTCTTTGAGACAGGAGGAAATTAGGCACAGGCCAATTGTGCCCTGCTTTAGAGGTCACTGTGAGAAATCCCCAATGACAGTAGGCAGCAAAATCTATATTAAGTAAATCCTAGTACAGGAAAATGATGCGGCTTGAGGGTGGGGCGTTGGGCCTTCCTTATAGGGAGTAAAGGAAAACAGCCAAATTAGCATCTGATTTTTGTTTTCTCCTGAAATAGCAGGAGTAAGGTCTGTCAGCTTCCTCTTCTCATATAAATAGATTCTTTGCCTTCAGAGGCCACAGGCTCCTGGCTCTGCTTGTGCTGGCTACTCCTGGCTGTCTTTATCTTTTGTACGGATATTTTAAGGTTTATTCTTTGTCTTTGGAAAACATTAAGGCCACTAATGCAGTGAATGATGGAGCCAGATCTCCTTGCAAAGGAGAATAAACACTCGAGTGTGACCTGGACGTTTTCACCTCACTCAGGCACACACACTATACAGTTTCTGTGCTGCACAGACCTGATTAATATTCTCTCAACCCACTCCTTGAAAGTAGGATTTGTGTGTATTGTAAATTAAGTCTTGCCACTTGGGAGTGCATCTTATCATATTACAGGGTCATCTTCTGAGTGGTTTAGGTGAGGAAATCATGCAGGGGTGCTAAGTAAGCCTGACCTCTACAAGGCAAACAAAACTAAAACCCGTATTCATATCTGCTTAAAATATATTTTCCGCTCTGTGTATATACAGTAAGTTCACGGGTGCACACTGGAGGGTACTAAAAGTTAAGTTCATGTTTGTGGATGAGTTAAAAACTTGGCAAGTCTTAAAAGTCTCTGCCCTTGTTTCCATCACTCCATTTCTTTCACTGTAGAAGGGAAAGTGGATTGTACAAGTGTGTGTGTGTGTGTGTGTGTGTGTGTGTGTGTGTGTGTGGGTGCGCGTGCGTGCGTGCATGTGTGTGATCTGTTTCATGATCAGAGGATCCATCACCTACTGGTCAACCTTCTGGAGATAAGTCCTTCCACATTAAGGTAAACTGAACCTATGGCAGTCAACACCATCTGTCACCACCCTTCCATGAGTCCTTTCCATCTGGTTGAATCTGCCAAACTGGGATCTAATAGGCATAACCTTCTCCTAAGGGTCTGTGTCATATCACAAATAAGGAAATGTGTTTATGAGTGTCTTTATACATATGTATATATTAGGTTTCTCCAAAACAAATATTAGTTTACCCACTACTTCTCAAGTTATATCCTCATATTTAAGGGGAATTTCTGTGAATTCGTCCTGGAACTCCTGAATGAGAAAACTCTTTATACCAATACCGTTCATGCAACTTATTGTCTTAGAGAATGACCTAAAGCCCTGAGAAATTAACTGGCTTGCCTACAGTTGTACAAGCAATAAATGTGAGAGCTAGCCTTCTAATTCAGATTCTCCAACTTCAAAGCAAGATCAAGAGCAAAAATGTACAACATAGAAAGTTTATATGTCAAGGTGGGAAAGTCAGAATAGGGATTTAGGATTCTTCAGTTTCTTATGCAGTTATCACTTCCATAGCACGACTTTCCCCATAGAGGGTTCAATATATGGCAGGTCAGTATAACACACAAAGGCCAGTAGGCAACACAGAAAAAGTTAAGAAACTTGGAAATGCATAAAATATATGTATAATATTGTATAATAGCAACATATTTTGTCTTTTAGTAACCTAATAATTCAGACTTTTCTCCAATGCAAAGGGAGGACCAAAAAATTTAATGTGGATTTTTCAAATTGCAGGAGTGCTGCACCCCTAAAACCCCATGATATGAAAGAGATAAATGTCCTAATGTTTACCTTTATTCTCTTTCTTCAGACTGATGAATGGTTAGCAAGTTGAAATTTCCTCAGACCAAATTCCAATTTTTTGCATGGTAAGAATGATTTATGTGACTTTCCATCCAAATAGGGTTAAAGTCACTAGTACTTTTGAAAAATATGTTGCCAATTCCTCTGCTAATCAAGGTAAATGGGCCATAGCTTGATTGATGGAAAGACAGACAAAAAAATAAAAATAAAAATGGTTAGAATCAGAAAAGTGATTAAAATCAAGGAGGCCTCATCCAAGGACATGAGCCTATAAGAAATCAACATCCAGCGAACCTTGAATTATGGTGAGAGCTATGCTTTTCTGTTATTTTTAATGGAATATTACTAAAGAATACTCTGGAGTGGTGAACCCTTTGGTGTTTCTCTGTAATTTATTTATTTCTGCAGAAGGCAGTCCTATTAGCCCCACCAGATAATGTATTCATTTAGTGGCATTCATGGCAAGATTGTTCCTTAAAAATTTTATGGGATAAATTTAGTTCACAATTTGCCATATTTATACAGTAGGTCTCCATTTCAAGGTCTTTGGCTTTTGAGAGAAATTTATTCCCAACACAGGATGTCTGCCAGACCTGTGGTGTTACTCTATGTACATCTGCCATGTATCCAGGCTCACTAGGACACCAAGATATTTGTCTTGAGGGACAAAGAGAGTTCAAAGAGAGTTCTGTCTACTACCTCATTTGGAGGCCCGCAGTTTAGTGCCTTCGGAGGGATGGGTGGCAAGCTATCTGACTATCCTGGAGCTGCAAAAGATTTCTAGTTAGGAAAAATGGGAATCCTAAGAGGTCCAAAGACCTGAGGAAATTTGTAGTTATGGCTTATTGGGTTCCAAAAAGCTCCAGAAGACGTCCTGGTATTCCCCTACTATTAAGTTAACCAACACCCAAAGGATTAAGGGCTTCTCTTCCTAAGATTGACCTTGATATCATTTATTTATTTTTTTATTTATCTCAAATATTTGGCTTCCGAAGTGATTTCTTATACAAAGTTCAGTAATAACTGTTAATAATAGCATAAGTTTATGGAATGCTTTAAGGTTAACAAAGCATTAAAAATGTTAACTTATTTGATTCTCATAAAAGATACTATTATTATAGCCATTGTACAACTGAGGAAACTGATGCTACATAAGGCTAAATGAGCTGCCCAGAGTCACACACATCTAGTAAGTGTTTGTGACAGGATTGAAAGTCCTGTTACAGTTTTCTTGACTGCAAATTCATTAGTCTATCCATTATACCATCTACCCGCATCTAGGTCATTCAACATATTCTTTATAACAGATGGGGGATTTCTTGTAGCTACAAAGAATTAAAGTCATTGTAGATTGGAGGAGACAGCACTAAACTTGGTGTGAAAAAAAGCTAGATTTGAGTCCTGGTGCCAGTATCTATTAGTTGAGTTCTTAAATCATTTAATCTCTCTGGGCCTCAGTTTGTTAGTATGAAAAATAAAAATGTACATAAACTTAGTGGAAGTCTCTTGTGGAGTTTTTAAATACGTTGTTGATATTTCTATTCTGTTTGACACTTTTTTTTTGAGGCAACTAAGGGGCACAGACTTGGAGTCAGAAAGATCTGAATTCAAGACCAGGCTTGGAAACTTACCAGCTATGGGGCCCTGGACAAGTCCTTTCACTTCTGTTTGCCACAGTTTCCTCCACCATAAAATGGGGATAACAGCGTCTGAGAATTAAATGAGATCATTTTGTAAAGTGCTTTAAAACAGTGCCTGGTATATAAAATACCTTATTCATTTCCTCTTCTCCCCTTCTCCCCCCAATAAGACTTCAAGTTTCAACTTAATTCAGCAATTATTTAAGACCTTACCATTTGCAAAATACTGTGCTAGGTACTGGATGACAGCATAAATCAGGGATGGAAAATGGAGAGTTTTATGCCATGCAGCTTCCCAAAAACTGGGTGGATGACGCATACCTAAGTGAGATACTTCCTGAACTATGGAGTGAGTCCTTCAATTACCCAGAGCCTCAGTTTCCTCATCTGTACAATTGCTCTATCTATACCTCAAAGGGTTGTTGAGAGGAAAGTGTTTTGGGTACCTATCACTACTATATAACCAGCAATTTTTTCTAGTAGCAAAGACCTGGAAACAAAGGGGAGACCCAATAGTGCAGGAATGGCTAAGCAAGGGATGGTACATGACAGTAATAGAATACTACTGTTCTAGAAGAATAGATAATCACTTTGCAGTGGAGGAGCATGGGAAGATTTACTTGAACTGAAACAAAAGTGAAGTAGGACCAGAAAAATCAGATACAATTGGACGAAGGAAATGGAAAGAATAGCAGTCACAAAGCCCTTGATATTGAATATTCTGAAATTGGGTGGCTGGGTAGTGATGCAGGGTATAGGGTAGCTGGCTTGGAGTCTAGAAATGAGTCTTCCTGAGTTCAAATCTGGCCTCAGCCACTTACTAGCTGTGTGATTCCAGACAAGTCACCTATTTGCTTCAGTTTCCTCACCTGTAAAGTGAGCTGGAAAAGGAAGTGGCAAATCACCCCAGTATCTTTGCCAGGAAAACCCCGAATGGAGATATGAAGAGTCAGACACCCACAAAAATGACTGAACAACAGAATTCTGAAATTATAAAGAATAAGTCTGGCTTCAAATAGAAAGAGAAGAAACCTCCCCCTTGTTTTGTTTTTTTTTTCAGAGTCTGAAGTCCACAGGTGTGGAATAATAAATAGAAGCTCCAAATTTTTCTTAATGTGTTGGTCAGTTATAATCTTGCAGTATAGGAATAGGAATAGAAAAAGATTGTGAAACTGGATGACTGGGAGGAGAATGATGCCCTGAAATGAAATGAAAATGGGAAGAGTCATTGGCTTTTGGGAGAAAGCTTATGAAGTAGAATTCAAACCCATGTCTTCCAATTCCAAGTCCATTGCTCTATCCATCACACCAGATTGCCTCATTTAATGTGTTGATCAGTTTTAATTTTTTTTCTTTATATATACTACCTACCTCATGCTGTCATTTTAAAAGAAATTCCTTGTAAATAATAAATATTATGTTGATCAGAGCTATTATTGTTATTCTTCCATAGGATATGTACATCTACATTTTATCACTTTCATCCTGTTTGCTTTAACATTCTGGTCAGGTTTTTACAGTTTTCTTTCTATACTCTGGCTTCTGTACTTGCTCTAAACCAGAGCCCAGAGAATAATGAAGTATCAGTATCTCTCCTGGTTTTCTGGTCACATGGCCTGCAAACCCCTCGCTGGTTCTCCAGGTTTTGTCCTCAAGTTCAGGCCAAATTCCATTCCAGGTGACTGATATCCTGAACAACAATGATTCCCTGAACTCCCACTCCCAGAAATTCCCCTGAACAAGTCTTTTTCTTTCCTGGGCACACAGCCCAGAGTCAGGTTCTTTTAATTGTCTTTTGCTCTCAAACCTATTTCAGCTGATTTGTCTCTGGTCAGCTAATGCACTATTTTTTATACCCAGCAGTCCTCTCTTCTCCAGTCTCTATGAAACTGACTTGCTTTTGGAGCTCCAGATTCTCTCAGAGACTGAATAATTCTTCAGATATCTCCCCCTCCTCATTCTGTAATATCATATATCTCTCATTCATACATTTTACCCTAAAGCTCTGTTTGGTTCTCAAAAGTCTGTAAATATTACCTTCCTCTTATATCATTAGCATGCTCAAAACCAACATTTACATTTAGCATTGCTTCTTTACCAGGCAGCAGATAAGAGAATATTTAGTTACTGGTGTTTTGTGGAAGTAAATGTTCCTATATATGAGACAGGGTCATTAATTTCCTAGGAGTCCTCTTGACTGTCCTGTATTGGGAAGTTAAGTCTCATTATACAACCTTCTTCCTTTCAACATAGATTTCATATGGTTCAGTGCTAAAAAAGAATCACATGATCATAACTTTAGATCTGGAAGAGACCTTAGAGGTCATTTATTCTAAGCCCTTATACACAAGTTAAATGGAGGTCCAAAAGAAGTTAAATGACCTTTCCAAGTAGCACTTAACAAGAGGAGTATTCAAATCATTGTTCTCTGTCTCCAACTATAACCCTCTTTTCATCATACCTTGTATGTATCCCAAATCATTTCATGCAGATTAAAACTGAGGAACATAGAGAGGAAGAAACTTTCCCAAGGTCTCAAAATTGGTAGATCCAGGAATGAAACCTAGGACTCCAAAGACAACAACCCCAGTAACTTATCTAGACTATTAGCAGCAGAATTGAAGATACTGAAATTAGTGTATACAAGTGTCTGTTCTATAGATTTTTAACCTGCCATGAAGAGAGAGTGTAATGAATTGAAAAGAATGTTTTTTTGAAGTCAGAGGGTGCAGCTTTCCTATTCACTACCTAGGGAGCCTTGGACAAATCAGGCCTCAGTAGTAGAGATTTGAATTAGAAAGCCTTTCAGTTCCCTTCCAGGTCTCAAGCTGAGTGAGACATCAGGTAAACTCATTGATGAGTTAGGGGGATGTCTATCCCATGCATGTGAAGACTTTCCCCAATGGAGGAAGGTTGATAGGAGAGAAGGTTGATAAAATTGTTTGTCCATCATTTTCGAAGAGGACCGTAACATCAAGGAGATGATGATATTACTTGCAATTGACTTGGATTTGATTGAGGGAGGACTGTGCAAAGTCACCAGCCTCACTTTCTCCTCCATAGCCTTCTGGGTCCAGTGATATTCATCAGGATGACTAGAGATGGCCCAGGAAGCAATGGGACACCCTGGCCCTTTTAGGCTAAGATCTTTTCAGGTTCTCATCTTTGAGTGAGGTAATGCTCATTTAGTGAATAGGCCTCTTTAAGAAGTGAGTCAAGGGATGGCTTCTTTAATTAAAAAAAATCAAACTGGGAGGGGAAGACCTTCAGGGTTGCTGGCCAAAAGAGAAATAATTGCTATTTACATTCACTCTGGAGCAGAGAGCTATAAAGTTGCTAATGAAAGAACATACCATAGAAACAATTTCTGTTGTGGAATAGGTTGGACTAGAAGACTCGTTTTCATGGGGAAAATGGGACACCATAGATTGAAAGATTTATGTGTATAATTTCAAATACCTAATGGCAATCTTCCAAGGAAAAAAGGTAATCTGATCCTAAGATTATAGATTTAAATATGAAAGGGACCTAGAAGCCTATCAAATTTACCACTCTTACTTTTTACAGGTGAGGAAAGTGAGGAACAGATAGAATAATCATAAGTAATAATAAAATAAACCTTGCCCAGGATTAGCTATCTAGCAAATGTCTATGGTATGATTTGAACATGGGATGCCCAGAGTCCAAGCTCAGCTTACTACGGGCTATAGCACACTGTCTAATTCTGGAGAGAATGAATAGACAATGTAGCTTGTAAAGAGAAAGTGTAAAATCTGGTGTTGGTTTTTATTTATTTATTTTTAAGGAAAGAGAAGAGACAGAAACATGCCCCAAATGTTCTGTCATGCTGCAGCCGTAGAGGAAATGAACTTTACTTTTTAGGTCAATGAACCAGATGCATGTAAATGAACTGTTACCAAATTATGCTGATTTCCAGAACCCTCTGGAGCCTAAAGAAGAGCTGACACCTTCTAGAAAATGTAAAACAAACAAAACACATTTTTAAAAGCTATTTAGTTGCTGTGTCGGTAAGAACTTTACCTTAAAAAACAAAGAAAAACAAATAGACAAAAATTCCTGGTCATTCTTTTGACCCAGGACATGAAGCAAAAATATGCAGATGATGAGCAAAACCCCTGTGGGAAAATGGGGACAGGAAATGACCAAACCTTACTTGAGAAAGGAGAACAGCCATCACTTCACTCATTTTCCCCAAGTCTTTATTTTCTACTTTTTTTTGCCCCTTTTCTGGACCTTAACAATAGCAATGTTTTCCATTCACTCACCTTACCCTTCCACCACTTTTTGGCCATATGAAATCAAAAGCATTTAAGAACAGAATGGCTGAGCTGCCCTGGGATTTTGTTGGCCAGAAGCCAGATAAATGCCTGGGGGACTGTTGAAGAAGGCAGCTCTATCCCAGTAGACAGAGAAACCATAATACTGCCAGACAACATTAGAACTGATACCTACAGCTGCTTTTAGGAACTGAATCCTATAGGATGGGGTCAGCCATTCAGTCAAGAAGTATTTTATTAAGTACTTGATAAGTGCCAGGTACTGTGCTAATAGCTGGAACTATGTTATACCAAATATTTCATTAAAGCAGATTATATGTGCATAGAAGTAAATGCATATTCATATATACATATATATAGGTATAAAAAATAATCTGCTATATACACAGCACACCACACATATATAAACATATGCATCTATTTGTATTCATATATACGTATATGTACACTCGTGAATTTTTAGAAGTATACATGAATGAATGGCTATGTAATATGTTGTTTGGCAGTATACTGTTAAAAAGATCATAGACTTTGGAATCAGGAGACTCCCTGTCACATATTGTGCCCACGAGCAAGTAGTATAAGCCACAGTTTTATTGTCTTTTAGAGATAATATTTAATACTACTTCCTTCATAAATATGTTTATATATGTATGTGTATATATATACACATATATCTGCATATATATGTGTGTAAATATATGTATATATACACATCCATACATATATATATTCATGCAATCAAATTAAATACTACGTAAACCATATTTCAAAACTAAGTACCTTATAAATATTAACCTTACATATTTCAAATACAAAGCTCTATACATTTATACATCTATACATGTAGGCAGCTAGGTGGAGCAGGGGATGAATGCCTAGGCCTAAGACTCATCTTCCTGAGCTCAAAAAAAGATTTCCTGTGATATTTAGAAATGCATCATTTCTACTCAACATTGATATGATATATGACCAGATAATTGGTGCTATGTAATGATTTGATGGACTTACTCCAAATTATCTTCCTCAAGTTATCATGATGCCCACTATGAAAGCTGGGCAGGTAGGTGGTTCAATGGATAGAGTGCTGGGTCTAGGGTCAAGAAGATTCATCTTTCTGAGTTCAAATCTGGACTCAGACACTTACTACCTGTGTGACCCTGGGCAAGTGTCTTAACCTTTTTTGCCTCAGTTTCCACACCTGTAAAATGAGCTGGAGAAGAATAAGGCAAACCACTCCAGTATTTTTTGCTAAATAAAACAAAAACATGGTCATATGGGATGACCAAGAGTTGGACATGATTGAAAAATGACCAAACTATAACAGCTGTGAAAGCCGTGAAGCCATCAATTTAAAATGGAACTTTTCCTCTTCAGCAGTTAAAATGTAAATGCATTTTAGGAGGGGTGATGCATGGATTCGTTCTCAGTCACTCTGGCCTTGCCAAATATCAATTAATCAGGTTGATGAGAACTCAGTGCTTTAAGATTTCAAGATAATAGAGTTGAGTTTTGATGTGATAAAGGGACAGGACGAAGGAACAAGTACAAAACAAAAGAAAAACTCTCCTGGGAGAAGTGGGCTTCCAGTGGCAGCAGTGAGGTAAGGGTGCAGAAAGCGGACATCAGGAAAGCACCAGCAGGTTACAGAAAGGGAACGTAACTTGGTGGAGCACCCCAGACAAAAGTTTTGTCTATTTGCCATTTTACAAAGGCCAACCCCGACTTTGAAGACTTGCTTCAGCTCAGTCATGTGCTTCCTACTGATAATTTGGGCACAAGATCCACCCTGCCCTTTTTTCCCCAAAAGACATATCCTGGAAATTACTGAATTAAAGGGAAACCTACATTGTAGTAAAGGGCTGGATCCCAATGTCCTCGGCTTAGGGAAGCAGCTTCATTCCGGTATTGTCTCGTGTACAACTAAGACCCACTTCCCAGACAGTGTACTTTAAGCTTGAGAGACTGCAGACACACAAAGATACAGACTAAGGAGCATGAAAAATGTAACCCCCATTCCTAGGATCCTGAAAACCATTTAATAGTAGCTCAAGGAGGTGATATCGCTAACCTCCCATTTCACAAGTAGTTGCTCATGAGGAAAGAACAAGTCAAGAAAAAAAGGTGTTAAAATGACTGATGTCAGTAAAATGATTGTTAAAGAAGAGCTTAGTTGTCAGTAGGTAAAAGTGCAGCAGTTTTCAGCAGTGAAACCACTTACTATGGGATATTTCTAGGGTCAGATTACCCTAGAGAACGGTAGAGTTTAGTCCTGGTGGCATTCTGCATAGTTTTTACATTTTTCAGAAGAGGTGGGGGAAGCAAACTTTTACATCACCCCTAGATCTGTCCCCTATCACTAAGAAAATAGTACTCAAAATGTGTAGAATTCCAGAGAAATCCTACCTTTACCACCCTTTCCAGGGCATCAAAGGAACTTTCCTAGAGATGGGGTGCCTGTTTCACTATATTTTGGCCATGTTAATTAAGAAACTGTGAGGCAATATCTAAAGAGTAATTTTATTCTGGACAAGGCAGAACAAATTAAAACCAAAATAACAGGCAGAAGTTTTTATATAACTCACTTTTCCAAAACAATAGAGACCTCTGTTATTAGCAGGAGCAGTAGGTTAATTAAGAAATCGATTGATGTTAAAAAAGGGATGTTTTCGATTCAGATCAGCCTTTCTTGAGATGTGACTAGTAAATGTGATAACAGATATTTATGTACCAGCACCAAAATATATCACAGATTCTGTGAGGAGAACATCTCCATTCTACTGGGAATTTCAAGTTTAATACTTGGGTGAGGGAGAGAATATGTTTGACATTTTTGTGGATATTTTCAGGTTGATACATATTTCTCTAAACATATTCAATTGTTGACTTTGGAAATGATAAAGGAGAAAGGCCAGTGGGCTTCTCATCTTGGTCAAGAGAGCCATCCAGAAGCATTAATGTGGAATACCCACCCCAGATCTGGTCACTGTAGACTTGGGAGGAGCTTTAATTTTTGCACTTGTTTTGAATCTGTCACTGAAATTTCACATCATTGCACAAAAGAATGATTATTTGTCATGGATAATGTAAATAATGCAACTAACAGAGGGCTGACCATGGAACTAGCAAGACCTGGATTCGAGTCCTGCTTCTGACGTACACTGGTGCTGTCACCCTGGGCAAGTCACTTAAATTTTTGGTCCTCCAGTCAACTTTCAATATCTCTTAAGTTGAAGAGGTACCAATTTGCATTATTGAATAACTTGAAGAAAAGTTTCTTCACCTGGGAGTTCCCTTGAAATAATAGACATAGTCCCCTTTACCTCTCCACAATTTGCCATGGATACTATGGGGAAGCCAGTGGCCTAAGTAAGTAGCTTTGAGAAATATGTTCAGGAGTTTCAGAAAGAACACAACTATTTTTTATTGCTCCATAGCCCTAGAACCTTTCACCGTTTTACCTCCTTTTGAATAACTCTGTACAGTAATGTCTTCCATGCTCCCCTCTGTCTTTCCTTCTGCAAAATTGCTGCCAAATCTCAACCAATTTACTTAACTAGAGTTACCTGTAACTCTAGCAACTTGACTTCCTTCCTTCCTTCCTTCCTTCCTTCCTTTCTTCCTTCCTTCCTTCCTTCCTTCCTTCTTCCTTCCTTTCTTCCTTTTTTCCTTCCTTCCTCTATTGCATTGTAATTTAATTCATATATGTAATAATAATTATATATAACATATTGCCCATATATAATATTAGGTTAACAAATTAGAAAGAAACAAACAAAGGAGAGGAAGTCTTGTATAGTAGATAAAGAAGTACTGGCCTCTGTTGGGAAGAAATTGTGTCCTTGGAAAATACTGGCTACATGAGCCTGAGTTTATTACTTAAACTCTCAACATTCTAGGCAACTTTCTAAGATTATATATACACATTGTAGGGGAGGTGCAGACTTGTGCTGATGGAAGATATTCCTTCACCTGGTAGTATCTGTCAGTCTAGTCCAGATCTGCACAACTTGTAGACTTCTTCCAGCTGCCAACAAGTTAGACCAGAGACAGACCGATGATGGTTGGCTGCAGTGGGTCACGTGACAGCCGCCCAAAATCCTTTGGTGGACCCCAAGTGGCCACATATGCTGTGCAGGCCTGGTCTGGTCCCTATCCTGTGTGTCCAAACACATATACACAGACATACGTATGGAAGAAGAATCGCCAAGCCTCTACTTGACTCACAAACACTGTTAGTTTCCTGAAGCTGTAAATGAGTGGCTTTCTTTGGAGTAGCTTTGAGCTCTTGCACACCATCAAAGTGAACTCTCAAATCTTGGTCCTGCTCCGGAGATTCCTTTAGTGACCCATTCTTGGGAAATTCTCTAGTTAGTGCCAAGATAATAGAACTTAGAGCCTACACTCTTATTAGCTGATCAGATATTGGCTCTCCAGCTCCCTCAGCTATCTACAAATTTGTCACTGTGCAGAATAACTAGAAATGTTAATAAAATATAACAACGCATCACTTTGGGAGAGGGGAAAGCTAATGAAAATGTCAGCTCCACTCATCTTGTCTGACCTGCCACAATGCTGATTATGGGTTAGAAACCCACTAAGATTCTGCTTGAGAAATATACATTTGCATATGTATACACACATGCATATGTAAACATACAAACAGATACATATACACATTCCTATATGTGTTTGTGTATGTATATCAGTTTGCCAGTAGCTTCAGATGTCTGGAATATTAAATGGAAGACTTCCATTTCCAGGACTGGCAGCCAGATTAGTTCATTTGGCTTTTGCTTTCTGGTAGGAGAACTTTAACTAAAATTCCATTTTGACGATAAAACAATGGCTAGATGAAAGTCAGGCATGATTGTGTTTGAAAGATGCAGTGTATCATTTGTGAGTTTGAGTTCTGGGCTGTGGGGATCCCATTGGATAGAATGTCCAATTAATGACTAACAGCATTAATTCACCAGTGCAGAACTGGCCATAAATTATGGAAATGGGTAGAATTAGTCCTGGGCTCTGTGAAAACAGAGGGTACTAGGAAGTGGGTCAGTGGAGTTAATATGTCATGGTATATTCAAGAAACATTCAGAATAGAATTCAAAGATCATTAGCTGAGGAAACTCTGGGGAAACAAGTCTCTAGAAGTCTTTTCTGTATTAGATAAGATTTTTTTTTTTTACTATGTAGCAGATTTCCACAATTCAATACTGATAATATATATTCAGTAGTCAGCAGTATATTAGTAACTATGTTACTGAAAACAATTGTATTTCTCCAATAATTACAAACAGTAAAATAAAATAACAAAGTATTTTTCCCTTTGGGCAGAAACCTAATTCTTAAAATTAAAAAAAAGTGTGAAAAATTTACACCACCTGTCAAGAGATTTGAGACAAATACAAGCAAAATTTGTATAGTATATTCTCCTCATAGAAATAGACAATTACTCTTGGGCTTCTTGTAAGTTAAAGCACTTGATATTTTTTGTTCTATTTCCAGTAAGAGGAAGCAAAACTAAAGAAGAGATTATTTTGTGAAATATGACTGTCACTTACATCTAAATATCAGGATGTGGTAAGCATGGGACTGGCCAAGTGTGGCTTCTCCTTAGAGGCATAGTTAGCAATTCTGATGCCTTTGGCAAATATTGCAAAACTAACCCTCAAATAAACCATGTAAGTTTGAGTGTTGGAGAGGTGGGAGTGAGGAGATGTGCTTTGGATGTCAGGATATTACCCTATGGGCTGAGAAATCTGAGTACTCTTTTCTGGAGTATGAATGCCAGGCACCTTAAGGATGCGTTGAGATTGCTGCTGGGGGAGGGAGCAAAGAGAGGCCAGACCAGAGAGCAATTCACCTGGGACTTGGCTGCCTAGGGAAAGAAGTAAACCATCTGGTAGCTTCCTAGTTTAACTAATAATTGTAGCTAACTAGGTGCTCAGCTCAGTTGTTTACACCAGCTGAAGGAATCTAAATATTGTCAGCATCCGGCAGGTTTTAGCACCTTGGGACAACACTCCATATGCTCCATCCTAGGCATGGTTCTGTCATTGAGAGCTCAATGTACTGTTTGGGAAAGATTCAGGTGAAATTAAAGCCTTTTACTGAGAGGAAGCTCCCAGCCTCCTCTCTTCTGGTAGGCAAATTATGTTTGCTGGAAGCAGAACTGCACGTGGTCTGTCAATTAATTGAAGGATGATAGCGATGTCTGCAGTGGTTGGGGAAGAAAGAGAGACTTTTATTACCATTCTTATTATTTGACCCTTTGCACTGGACACTCACTCCCATGCTCCCTGCATGATTTAATGTATTTTTAAAGCCCCAGAAAGTGGTGGAAGCAATCATTCCTGTGACTCCTGTCCAAGAATTTGTTTTAGTGTCACCCAGAACAAAACTGAATCTTACTTAGAACTCTCCTATCACAAAAGGGAAGTAGGCTGTCTGACGGTCCTGGAGATTAAAGTCTTCCATTTAGCATCCCATGGCACCAAAGGCTGGAGAAGGATTTCCTAGCCATACTTTAGCTGTCATACAGAAGGACCCCCTTCTAGTTTTCATCATAATTTGGGGCTTTTACTCAACCAAGTAACCATCTTACAGTAGGGGATCCCATAGTACAGTGAAAAGAGGGCTGGAGGATCTGAATTCACATCCTATCTCAAATCCTGCCTCTGTAACTTTGCACAAACATATGATCTCCAGTCTTCGGTTTACTCAAATATTCAATGAGGGTTTACCCTAGGTGGCCTTTAACATCTTTCCCAGGCTCTAGCTCTATGACTCTAACCAACGCTGAGTTGTTGGTATTTCTTGTTGTTCTGTTTGGATGAGTTAGATATTTGTTTGGTGTTCCTTTATCTAATGGAGCTCTTTGCTCATTTTTCCTGTTGTTCTGCCCATCCAATCACATCCAGCTCTTTGTGATCTTGGCAGAGATACTGTCATGGTTTGCCATGTCCTTCTCCAGCTCATTTTATAAATGAGGAAACTGAGGCAAACAGGGTTAGTGACTTGCCCAGGATCACACAGATAGTAAGTGACTGAGGTCAGATTTGCACGCAAGAAAATTAGTCTTCCTGACTCATTCACTGCACTATCCTGCATTAATAGTTTTCAGCCTCTACTAACTTGCCTAAGCTTAAATCAGCAAACTAGAGAATAAAAGTCATAAATTAACCTATTAATTTCTGCTGTTTCTTTTCTTGTTTTTTTATAAAGTACTCTTGCTTATTTTCCCCAGTTGAACTCAAATGTTGGGATGCTTTGCAGATAAGTGTGATGTCACAAGCTGGGGATAATAACTTCAGGTGGAGAATAAGCAGTCGGAACCAGCTAATAGTTTCATTTAAATGGCCTTCATAATAAAGCGCAGGAAGAGGAAACCTAGACAATATACAATCCAGAAGCGGAATTATTTTCAAATGGAATTATTCTCAGAGTTCCACATGGTGACAATAGCTCTTGAATAACATGAAAAGAGGAGGGGTGAGCTTATTTAGGATTCTGCTATGTTTGACTCTTCTGCTCCCCAGAGCTGGGATTGTTCTGATAATATGCACGCACATAGAGGGTTTGTCCTGCTGGGCCTAAATTGCAAATAAGGAAAATAAATGTTCACTACCTTCAAAGGACTTTACCTTTGATGATAGTGCTTTCTTTCTTGAATATCCTTCACTTTTATTGAAGGATTATTTCTCTCTGTGCTTCTGCTTAATGGGAAATATCATCAGCATGATAGCCCAGATTGATTAAATATTATTATTTGTCACATAATGGCAACAGTCAAATAAGGTGGCGTTTCTGTTTTCCTCTCTCCCCAGATGTCCGAGGATATGTTTTATAATCCATAATATCTGAAATTCAGTTAGTTTTCAAGTAGTCTAAAGGATTTGCAATAGAAAAAAACAAGTTGAAAGTCTCACAGTCTAACTTCTGCTAAGTCACTTTCCCTCTTTATTTATCTCTCTATAAAATGAGGTCATTGTACTAGGTGATTCCAAAGTTTTCTCCTGGCTCAAAATCCTAAACCTAGTGAAATCTTTACATGTTTACATAGGACCTCCTACAAGATGAAAACTTGAGTTTAGTTCATATCTACCACAATGGACTTTAAAATCAAGTATTATGGTTTCCATCGCGTATTAACAGTTGAACCAGATGGCTGCTGCATCTTTGCTCCAACAAAGAACAATCAGAAAGAAAGGAGTCTTCTGAATAACTCCAGAAGGCTAAAATAAGGGTAAGAGGGAGATGCTTTAAAGAAGCAGATTTCAGCTCAATTACTGGGGAAAAAAACCCCTTTCTTAAACGATAAAGCTGCTAGAAAATAGAACAGATAGTAAGTCTCTCATCTTGGGAAGTATTTAGACAGAAGCTAAGAGATCATTTTCTGTGAATGTTGTAGAAAACGTTCATTCATGGGGAATCTTAATAATCTATCAGATCCCTTCCAATGTTGAGATAACAGAAATATTTTAAGAAGAATTCAAAAAGAATATTTGACCTTTAAGCATCTGTATTTTCTGGGGCAGCCTGACTGGGAAGAGAATTTAATAGCTATGAGCTTTCCTTAACAGATAGAAAAAGAAAAGTTCTTAGTTATTAGTACAGAACCTTGACCGAGAAGATGAAAGAAATACAGTTACTGGTTGAAGATTATGGTTTAGATCTTTGCGCTGTGATCCGAGGGTTAGCTATGATGGTATTGACTGGTTTGTTGTGGCATTTAGTATGTTAATTTCAGATATGTAGATTCTACTACAAAGAGATCACAGATTTAGAACTGGGAGGGACCTTACAGATCATCTCATCCAACTGCTTCATTTTATCAGTGAGGCCCAGAGAAGCAATGACTTCCCCAACAAAGGATGATTATGACTGAGAAAAGACCATCAGATTTGGCAATTAAGAGATCATCAGTAATTATGGAGAGAACAGTTATAGTTGAGTGATGAGTTCAAAAGCTGAGGTATTGTGGAGTGAATCAAAGGAAATAAATATTGATACCTTTTAAAAGGTTTACTGAGAAAGGGATGATAGATATAGGATGATTATTTGAGGAGGTAGGTGGTTGGATTTTTGTTGATTTTGGTTTTGTTTTGATGATGCGGAAAGTTGGCCATGTTTGAAGGAAGCAGAGAAGAAACCAGTTAATAGTAAGAGGTGGAAAATTTGAAAGCAAGTAAGAATGATTGAGGATGCGGTCTGTTAGAGAAGACAAGTAGATATTAAAAAGTCAGGTTGAAGTAGCATAAAGAGATCACTACTGTTGAGCTCTTATGCCTGTATTATTGCTATGTGCTATTTCAATATGTCCCTCCACTCAGAAATAACCATCTGCTTATGGACTGTTGATAAATCATTAATATTTCAATCCTTTATATATCTTCGATGAAATTATATTTACATAGAAGGAAACTGAAGTTCAAAGAACTTTAACGACCTCTCTCTGAGGGTTACCCAGGTAGCAAGCGTTCACAATATTCACAATCTCTCCCTAGGTTCTCCCATCAAATTCATTCAGTTGCATTTTTCTTAAAATTCAATTTGATGGCACCTTTGGTGTGTGTTTATGTGTGACCCATGCCAGAATTAAGTACTAGTTATTATTATACTTTACCTTTCCTATGGTTGTTATATCCTGGTTTTTGAAGCTGAGGACATGGTTGTTTAATCAGTAGTCTGATCCTTTGAGGGCAAGGACTGTCTTTTGCCTTTTGTGTTCATCCTTCATTCTTGAAGAGGACCATGACATCAGGGAAATGATGACATGACTTGTAGTTGACTTTGATTTGAGTGAGGGAAGGCTGTGCAAGGTCACCTGCACTGAGCACAGCACCAGCACATGGTGGGCACTTAATTCTTAGGTGAGTACTTGCTTTCACTCCATCTTGGCTCCATCTCCACTTAATGAATTCTTAGTCTTTAATCGCAAAGTTTAGAAAACAATCTGAGACTCCTTTAGCCATCAATAAAACATGATTTATCATCTATCAATCATGACTTTTTTCAACGAACGTTGCATTGTAGAATGCCAGACTACGAAGGAAGTTCACAGATGATACAGTGAAACCCCACATTTAATAACTGGAAAGCTAAGACTCATCAGGATGAAATCATTTGACCAGTGTCACATAGCTAGTGTGACCTTTTGGCCGAGGGTACAAAGTTTCCTTTATGTTAGATAAAGGAGTAGCTTGGAGATAATCTCATGTGGTCAGGCTTTTTGCTCCTAACACATGGAACCTAATTATTTTGGCTTCCAGTGTTAAATCCTTTTAGGAGATCTTAACTTTTTGGGGTCATCGTGAAGTCTGCAGACCACTTATTAGAATAAAACTTTAAATGCATTAAAATACACACACATATGCGCATATATATGGGGATATATATGCACATATATCTACCTTTGTATTACAAAAGAAACCAATAATATTGAAATACATTTATCAAAATATATTTTTAAAAGTTCATGTACCCCAAGTTAAGAATCCTTGGGCTAGTTTTTCTTTCACTCAAATAAAGAAGATATCCACTCACCAACTCCCACCCCCCATCTTTTTTTTTTTTGTTGAAGCTATTTGTATTTCCAGCATTTTTTTTTAGAATCACAAGTTCCATATGGTTAACACCCAAGTTAGGAAGTCACTCTTGTTTATTTCAGATTTACTTCTTCAAGCATCAAGAGCTGACTCCTAGTTATGTTGCTAATTTGTGTCAGCTAGTCTACAATCCCTTCTTATTCATATTTTTCATGTTTTTAAAGATCCTACCAAAGAGTATGGAAAAAGAACACTTTGCTGAAGAAACATGGTATTTACACTTTTATGCAAAGTATTCCTTTTGTATCTAATATTTTAAGCCAAGTTTTTATACAATGATAAAATACCATCATTCTCAGTCCTTCCCCCAATCCAGTAATGTGCTTTCTCTTCCTGAAGATTTAATTTTTAAGAATATCTGTTTAGATCATATGTTTATCCCCACATACACATATTTTATAACCTGTTTCTCAAGATATATATTCAAATAATGACTATATGTATATATGAATGTATTTATGTATATACATGTACACATGCAGATTTACACAATCTAGAAATTGAACCAAGTCATCTCTAAGGCCCCTTCCAGCTTCACATCTTATTATTCTATGCAATCGTACATATTGATCAGGCACAATCTTTCCTTCTTTCAATAAACTTGGCTTAATTGTTTAGTGATTCCACCACTTTGTCATTTATGGAAAAATAACTGACTGACCCATAGTTCTCATAGGTCCCACCGGTCCCCTTCTTTCTGCTTACTTTGCAAAGGAGCATCTCTCCATGTTGAATGATATGTCCTTGCATACTGTTGCACTCTAGTTCCCTTGAAAACTTTCAAAAATCTTAGATCCTGGTGATTTACCAATATTCCATATCAGGCCTATAGAAGGTCATTCAGCGTCAGAACTACAAACACAGAGCCATTTGAATTGGTTTGTTGCTTTTGCTACATTTGATAATTGTGAAATTATGGACTAGTAGTGTATTGGTACAACTGGAAAGGGCATTAGAGATCATCTACTCTAACCTTTTAGTTTTACAGATGTGGAAACTGAGGCTCAGGGAAGTTAACTGACTTGCAGAAATACAGAATACCAAATACTTACTTTAAATATTTAGTCTCTAGTCAAATGTTGTTTAGAGGTTTAATTTTAATTTATTTTTAATAATAATAATGTTTATTTTTAATTTTTAGCTTTTGTCACTGACCATGTTACCATGTGTGCATGTGTGCATGTGTGTGTGCATGTGTGTGTGTGTGTGTGTGTGTGCACGCCCTAGGCCTGCTTCTCCTCTCCCTCTATACTTAACTTGTTGATTTCAGGAGCGGCCACCATCTCTATGCTGATAGTTCTCTCATCTACTTATCCTGCCTTGATCTCTGCTGACTTCTAGTTTCACATTTCCAAATGCCTTTCAGATAGATTTTGAATTCAGATCTTGAAATTGGATTTCCAGTACACACTTAAACTCAACACAGCCAGAACAAAGCTCATTATCTTTTCCTTAACTCCCCCTCCCTCCAACATTTCCTAAACTTCCAATTACTGTTGAGGGCAGTCCCTGAGTCTCACAGCCTAGGTGCTATCCTAGATTCCTACTTATGTCTCACCTCCAATATACAATCTGTTGCCAAGACCTGTTGATTTCACCTGTGCAGCATTTCCTGAATATACTTCCTCTCTCCTCTGCCTCTGCCACAATTCTGATGCAAGTCCTTATCACCTCACCTCTGAATTATTGCAATAACCTGCTAGTGGTTCTGTCTTCTTCAAATCCCTCTCCCTTCCAATCCATCCAGCATTCAGTCTCCAAACCACCTCAAACTATATCAATTCTGTCATCCCCCCTCAAATGGCTTCCTAACTCCTCTGGGATCAAATACAAAAATCTTCTTTTTGGCATTGGCATTCAAAGTCCTTCATAACCGATCCCCCTCTTAACCTTTTCACTCTTCTTACATGTACTCTTCAGTGACACTGGCCCCCTTTCATTTTCACTAACAAGATGCTCCATCTTTCAACTCTGGGAATTTTCTCTGGTTGCCCCACCCCCCATATCCAATATGTTCTCCCTCTTCATCTTTTCCTACTGACTTCTCTGGCCTCTTTCAAGTTCCAATTCAAATTTCATCTTCTATAGGAAGTCTTTTCTACCCTTTCTAAATTCTAATGCCTTCTCTCTGTTATGTTTCCTGTTTATTTTACATATATGTGTATTTTTATTTTACATATACATGTTTACATATTTTACACACACACACACATACATATATATATATATATATATATAATGTGCACAAACACACCTATACACACACATATATGGAGAGAGAGAGAGCTTATTTTTACACCTACATTTACATTCCCATTAGACTGTGAGCAAATTGGAGGTGAGGGAGGGTCTTTTGTCTCTTTGTATCCCCAAGCACTTAGCAAAGTGTCTGGAGAGTAGTAGACATGTAGTAAATGTTTATTGACTAACAAACTGAACACACATAATCTGGACAAAGGTATGAACAATCGTGTAGATACAGGAAGGAATAACAGAAAACAGCATTGATTTTCCTCATCTGAGGATGCCTGAAACGTTGAAATGTGTGTTTGTATGTACTGATATTTTCATTTTTTAACTAGTCTTTTTAGTTCTGTGTAGACACCTTAATGTGGGAACCAATTCAACATTCTTTCATAACTGGTTTTAACTAGTTTCAAACAAAAGCCTGCTACTTGGCTAGATCAATTTTCTTCATGCGTTTTCTTGAACATCATTTCTAGAAAATTGAAGATCAGCAGTCCTCATCAGGGGAAAACATCTCACACCCAATAATGTATTATACTTTAGGAACATTTTTCTTGGGTGGGCTGAAGCTTTGTATCACGTTCTTAATCATAGAAGACAAAATGAAAGGTAAAAAAAAGTAATACAGTAGCTTCATGTTTTAGTCAGATAAGTGGTTAATAGATGACAAAGCACTATCTTGATAAATACAGTATAACTTTTACTTTTATTGGGCTCAACAGCTTCTGTCATCTTATTATTCTAAAATGTATTTATATTGGGCTTTGTTGCCCAAGTCCTAGTAATAGGAACTGCAAGATACAAAAGCTCCAAGTACAAACAACAAATTTCAATAGCATTTTATATTTTGTCATATTTCATTATGAACTACATCTCCTCTGAACTATAGCAACGATCTATATATGAAGAAGTTCAAAAGCAGAAAGAAAAAGAAGTAATTTTTGAAAAGAAGATTTTTAATGTGAAAGAATTAGGGACAGAAAAGCTCATCTGAGCTGTTTAATGCTTAGGGAGGAAAACTTAGTGGCTAGTCAGAGAAAAGGGTAGTGGTCAATGAAGGGAATAAATCAAGAAGGAAGGAGTTAGAACTGGATTGTTCCAAAGGTACAGTAGACATGGGCTTTGGGAAAACCAAGGTCAAAGGAAGCACTCAGGTTACATCAGTTTCTTTTTGACTAAACTGAAGATATTTCCTTTGTACTTGGGAGTGTCTAAGATAGAACCCTAGAACCAGAAATAACATTTTCTTCCTTTACCTGTACCCCTGTTCTTGGCCACATTCCCCATGGGTTTGGGTAATAGAATCTTAAATTTAGAGCTACAAGGGCTCTTTGAGGCTATTGATTCCAAACATTCTCATTTTATAAATGAGGATACTGAGGCAAATAGACTAAGTTACTAGTGACCAGCTAGTCACTTAACTAGAATCACAGCAAGCGAGTATCTGAATGGGACCGGAACTTAAACCTGCCTTACTCCAGATTCATTGCCCTCTCCACTATGTCATTCTGACTCTGTTGGAGAAATGGGCTCTGAGGTAAGAGTGAGAAGGACCCCTCCCCTAACATCCCCAAGTACCTTCAAGAATAGGAGGAAAATATTGGAGAAGCATAGAAAAGGATATCCAATTAACTTATCTCCCAAAGAATATTTCTGATGATCTTAAAAAAAATAAGTTAAAATATTTAAAATAAAATAATCTTATGTTCAAATATTACTACACACACACACGCACACATATTTGACTTAAAAACGATAGCTGCTCATCTATTATTATAATCAATAAATTAAGGCACCTAAAGTTTAAGTTTTTGGATTACTAGATGCCTGCATTTTACCACTTTTTTGGTGGATTTTTAGTATAATCAGTATAAGCTTTATGTAAGAAGTCCATAGTATATAAAATGGTTGTTTTACAAGTGTTCATTTGTAAGTGCTACATTCCATGATTTAGAGTTGGGAGAGGGCTTCAAGGTCATCTAGCCACAACATCATGGGATTTTGGAGTCTGAAGAGGGTTTGTTGTTTGGTCATTTATCAGTCATGGTCAACTTTTCATGACAATGTTTAAGTGATTTGCCCAGGATAGTAAGTTCCTGATGCCAGATTTGAACTCAGGAAGAGAAGTTTTGCTTACTTCAGGCCCAATACTCTATCATATACTGAGCAACGTAGTGATCACCCAATCCAAAACCCCTCATTATATATGAAGAAACCGGGAACTAAACAGGTTAAATTAGTCAGCCAAAGAACGTTATCAGTTGCCTATTAAGTGCCAGTCATGGTGCTAGAGATACAGAGAAAGGTTGAAAGCAAGACCTCAGTTTTAAGGAGTCTGCGGTCTAACATGCAAACAACTAAGTACATACAAGATATATACAGGATAAATTGGACATAATCAATAAAGGGAAGATATTAGCATCCCAAGAAGTTGAGATATTAGCTGGGACTTGAAGGAAGCCTGGAGGCAGAAATGGAGAGAGAGACTTCCCAGCTTAGGAAGGACAGCCAATGGAAGTAACTGGAGGTGGGAGCCAGAATGTCTTATGTCAGGAATAGCAAAGAGACCAGTGTCACTGGGTTAAGTGAGAAGTGCAAGGTCACACAGGTAATGAGTATCAAACCCGGGATCAATTTTTTGAGATTTAGCACACATTTCCCATAGAAACAATGTTATTCATAGTAGCTGAATTTCCAGTCAAGTCCTCCAAAGTGTATTTAATCAATCTTTAGTGTATGTCTGTGATAAAAGACATAGTAAGGTAAAGGATTAGAAAATAATAATGGGTAATAAAAAAAGCATAATGAAAATGATTGTTAAGCCTTGGTCCAGATCTCTGGAAAATGAAACAGAAAAGAAAGATGACACAGGTCTTAATGCATATGCCCAGAAACCACAATGAGATAAGGGCATTTTTTTAAATGAAGGTACTGTGTATTTTATATTGCTGTTACACTAATTTACATTCCTAAAGAGGCTTTCTACCAAAAGACAGTACCTTCACCCTCTAGCTGAAAGTAAGGACCTATAAATAGTTGCTGCTACAAGCATTAAAAAAGAAAAAGAAATTCTACAATTGAACTTCTCTTCCAGGGAGCTTAAAATATTTTTCATATAACTTTTTTTCTCTCATAGACTCCTCATAAGTTAAGAAATAGATATCTATTCTGCAAAATCTTATCGTTATATTCAATAAATTAAGGCACCTAAGTTTAGATGTTTAGAATACTAGATGCCTGCATTTTAATGTTCCAATTTTCCCATATCTTCCCCAACATTTATCATCTTGCTGTTTTGTCATGTTAGCCAATCTGATGGATGTGATGTATCTCAGAGTTGTTTCAATTTGCATTTCTCTAATCAATAGTGATTTACAGCATTTTTATATGACTATAGGTAGCTTTAATTTCTTCATCTGAAAACTGCCTGTTCACATTCTTTGATCAATTATCAGTTGGGGAATGACTTGTCTTCCTATAGATTTGACTCAGTTCTCTGTCTGTTCTTAATCTCTCCATTTTACAGATGAA
This sequence comes from Bettongia penicillata ogilbyi, assembly GCA_023548195.1. Lineage (NCBI taxonomy): Eukaryota > Metazoa > Chordata > Mammalia > Diprotodontia > Potoroidae > Bettongia > Bettongia penicillata. Next base: position 3,947,096 of record JAJHZJ010000195.1, on the reverse strand, counting down.
GAAATGGAGTGAGAAGGTACGTCAGCAAAATTACTACCACATCAAGTAAGAGAAACACCTCTGCTATTGCCTCCATCTCTAGATGTTTTTATATAAGCCCAATTTCTGTTAGACAAGGAAGGTGTGGGTTGAAGATATGATTGATAAGGCCAACCTTTTGCTTCTGTTACATGGCACGTATGGGATTGTACTTGATATACTGAGAAGCTTTCCTGTCCTATTTGTCTCTTTCTGAAATTATTAAGTGCTTTGCTGACCTTTAGGGAAACCGTGAACAATTCTAAGTAGTGAGCAAACAAGGAGTGAAAGCACTTAGCAATACCAGGAGGACTCAGAAACCAGGAGAACTTATTAACATATCATGAAGCCTCAGCAAGTCATTTACATTTTGGTCTGGTTCTAAGAGACTACTTATGGCCAAATATTGCTTCTTTTAAAGAAGAAGAAATCTGGGAGAGAGAGAAGAAATAGCTCCTGAGAAATTTAAAACGAAACCTCCCTCAGCAATTGTTTTCCTATTACTGAAGTTTTCCTTGCAGATTCATGGTATTACCTAGAAGATGGCTTAGAAAAATGGTTACATCATTATAAATATGGCCTTGATCTATACAGGAAAATGCCTTCAAAGTGCATATTTTGTTCCACAGAGGGTTAACAGAATGGATTGGCTTATGATCTCAGACTGAAGGATCCAAGGATCAGAGATGTATAACTCAAAGGGACTTCAGAAGTGAGTTCCCTCATTTTACAGATGAGGGAACCTGGGCCCAGAGAGATTAAGTCTATCAGGTCAACAAGTTTTTATTTATATATTTTCAAAATTTTATTTCTTTATTTACTTTTAGTTTTCAGCATTCACTTTTATAAGATTTTGAGTTCCAAATTTTCCCCCTCTCCAAGACAGCATGCAATCTGATATAGGCTATACATGTAGGATCATATTAAAGATATTTCCGCATTAGTCATGTTGTGAAAGAAGAATCAGAACAAAAGGGAAAAAAATCAGAGAAAGTAAAAAAAAAAAAGCAATAAAAGAAAGAGCATACTTCAATCTGCATTCAAATTCCATAGTTCTTTCTCTGGATGTGGATAGCATCGTCTTTTAGAATTGTCCTAGATCATTGCATTGCACAGAAGAGCAAAGTCTAACAAACGTATTGATTGCACAATGTTGCAGTTACTGTGCAGTGTTTTTCTGGTTCTACTCACTTCACTAAGCATCAATTCATGCAAGTCTTTCCTGGTTTTTCTGAAGCCTGCCTTCTCATCATTTCTTCTGGAACAGTAGTATTCCATGACACTCATATACCAAACTTGTCAGCCACTCCCCAGTTGATGGGCATCTCTTCAGTTTCCAATTCTTTGCAACCACAAAAAGAGCTGCTATAAATATTTTTGTACATGTGGATCATTTTCCCTTTTTTATGATCTCTTTGGAATGCAGATCTAGTAGTGATATTACTAGGTCAAAGGGTATGCACAGTTTGGTTATAATTCCAAATTATTCTGCAGAATGGTTGAATCAGTTCTCAACTCCACCAACAAGGCATTATTGTTCCAATTTTCCCACATCTTCCGCAACATTTGTAATTTTCCTGTTTTGTCATGTTAGCCAATCTGATTGGTGTGATATGGTACCTCAGAGTTGCTTTAATTTGAATTTCTCTATTCAATAGTGATTTAGAGCATTTTTTCTTATAATTATAATTTTAATTTCTTCCGCTGAAAACTGCCTGTTCATATTCTTTGAGCATTTATCAATTGGCAAGTAACTTCTCTTCTTATAAATTTGAATTAGTTCTCTATATCTTTTAGAAATTAGACCTTTATTGGAGACATCATCTATAAAAATTGTTTCCCAGCTTTCTGATTGCCTTCTAATCTTGGTTGCATTGACTTTGTTTGTGCAAAACTTTTTTAAATTTAATGTAATCAAAATTATCCATTTTGCCTTTCATAATGTTCTCTATCTCTGGTTTGGTCAAACATTCTTCCATTCTCCATAGATTTTACAGGTCAACTATTTCTTGCCCTTCTAATTTTCTTACAGTGTCACCCTTTATGTCTAAATTGAGTACCCATTTCAATCTTATCTTGGTACACAGTGTAAGACTCAACAAGTATCTGTTAAGCATTTAGGTGCTAAGCAAATCATATGAGCAGTGTCAAAAGCAGGATTTAAAACCAGTCCTTAGGTTACATGGTTTTTCCACCCTCTCCCCCCACTTTTTTTAAAATAACAGATGAAGGCAAGACTGAGGGAAGTTAAATAATGGCCCAAGTCACACAAGCAACCAGTGACAGAGCTGGGATTTGAAACTAAGTCTACTGTGATCCAGTAGTTAGAGTGCTGGGCCTGGAGTCAGGATGACTCATCTCTGAGGGTTCACATCTGGCCTTAGACACTTACTAGTTGTGTGACCCTGGGCAAATTGTTTAACCCTGTTTGTCTCAGTTCCTTATTTGTAAAATGAGTGGAAGAAGGAAATGCCAAACCACTCCAGTATCTTTGTCAAGACAACCCTAAGTGGGTCAGGAAGGGTGAACAACAGACCACTGACTCCAAATTGAGTTTCAAGGTAAATTTTGGCTTCAAAGCCCAAACTCTTAATTCTTTTTGCTTCAAATATCACAAACCAGAAGCCAGGGAAATGAAAGCTGATTCAGTGGGAAAAAAGAGAATGGTAGATCTGGAATGGACCTCAGAGGTCATCAAGTCTAAATTCTTTGTTTTATTCATGAGAAAACTGAGATCCAGAGGGGGAAGTGAATTTCCCCTGTTTGCCCAGCTAGTTACTTTTGGACTCAGGTAAATAACCCAGGTCTGACTCTCAGACCAAGAGACTTTCATGACACCTGGAATACTTGTCACCCCTGCCCTCTCCCCATCCATGAAGGGGAAACCAAAGGGAGATCAGATGACACCCTCTGAGAGGAAAGGGCTTTCTCATGTCATTCAAGCAAGAAAGTTGGAGTGAAAATTGCCATTTGATTTGGTGGGCAAATCTTTGATTGGCACACTTGGGTATTGCACTATGGTCAAGCAAATGCATTTCAAACTCTGTGCCATGAGAAAAACTGACCATTACTAATCATGTCATTTTAATGGGTTTATGATTCAATGAATGGCTTCTGACATCATCATATGTACTTAGAGCTAGAAGCATCATTGGAGGCCATCCAGTACAACCCCTTCTCATCTTACGGATGAGATAAATGAGACCCAAAGACATTAAGCAACTTGCTTAAGATCACAGAAGTGAGGGGCTCAGGATTTGAATTCAGCCCTACTGACTCTAAATCCTTTTCTTTTTCCAATGTTCTACTCTCCACTGTTGCTCAGACTTTCCAGCTTGATGGGATATGTCAAAGCTCATGTTTGATGAAGTAGCCTTCAGATACCCAGGATCCCTACTGGAGGTGTTGCGATCCATGTCACTGAAAGGAACATGTCCACCAATGAAATCTTGCTGCTGTTTTTTTGTTTGTTTGTTTGTTTGGGGTTTTTTGACTTTTTTTAAATATAAATTTATTTAACTTTTTACATTCATTTTCACAAAATTTTGGGTTCCAAATTTTCTCCCCTTTTCTCCCCTCCCCCCACCCAATACACCGAGCATTCTAATTTTTCCTATCACCAATCTGCCCTCTCTTCTCTCATCCCTCCCTTCTCTTGCCCCATCTTCTCTTTTGTCCTGCAGGGCCAGACGACTTTCTATTCCCCATTAACTGTATTTCTTATTTCCTAGTAGCAAGAACAATACTCAACAGTTGTTCCTAAAACTTTGAGTTCCAAATTCTCCCCATCCCTCCCTCCCCACCCATTCTCTTTGGGAAGGCAGGCAATTCAATATAGGCTATATCTGTGTAGTTTTGCAAATGACTTGTATAACAATCGTGTTGTGTAAGACTAACTGTATTTCCCTTCAGCCTATTCTGCCCCTCATTGTTTCTATTCTGTCTTTTGATCCTGTCCCTCCCCGAGTGTTGACTTCAAATTTCTCCCTTCTCCCATTGCCCTCCCTTCCATCATCCCTCCCTTCCTGCTTATCTCCTTCTCCCCCACTTTCCTGTACTGTAAGATAGGTTTTCATACCAAAATGTGTGTGCATTTTACTCCTTCCTTTAGTCGAATGTGATGAGGGTAAACTTCATGTTTTTTTCTCATCTCTCCTCTTTTTCCCTCCACTAAAAAGTCTCCTGCTTGCCTCTTGAATGAGATATAATTTACCCCATTCCATTTCACCCTCTCTCTTCCCACTACATTTCTCTCTCACCATTTACCTTAATTTCTTTTAAGATATGGTCCCATCCTATTCAATTCACTCTGTGCTCTCTGTCTCTGTGTGTGTGCATGTGTGTATGTGTGTGTGCATGTGTGTACGTGTGTGTGCATGTGTGTGTGTACATGTGTGTGTGTGGTCCCACCAACTACCCAGATACTGAAACGTTTTAAGAGTTACAAATACTGTCTTTCCATGTAGGAATGTAAACAGTTCACCTTTGGTAAGTTCCTTATGACTTCTCTTTGCTGTTTACTTTTTCATACTTCTTCTCATTCTTGTGTTTGAAAGTCAAATTTTCTTTTCAGCTCTGGTCTTTTCATCAAGAATGCTTGAAAGTCCTCTGTTTCATTGAAAGACCATATTTTCCCCTGAAGTATTAGACTCAGTTTTGCTGGGTAGGTGATTCTTGGTTTGAGTCCTAATTCCTTTGACTTCTGGAATATCCTATTCCACGCCCTTCCATCCCCTAATGTAGAAGCTGCTAGATCTTGAGTTATCCTGATTTTATTTCCACAGTACTGGAATTGTTTCTTTCTAGCTGCTTGCAATATTTTCTCCTTGACCTGGGAACTGTGGAATTTGGCCACAATGTTCCTAGGAGTTTCTCTTTTTGGATCTCTTTCAGGTGGTGATTGATGGATTCCTTCAATACTTATTTTGCCCTCTGGTTCTAGAATCTCAGGGCAGTTTTCCTTAATCATTTCATGAAAGATGATGTCTAGGCTCTTTTTTTGATCATGGCTTTCAGGTAGTCCCATAATTTTTAAATTGTCTCTCCTGGATCTATTTTCCAGGTCAGTTGTTTTTCCAATGAGATATTTCACATTCTCTTCCATTTTTTCATTCTTTTGGTTTTGTTTTATGATTTCTTGGTTTCTCAGAAAGTCATTAGACTCCATCTGTTCCATTCTAATCTTGAGAGAACTATTTTCCTCAGTGAGCTTTTGAACCTCTTTTTCCATTTGGCTAATTTTGCTTTTGAAAGCATTCTTCTCCTCATTGACTTTTTGAACCCCTTTTGCCAATTGAGTGAGCCTATTTTTCAAGGTGTTATTTTCTTCAGAATTTTTTTGGGTCTCCTTTAGCAAGGTATTGACCCATTTTTCATGCTTTTCTTGCATCTCTGTCATTTCTCTTCCCAGTTTTTCCTCCACCTGTCTAACTAGCTTTTCAAAATCCTTTTTGAGCTCTTCAATGGCCTGAGCCCACCAGACGTCCACCTCAGATGTCTGGGATAGAGAGGCCCCTGCCACGTCCTTCCCCAATGGCAAGCATTGTACTTCATCATCAGAAATGAAAGGAGGAAGGAACATCTCTTCCAGTAGTTCTCTACAGTCTTATTTTGCTTCCTTTTTCTGGGCATTTTCCCAGCCAGTTACTTGACTTCTGAGATTCCTCTCACCCCTGCGTAGATCAGCCCAGCTAGTGCTTGGGGTCTGAGATTCAAATGCTGCTTCCCAGTCTCAGGGCTATCTGTGGCGGGAGTGGCTGCTATTCAATGTGAGCTTAAGTTTTGGTGCTTGGGTGGGGGCAGGGTCACCTCCCAGGCTCAGTTCCTTCAGGGGCTTTATGCAGAGACCTTCAGTAATGGAGCTTCTGCCTGCCCAGGGAGTCCCAGGCTGCTGCTGCTGCCTCTGCTGCTCCCTCTGCTGCTGCCTCCCGAGGGGGCCCGAGTCACGGAGACACCCTGCTGCCCTCTCAGCCAGCCCAGAAGTCTCTCTCACTGACCTGAGTGCCTGTGGGTGGAGGGACCTTCGAGGCTGCCAGAGATTCCATCCCTGAAGCCTGCTCGGATCTGCTCCTCTCTGGCGGTGCAGCCAGGGCAGCTCAGGGGTGGGCTCCGCTGTCCGGAGCATGACAGACCCCTGGGGATGGCTTTCCAGGGCTCTCTGGAATGGAAATCTCCTCCAGTGTGTTGGTGCGCGGTTTGCTCTGGTCCAGAGTTTGTGGGGAGTTCTTTTTACAGGAAATTTATGGGCTGTGGATTCGGAGCTAGCATATGTGAGTCTTTCTACTCCGCCATCTTGGCTCCTCCCCCCCTTGTTTTGTTTTTTTAAGTAATGAGTCAGTGTTTGATTGGTGGTAAGGCAGAGGCTCCAACACATTCACCTACACCTACTTTCCTTGAGGTTCTTCTTTCACTTCCTACTTGAACCTTTGCACAGTTCCTCACATCCTGCCATCACCAAACATATCGCTGTGCACAATTTGTTAATGTGGATTTAAAATAGAAATTTCACACATGACTTAAGTTGAAAGACAAAATAACCAGAGGAAACTTGTGCAGTATATTTATCATTATGCAGACTGATAAAAGCATTAAATTCTAGATTTGGAAGTGGTAGGAACTATATAGGTCATCTGAGCCAACCCCCTTATTTTATAGGTGAGGAAAATGAAGTATAGAGGCCTCCTGACTTGCTCAAGACCACATTAGGTGGTCCTAAGTGACAGAGTGACAGAGCAGGCATTTAAATATAGAATTTCTCACTTCAAATCTATCACTCAGATTTCCATGAGAGTAAATTCCACCTATTGGAGGCAGAATGAACTCTTTCAGGATGCAAGATTGCTGTTTAACAAATTCCTTATTCTGGTTTTCCCCTACTCATTGCCTTAACAAACGTGTGCTTCTCTATGACAAAATCTAACAGACAGGCATCAGAAATGACAAATCAGATCAATCAGGGGGCAAGCATTTACTATACAAAATAATTCTTCACTTTGAAGGAGAACTCACAATTATGGGTTTCTTTTCATTGTGATCTCCTGGAGGAATGCATTTGAAATATGATCCAATTTACCTTACCCTAAAATATGATTTCTGTGCAACTTTGCAGTAGCATGTTTATCAAGGGATTCAAATGTTATATTGTATAAATCACTGAATTTGGAGTCAGAAAGATGCTTTCTAGCCTATAATGCCATGGGCATGCCAACTAATTTCCCTGAGCCTCAGTTTCCTTTTCTGCAATCTCACTGGGTCATGGATATTTATTAGATGAAAGACACTTAAAAGATGTCTTAAACATTGCATGTTATAATAAATATTATTTGCAACAGTAATTGCTGTATGCTCTTATTTATGGTATTGAGTATGCTCTCATATTTATGGTATTCTCCCAAGTCCTACCCTGATGTGGCATAAAGGTCATCCTGGTTTCTTAAAGGCAATGCCATTAGCGCTCAGGCTCTCTCAGGTCCTCATAAGCTGGGAATATTTTGAATACAGACAGAGAACTTGAGTATGGCTTAAGTGCATAGGGTGTCATTTTCATACCGTTTTCCACCAGGTAATGAGTTGCTTTGGCCTTGGTAACTCATGAAGGCCATCTGCCTACTAAGGATTTAGAGGCATTGCAATCTGCCTTGATGGTGGTGTCCTCCTATCAATGAACTGGGAATAAAAAATTTAAAAAGGCATTAAAGTAGCATCACTAAAGAGTAAATTATTTACTAGAGGGAGACCATGGTATGGAAATAGGTTTTCCATCTCTCCTCTGCTCATTTCTCTGATGTTTTCTATTCAAGTCTATCTCCTCTCTGTCTTTGACTTCCTAGAACATTTTCTCTGTTGTGTGTGAACTTTTTTCTTCCCTTTCCAGGGAAGAGGCATTGTACAGTAGAATGAGTGTTGAATGTGAAGTCAAAGATCTAAGTTCAAAGTCTCTTCTTTGTGACTACTTTTGTGACTTTGGGGAAATCACTCCAACTTACCTAGTCTCAGTTTCTTTGACTGTAAAATGGCTTCAGAGTTCTCTTCCATCTCTCAATTCTTAATCCTTCAGGACTGTAGACCCATTGTTGCCTCCCATATTCTGGAATTTCTTTTTTTTAATGAAAACAGATAAGGAAGCACTTTTACATGACCACCTATGACTCATTTAGATGCTTACTGCCTCATTTTTTTCACAGATGTCCCTTCCTTCACTCTCCTATGTTACCTTGAGATGACTTAAAACTGCATATTAGAATGCTTGGAGGACACTACCTTCCCATTGTAATTAACTTCACAGTTACTTTCTCCTATTCTCACTTCAGCTTAGTCAGCATTCCTTCACTAAACTACTTCCATCACTAGCAAAATTACCAGGGCATTTTCCCTTTTTTTTCTTGCTAGTATTAGTAGATCTGATGTTGCTTAGAAAAATCCCCCAGGAATCTGACTTTTAATTAGTCCCAGTAAAAATGAAGCTTTCCTCCTCCCCAGTGCCCTCCCCAGAGAATATTTCAAATGTAGACCAAACCTGGTTTGGAAGCAAGAGACCTTCCATTTACAACTATATAACTTTTGACCTCTCAGAATCTCAGTTTCCTCATCTGCAAAGTCAGAATGAAAATTCCTTCCCTTTCCATATCAGCACCTGCTGTGGGTCATATGAAGCTACAAGGGGATAAGGTATGTGAAAATTCTTTGCAAATTATACAGTTCCATACACGTGAAAAGAATTGTGATTATCACTTCTTCAGCACGGATTGTTAACATGTGGTCTATGATTTTTTTAATGAAAACTGGATAACTATATTTTAATAGAATTGCTTTCCTTTGTAATATTATGCATTAATTTTATGCATTTAGAAAGATGGTGGAATAGAAGGATGCAAGTTTACGAGCTCCAACCCACAGCACATAGAATTAATGTAAAAAGAGATCTGCATAACTTCTGGACCACTGAAAGGGGTACAGAAACGGAGTGGAAGAGATTTCCATGCCAGAGAGCCCTGGAGACCCGTCCCCAGGGTCCGTTGTGCCCCGGAAAGCAGGCCCCACCCCCAGCGCTGCCCTGGCCGAGGCCCCAGAGAAGCTGACCCGAGCAGGCTTCAGGGACGGAAGCTCCGGCAGCCGGGAAAGTCCCTCCGCCCACAGAAGCTACAGGTCAGTGAGAGAGGCTGGGCTGGAGGAGGGGAACGGAGTGTCTCCGTGACTCGGGCCCCCTCGGGAGGAAGCTGCAGGGGCAGAGACGGGGGCAGGAAGCGGCGGAAGCAGAGGTGTGGGCTGCCGCAGCCGCCCGGACTCCCTCAGCAGCAGGCAGGATCCTCATTACGGAAGGTCTCTGCATAAAAAACCTGAGGGAGCTGAGCCTGCAAGACGGCCCTGCCCCACCCTGCTCCACTGATGAAGGCCTCTGCATAAAGCCTCTGAGGGAGCTGAGCCTGGGAGGAGGCCCCCCCCACCCGCTCCATTCCTGAAGGTCTCTGCATAAAGCCCCTGAGGAGGCCGAGCCTGGGAGCGGCCCTGCCCCCACCCCAGCACCAGAACTAAAGCTTGCTGCGGAAAGCCCATTTGAACCTCAGACCCCAAGCACTAGCTGGGCGGATCTAGGCGGGGGTGGACAGGAATCTCAGAAGTCAAGTAACTGGCTGGGAAAATGCCTAGAAAAGGGAAGAAAAATAAGACTATAGAGAGTTTTTTCCAACAAATGCAAATGATCCCAACATTCGGATCTGATGACGAGGTTGAGGACGTATTCTCGCCATCAGGGAAAGATGTGGAGGGTGGGGCCTCAGTACCCCAGACACCCCAGGGGGATGTCAGGTGGGCTCAGGTCTTAGAAGAGCTAAAAAAGGATTTTGAAAAGCAAGTTAGACAGGTGGAGGAAAAGCTGGGAAGAGAAATGAGAGACATGCAAGAAAAATATGAAAAACGGGTCAATACCTTGGTTAAGGAGACCCAAAAAAATGCTGAAGAAAATAACACCTTGAAGACTAAGCTCACTCAATTGGCAAAAGAGGTTCAAAAAGCCAATGAGGAGAAACATGCTTTCAAAAGCAAAATTAGCCAAATGGAAAAAGAGGTTCAAAAGCACACTGAATTTAATAGTTCTCTCAAAATTAGAATGGAACAGATGGAGTCTAATGACTTTCTGAGAAACCAAGAAATCATAAAACAAAACCAAAAGAATGAAAAAATGGAAGAGAATGTGAGATATCTCATGGGAAAAACAACTGACCTGGAAAATAGATCCAGGAGAGACAATTTAAAAATTATGGGACTACCTGAAAGCCATGATCAAAAAAAGAGCCTAGACATCATCTTCCATGAAATTATCAAGGAAAACTGCCCTGAGATTCTACAACCAGAGGGCAAAATAAGTATTGAAAGAATCCATCGATCACCACCTGAAAGAGATCCAAAAAGAGAAACTCCTAGGAACATTGTGGCCAAATTCCAGAACTCCCAGGTCAAGGAGAAAATATTGCAAGCAGCTAGAAAGAAACAATTTCAGTATTGTGGAAATACAATCAGGATAACTCAAGATCTAGCAGCTTCTACATTAAGAGATCGAAGGGTGTGGAATAGGATATTCCAGAAGTCAAAGGAACTAGGACTCAAACCAAGAATCACCTACCCAGCTAAACTGAGTATAATACTTCAGGGGAAAATATGGTCTTTCAATGAAACAGAGGACTTTCAATCATTCTTGATGAAAAGACCAGAGCTGAAAAGAAAATTTGACTTCCAAGCACAAGAATGAGAAGAAGCATGAAAAAGTAAACAGCAAAGAGAAGTCTTAAGGGACTTACCAGAAGTGAACTGTTTACATTCCTACATGGAAAGACAATATTTGTAACTCTTAAAACTTTTCAGTATCTGGGTAGTTGGTGGGACCACACACACACATGTACACGCATGCACGCACACACACATACACACATGCACAAACACACAGAGACAGAGAGCACAGAGTGAATTGAATAGGATGGGACCATAGCTTAAAAGAAATTTAGGTAAATGGTGAGAGAGAAATGTAGTGGGAGGAAAGAGGGTGAAATGGAATGGGGTAATTATATGTCATTTAAGAGGCAAGTAGGAGACTTTTTAGTGGAGGGATAAAGAGGAGAGCTGAGGAAAAAAAAACAACAAGAAGTTTACCCTCATCACATTTGACTAAAGGAAGGCATAAAATGCACACTTATTTCGGTATGAAAACCTATCTTACAGTATAGGAAAGTGGGGGGGAAGGAGATGAGCAAGGGGGGAGATGATGGAAGGGAGGGCAAAGGGAGGAGGGAGTAATCTGAAGTCAACACTTGGGGAGGGACAGGATCAAAAGATAGAAGAGAAACAATGAGGGACAGAATAGGATGGAGGGTAATTCAGTTAGTCTTACACAACATGACTATCAGGGAAGTCATTTGCAAAATTACACAGATATGGCCTATATTGAATTGCCTGCCTTCCCAAAGGGAATGGGTGGGGAGGGAGGGATGGGGAGAATTTGGAACTCAAAGTTTTAGGAACAACTGTCTAGTATTGCTGTTGCTACTAGGAAAGAAGACATACAGTTAAGGAGGAATAGAAAGTCATCTGGCCCTACAGGAGAAAAGAGAAGATGGAGACAAGAGAAGGGAGGGATGACAGAAGAGAGGGCAGATTGGAGATAGGGAAAATTAGATTGCTTGGTGTATTGGGGTGGGGGGAGGGGATAAAAGGGGAGAAAATTTGGAACCCAAAATTTTGTGAAAATGAATGTAAAAAGTTAAATAAATAAATGAATGAATGAATGAATGAATGAATTTTAATGCATTTAAAGCATTATTCTAAGAAGGACCACATAGACTTCACTAGATTGCCAAAGGGGTTCAAGATACTGAAAAGAATCCCTGCTGTGGAACAGCATACAATCTTGGGTTACTCTTTACAGGATCTCAGAGGATAGCTTTTCCAATGTTTCTCACATCTTCCCTTCACAATTCATATCTCTAGATTTATGGGGGTCTGCAAAACAGACATGGACATGGACAATTCATATTGAACTTTGGGAAAAGTAGTTAATATCTGTGGTTATTTTTATCAATAGAAACATAGGTTTTCTTAAAAATTTATTCAGATGGGATTTTTTTAGAATTATTTTTCATCCCTATGTGCCTCCCAAAGAGACTTAACACTGCTTGGTTTTTATTGGTTATAAATTCTTATCACTGGATCTTGTAACCCCTTCCTCTCCTGTCTAGTACTATAATAGTCTGAATTTCTCCAATTGACAGTCTCTGCTGCCCATGGAATCCCTTATAGAATGTTAGAACTGGAAAAGATCCCAGAGATCATTTATTATAAGCCCTCTCTTTACAGATTAAGAAACTGAGACCTAGAGACATTAAGGACCTTGCCCCAACCCAAATAGTGTGTGGAAATAGCAGGAGTAAAAGCTAGGTCAGTGCTCTTCTCAGAGAATATTTGATTATTTGGTGTTGGTAACTAATGAAATATGGGTCTGTGAATGGGGATGAAAAGGGTAGAGCTTTGCCCTAAGCAGTTTCCTGCAGTGACACTCACTATTTCCTTCAAGGAAAGGAAAATGTAGGGAGCACATACAAAAGTCACAGCTGAAAGGTTTTCTGCAAGCTTCCAACATATGTTAAACATTAAAACTCCTTCAGCAAGGCTGATGCACTCACAGTTATCCTGGGGCCAGCCGTTAAAGCACCCCAGTGCTGCCAGGAAAACGTTATCCTGGCCCTAATTGAGAGCGACTTAGCTAATGTTTCATTTCCTAATTAGTTCTTGTCAGGTGCTGGAGGGCCAAGGATGCTGCTGGTGGCACAAGGCCCATGTCTGGCATAACTGAAGTCATTCTGACAGGCCAAAGTGCTGGGCTGATCTCTAAACTTGATCTAGGAGGCAGTGGGATCTGGAAAGCACTCAAAGAGCTCACTCTCCCCAACTACCCAAATTCCCAGTAACTCACTAGGATTTCCATGGAAGAGCAAGATGGTAACTGTAGGGTAGTTGAGAATAGGTTGCTTTAGGGCAAAGGTTCTTAAATTTTGTGTGTATCTGTATGTGTGAGGGGGAGCTTTTGGCGGTCCAGTCAAGGTTATAGATCATGAATCAAAATATTATTTTTAAATGAATAAAATAAAATACTTTTGCAAAGACAAGTGATTGTATTGAAATAAAATTACCAAAAAAAATTTTGTTCAATTTTTCAAAAAGGTTAAGACTCGCCTGCCTAGAGAAACTGGTCTCCTATAGTTATCCATATACAACTTGATTCTGTGGAATAAATATATGTAGGTACGCGAGAGAGAGAGACAGACAGACAGACAGATAGACAGACAGACAAGGGAGAATGAGAGAGACAGAGAGAATCATTCCACTCCCAGTTACTTTTACCCATCCTATCATTCCCTCCATCATCACTAGACTAAAAGAATATAGGCTAAATCCCATTACATCTATTATCATTACAATGATAACTTATGTCTGAGCCCCAGGTGATGGCCTACTTATTGAAATAATTTTAGATAAGAGACTGGAGACACAAGGCGACTCTTTAAGAAAATCTGTTCTACAAAACTCTGAACTGACTATGCAGGCGAATTAGTGGGTGATTATTTACATTATAACAGGATCCTCCATTTTGAAAAATAAAACTTAACACAGCATTCGTTGATATAATGATCTTTTCGAATTTAAAATAAATTGACTTACAAAAATTTTTTTCAGGAACAAATCCATTGGTTAAAGTAAAGGACACTTGTACTTTTTAAAAATGGACAATCTCACATATTTTGAGGACACTGAATTACTGTCTTCCTTTGATCTGTGCACTTAATTTCCCAAAATAAAAAATTTCCATGAAAAGCTTTAAAAAAAAGAGGTGAAAACAGTCTGCCATATTCCATTTTTGTACAATATTAAACATGTACAAGGCACTTTAATCGATAGTTATAGATTTACAGAATTTCAGATTAAGAAAGGACCTCAGAGTTCATCTAATTCAACGTGCATCAGAACAGAAATCCGTTCTTTAGCATACCAGGCTAAAATTCATTCATTTTTTTCTGTAAGACCTCAAGTAAAAAACAGAACAAATCACCTTCCAGGGTAATCACATCAGTTTTGCACATTTTTAATGGTTAGGAGAAGTGTCCTTTCTTTAAGGTTGTTAACCTCTGTGCAACTTCTACCCATTATTCCTACTTCTGCCCTCTGGGAGAAACAAAATAAATTTAAGCACTTTTCTACATTAGACCCTGTTAAGTTCCTCCAGACAACTAAGACATCCTGTTCCCTGCCCCTAAAGTGGCTTCTTCTCTGGGCTAACCATCCCCAGTACTCTCAACCAGTCTTCATATGACATGATCTTGAAACTACTTACCATCAGCGACCCTCCTATGGCTGCTTTCCAACTTATGTTTTTTTTTTCTAAAATCGGATGCCCACAACTAAATATGATACTCTAGATACTGTTGTACCAAAAAGAGAGTACCAAAGACACTCTCAGTAGTATTGAACCCAGTGGCTCTGTATCTGTGTATGTGTATATGTGTGGTATATATGTGTGTGTGTGTGTGTGTGTGTGTGTGTGTGTGTGTTTTGAAGCTATCATATCATACTCTTGATTTTAGTTGAGATTTCAGAATCCTCATTACTTTTTCAGATGCACTGATCTCTAGCCAAAACTTTCCCATCCTATACTGATAAATTTGATTTTTTGAAATCGAGTAACATTTTATATTTATTCATATATTTGTATTAGATTCAACCCAATGTTCTAGCCTGTCAAGATCTTTTTTTTAATATTTGTCTCAGTTAAATCGCCTATCTTTTTGATAAATATATTATAAATACCTTATTGATAAGACAAAATACTAAACTCCAGTGGGCCAACAACCTATCCCTGGGACACTCTATAGAAAGGCTCCTTTCCTGCTGACATCAAACTATTAATGATGGCTTTGATGCACAGTCATTCAACCAGTTTTGAATCCACCTAACATTATATAGTTCATGTTTGTCCAGCTTGTCTACAACAATAACATGGGAGCCTTACCAGAGATTGTTTTTGTCGAAAAATGGCATGGGATTTGTCAAATATTTTGCTAAAATCTATTCAGACTATATTTACATTATTGTCCTGGACTATAACAGCATCAAAAAAGGAAATTAGGTTAGTCTGACATGACCTATTCTTCATGGAGCCATATCATATCTTTATGATCATTCCTACCTTTTTAAATGTCCATGAACCATCCCTTTAATCATACCTTCTAAAATTTTGTGATGAATTAAAGTCAAGCTTACTGGCCTATAATTTTGAGGCTTTAGTCTCTTCCCTTTTCTGAAAAGTGGGGCATTTGCTTTTGTTGCGTCCTATGTCATCTCTCCCATTCTCTGTGATCTTTCAGAGATCACAGAAAGTGGCTTAGAATATGAATCTGACAGTTCTTTCTTCATCCTTGGATCTAGTACATCTGGGTTATAGGATGTGAACTCACCTAGGGCACGCAGTAGGTGTTTTGTTACTATTTTTCCTACTTACCTTTAGTGTTAATCAATTTTATTAGTCTATTATATTAGTCAATTTTGTTCCCACTTTTTCAGGGTTTTTAATTCTTTTTGGAGCAAATGGAAGTAAAATAAGAGTTAATTAACCTAAAATTACAAATAACTAAAACAAAATCAATAAAAATATATGGCAATAAATAGGCCAGTGCAAGCTACCAATAATGACATAAAAACAAGAATTGACATAAAAGCTTCACAAAAATATGTATTATTGGAAAAGTATATTATATTATACAGACATCCTAACACCCTTGTACAGATGAGGAACATGGAACTCAGAAAAATTAAATAACTTGTCCAAGGTGATATTTAAGTACCAGAAACAGGACTTGACTTTATGTGTTTTCCTCTAATATCAGTATGTAGTAATTGTATTCTTAATAAGCATAGATTTTTTTCTCAACTTGAGTTACTGGAAAATGATGATGATGGTAGTGGTGTTAGTGGTTATGATGACCATAATGATAGCTGATATTTATACAACATTTCAATTTTTGTCAAGCACTTTCCGTACATTATCCTATTTGATGCTCATAAAAACCTTGTAAGGCAAGTGCTATTACTGTTCTCATTGCAGAGATGAGAAAACTGAGAGGAAGAGAGGTCATGAGACTTACTCAGGGTCACACTGTTAATAAGGGTCTAAGATGGGATTTCTATCCAGGTCTTCTTACCTCCAAGTGCAATGCTTTATCCACCATGGGAATGTGCTCATTTGCATGATTTCTATAGCCAGTGAACACTCCAATGTTAATTGCAGGTCCAGAATGGTATTATGCAGAATGATATTATGCAGAATGGAATGTGGCCAGGATACAGAATGGTGCCATCAGATCTTTAATGGCACCAAATAGAAAGCAAATTGATCAGTAGCCATAAATGAGAGTCATATCAGCTGCCAGAACTGCTTTCACTTGTAATCTTAATAACACAATAATGTTACCAGGAAAAGGCATTCTTATCTGCAAAGGTATGAACCCAGGTGATGAGCATCTATTTGATACCCTGAAATAGCTATCCATTACTATAGTTGGTGGGTATGCTATTAGGATCCTCAAAACCCAACTAATCATGAGAATTGACAATTTTGGTTTTCCAGAATAGACAAGGAAACAAGTTTCTCTTCTGTCTGTCAGATATATGGAGGGTTCTTGAAGCAGAATGTCCTGTTGGACATGTCCACTAGATTTGCTATTTTCATTGAATTAATTTTATTGTGTTGTTGCTGCTGTTAATATTAGGCTTCAATGCTGAGGATAGGGTGAGGAGGGAGATGGGATATATCCAGACATGCCCGTGATGGAAAAACAAATGGCATCCATAAAACACCAAAGGCAAACACAAGCAATAATAAAGGAGAGAAGGTCAGAGAAGTTGCTGTGTATATCACAGCAATTTTACATATGATTTTGACATAGGAGGTAGCATGGGAAAGAGAGATAAAGGAGAAATAGTCTCACAGGGACTGTGGGCTTTCTTAGATCTGCTTATTATAATGTATAACATCTAGTATTACTTAGGATATTTTTCAGGGGTGGGTTCCCTGACCAACCAACATGGAAAAACCCTTTAATATCCTAAAATGTCCAAGATTATAAATCTTTACCTATCTATTTTTGTTGTTTCAGTTGTGTCCAACTCTTTGTGACTCCATTTGGGGTTTTCTTGGTAAAGAGACTGGAGAGGTTTGCCATTTCATTTTCCATCTCATTTTACAAATGAGAAAACTGAGGCAAACAGTGTTGAGTGACTTGCTCAGGGTCACATAACTAGTGTCTGATTCCAGATATGAACTCAAGTCTTCCTGACTCAAAGCCTGACTCTCTCTCCATTGTGTTACCTAGCTGTCCCTTGTCTAGCTATAGGTCCATACTTAATATTTTCAGAAAAAATATCATATTGCCCTACAAATTTATAATCAGGAGAGAATTCTGTTTGAATTCTAGTTCTTGTGATTATAAACTGTCTAAATATAGGACCATCACTCATCCTTTCAGTCTCAGTTTCCTCATCTGTGAAATACGGAAAATAATGATAGTACCTACATTACAGGGTAATTATGAAGATCCAGTGAGGTAATATATGGAAAGCATTATATGAATGCCAAATATTACCATGATTCTTGTTCAAATCTCAAAGAATTCTGATTCCTCAGAATTCATAGATCTACCTGTCCTCCTGTCACTTATTCCTCATTTAGCAAGTGAAAAATATGAACTTTTGAAATGTAAGATTAAAAAAAGTAGGTAAGAAATAGAACTGGAATTAAATAATAAAGAAATAATATTAAAATAATCTGTTTCCTATGTTAAATATAAAATTAATTGTCCCTTGATCTACCTGGACAAGTACTAGTAGATCAAAGAGACATTACAGGATTGATCTCTTATTGGACATTGGTTTAGTAATGTGTTTAATACAATGAAATTATTACCTCTCTCAGCTGGGAAGGTGGAGAGAGGGGAAAAAAAAGGAAGAAAATCACGATAGGAATCATCCAAATAGAGAATCTTTTTGTCACATTATAGCAAAGAAAATTTACACATGTATGTACTGCTATAATAATACATGTGTACACACACACACATATATATATACACACAAGTATGGGTATGTACACACAAACACATATGTGCATGCTTGTATATATGTATGTATATGTGTATATATATGGATGTGGACAAGGATATGGATATGGATATGGATATGGTAGAGGACAGGGATCCATAGTAAGAATTAGCTTCTTATGAGTTGTTGTCATTTCTTTCTTTGCCAAAGTAGCCTCCTTGGTGAACTAAGGATAGCGTATCCAACTCCTAGAAGAGCCCCCCCAAAACACACACACACACACACACACACACACACACCTCCAAAGTATTATACTGCAAAGTATCCAAAAGGAAGGGATATACTTGAACTTTGTTTATCCTAACCCATATGTTGTAAGTTCAGGGTCCCTAATGAGACTCTATCCTATCTCTGAATTTCTTTCTTACTTTCCATCAGTAATTTAATAACTAGATTTCAAGATTAGGATACAATCCTATCCTTAATTCACCAAGTCTAATCTTTTAATTTTACAGATAAGGATAAGCGACTTGTTCAAGGACATGTACTGGGTCCCTCCATGTGCAAGATATTGTGTGTAAAAGGAAGTATAAGGCACATTCATCAGCTTCACTCGATTATTCATTCATTCATTGACTCATTGATCATATATAAAGTGCCTATTGTAGGCCAAGAACTGTGCTAGATGCTGGGATATAAAGGAAAAAAAATCCTCGTTCAAGTAACATGAAAACAAAGACAAGCAAATACCAAATATATTCAAAGTCAAAGGGAGGGGGAAGGGCCCAAACAACTTGAACATTCAGGAATGGCCTCATGTAGGAGGTTACACTTGAGCTGACCCTTGAAGGAAGCAGGGATTCTCAATGGTATAAATGAAAGATAATGTATTCCAAGGCTGGGGAACAATCGTGCAGTCATGGATACAAGAGATGGAATGTTAGATGGTGGGAATGGCCTGTAAGCCATTTTGGGGGTGTTGTAGAGGGTATGAAGGGGAAAAACACAAAGATGGGCTGGAGCTAGAAGGTGAAAGAGTTTACATACCAATGAGAGAAGTTTGTTTTTTTAACCTAGGGTCAGTTAGAAGTCACTGGAACTTGTTGAGCTGAGGAGTGAGACCACTTAGCGGACTAGGTTTTAGGAATAAGAATTTCCTAACCATGTGGAGAATGGACTGGCAAAGAGAGAAGGCAAAAGGCTGGGAGACCAATCTGGATATTACTATAGTAAGTCAGATAAGAGATTAGGGCCTGATGCAGGGAGAGAATGGAAAGTAGGTAAGAGAGAACCAGTAAGATACCTGACAATTACTCGGACACTTCGGGTAAGGGAAAGAAAAATGCCAGGAATAATCCTGATTTTACAAATTCAAGTGACTAAGAATGTGGTGGTGCTCTCTATAGAAGTACAGAAATTGGAATATGTTGGAGAAGAAAGATAATGAGGTCTGCATTGAACAGATTGAGTTAAAGATGCCCACAGGACATATCACTGGAATTGTATAATGATTGAGTAACTATTCTTCCTTAATGCTTCAAACTGATTTTGAGGGATATGTAGAAGGTTTCTTCCATGACCCCCGTATTGGTGTCTAAGGTACTCCCACCGTAGCTGTACTTTCCATTCCTTTTTCATTTTTAGAGCATTTCGTCTGTAGCCTTTTACAATTATCCTAAAATCATCATACATTTGCTATGTCCTGATTCCCTACCCTTACTCCCTGTCGTTCGTCTTCTCTGCCCGATCCCTCCTGACCTCTTCCACTTTCTTTGTATGAGATGCCAATCTTCTTAGTCTGTCTTTGGGGGCACATATAGTAACATCCTGAGAGCTGGGCAGATGGAGCACACACAAGTGCAGATCAATATCTCATTCCCAATACACTCATATTCCCCCTCCAGTTCTATGAAAAAAAAATAATGAAAGTGTCCCATTTATTGAACATCAGCAGCCACATGTTCTCCACTCCCTATTATTTCCTGTTAATCATCCACTTGCATTTTTCTGTCTTTTGCTCCCTGCTCAGGTGTTTTTCCCTCAGTGCTGATCCAGTTCCTTGACCTTTCTGCCCTCTCTTAAAGTTCTTGGCTCAAACACAGCATAATAAATTCCCATCTCATCATCATTGACTGTCAACATAGAAACCCACAGCCAGGTGAAAGAGGGAAAAAAAAGAACCCCTGTCTCTTTACTAAAGCCTGCTGGATCTCTAATATCTCATTAGCATACCACACACAGGCATTCAGCTCTTAATTAGTTACGTGGTGTGATAATTAAGTAGTCTTTCTCTACAGTTTCCCTCTTGTGTGGAAAGGAGGGAGAAAGGAGGCTGGCTAGGGAGGGAAAGGGGTGTTGGAGTTTATTTCAAAGTTCTAAGTAATTGTGACCCTGGAGAAAAACAACCAGCCAATTCTCAAGGGGGTGAAAGAGAATTTATCATATTTACTCCCTGCATTTCAAAATTCTTTTAATCCTCATCTACATGAAACTGACTTCCCCAAAAATATTTCTATTTAGAAATCTCTCAAAAGAGCTAAAGAAAAATTTATAGTTATTCTATCTTCTCTTTTCCTATAATGGCAAATCCTATAGATTCAAAACTGTCTAGGAAAGGAGCAAGGCTAGCCTAATCCATTTTGACCTTATTACCAGAAAACTCATTTTCCCTTTGCTCCTTAAAGAATAGTGGTTTTCCCCCAGGGATGGTTGGTAGAAGGTGATACGTTATGTTCTCCTCCATCCTGTCACATAGCTATCTACCCCAATAGGTATGTACATTTAGAAGAAATAAAAAAGTCCAATGAGACTTCCATCATTCAGTATTCAAGTGTTTCATGAAGGGACACACTGAAATAATAAAATATATGTGGCAGTTTTAGAGCCCAATACCATAGGGAAGATAGTGTAATCTTTTTCTCCTGTCTATGTAATATTATTAGTTTGAGGGGTGGGGTCCTCATCCCATGAGTCCCAACACATTGAGGCATTGCCTAGATGAAGGAAGGCATCTCTGCTCTTCTTTAGCAGGAATTTCCTTGGAAAATTTTTGACCATCAAGCTGGTCAAAATAGTAGCAAAAATAAAATAAGGCTACTGGCAGTGTGTAGGCTGTTGGGTTTCTTATGATGGGGAAGCAGATGGCAAGGCTATGAGCTCTCTATATGTGGAGCTGAAGAGTTATTGCATCCAGGAAAAGACAGATGTAAGTCGGTTATAATATAAAGTACCAAATTCAGTTTCACATAGGCCCTTAATCTCTTGAAAATAGTATCCACCTAAAGAGATGTCCACCCACCCACCAAAACAAAACAAACTAATGCCAATATGTACCATATCATTTTCTGGGTGAACCTTCCTCAGGAATGTCAAGGATGATGACCCCAATACTGTGACCAGCTTTTGTAATGCCAATACTGAATTTTTGGAAAATGTGTACCAAAAAATAGGTGTCTGGAAATAGCAGGCTATTCTCAGACTGACCTTCTCAAACTAAAGATAAATACAGAACACAGAAAGGAGAGAGAAAGAGAGAGAGATGGAGGCAGAAAAAGAAAGGAGAGAAGGATAGGGAAAGAACTGATATAAACTTGGTCAGTATATGTGACCAGGAAACTATTACAGATTAAAAATGAAAAAGGGATGATGAGATTAATTTCTCTTTTATCTACCTGCCTTCACAGGAGAAGGAAGGACATTATGCCCCATTACTCCCTTCCTCTATAATTCTTAGTGAGTTTGTGAGTGTGGTCCCAGTAGCTGTAAATTTTCAGCAATTCTCCTGCTTCCACTTAATCCCTATTTGGCTAGCCAATGGCAGTATACTTCCATAACGCTGGTAATAATGTGGCATATTCTCTGCCCACAGCGTTGCATGTAGCCAGGGCTGGAGAAATTATTCTTAGTCCAAGCAGAAATCCAAATTAAGATCATATGTGAGAAAAACTGATTTAAAAGTTTGCTCCACTCCACAGTTAGAGACTATGCGCTACTGATGCCTTGCTGCGACAAAAAGGGGAGAGAACAGATTGCATTTTGTTTCTTTCTGGTTTTGTCAGTGTCCTACCTTGCTGTGCTGAGCTGACAGTATAGTACACTTGAACACATGTGGGCTTTTATGTCAGAGCACTGGGTTCAAATTCCACACTTTGCTATTTCCTAGTTCTGTGACTTCTGGAAAGTCTCTCAAACTCTGGTTTTTAGTTTTCTTATCTGTAAAAGGAGAGGATGACCAATAATACAACTGACAGATAATCATCGTCCTCATCATCTATCTACAATTTACATGTCTACTGTGGGTCGAACACTGTGCTAAGTACTGTACAAATGTTTTCTCATTTAAGTCTCACAACCACCTTGGGAAGTAGGTGCTATCATTATCCTCATTTTAGTTAAGGGTTATGTGACTTGTCCAAGTTGTAAAGCAAGTAACTGTTTGAGGCTGAACTGAACTCAGGTCTTCCTAACTTTAAACCTAGCTCTCTATCCACTGTGCCACCTACCTCTGAATCTATGTCAAATAGTACAATGGTTAGGCAAGATTAGATGATGGCAGATTATTTAAATATAGCTGTGTTTCATTTATTTAAGATCATAGGTGTTGAGCTGAAAGGGATATTAGAAGTCATCAGGGTAGGTCATGGGGATAGGTGATCTACAGAGTAATAGCCAGACTATAAGCAAATATGCAATCTTCTTTTGTAGATTTGCCAAGAAGTCTTACTAGATGTCCAGAGCCCTCCTTTTCCATCTGATTCAATGCATATCCATTAGAATTAACCTCAATTGTCCTCAGCTAATCCTTTGCCTACTCCTGAAGTGTTGAGTACTTGCCCAAGTCCTATGCCAACATCAGGATTAATATATACACATATATAATATATTTATAGACATATGTATGTAGATGTGTACACACACCTCTATTTATGCATATGTAAATATATATACATTTACTTGTATATGTGTATACATATATGAAATCTTATTCTAAGGTGTCTTCTTTAATATTATTCATTTTTTTAAAAATGACATAAAATGAAAGGTAGAACCACCGTTTATTTTGATCTTTTCTTTCCTCATGTTAAAGCATTTGAAGTTCTGTCACGTGGAAGACAAGTAATACTTGTTCTACTTGGGACCCAAAGGCAAAGTTAGAAACCATGTGCTGGAAGTTGTCAAAGGCAAATAGAGAATAAGCAGAAGGAAAAACTTGCTAAAAAGGAGAGCTAGTCAGGCACTATCACAGTGATGATGGTGATGGTAATTCAGATTTACCCAGCACTTTAGGGTTTGCAAACTGCTTTACTTACATTACATACCTTCAGAGCTACTGTGTTCTCCCTTGCTAGAAGTCATCCAATGAAGGCTGAAGGAACAGATGTCATAGAAAGGATTTTTTTTTTAAATATAATTTTATTCACATAATTTCTTTTTTTATCAACTCAACTTCCCAATGTATCCCTTCCCCTGAGGGCAAACCCTTATTTTTTTAAAGGGAAAAACAGCCAACATATTTTAAAAATCTGACATAATTGCTGTGCCTACCTCCACAAAGAAACCAAGAGATGCCTCCTCATCTCTTGTGGATAGAGTACTGGGCTTGGAGTCAGGAAGACCACAGTTCAAATCCTACCTGGGAAACTTACTAGCTGTGTGATGGTGGGTAAGTCACTGAACCTCACTCCACCACAGGTTCCTCAGCTGTAAAATAAAAGGCTCACTTTCATTGGACTTTGAAGTACCTTCTAAATCTGCGATGTTCTGTCCCCACGAATTTTAATCATTATGCTTCTGCAGCATTCAATTTCCATTGTTTTATTGCTGTTTTTTGCATTTATATTTTTGTAAGTTTTCATATAATTTTCCTAATTCTTCTTACTCTATGGTGCTTTATTTCTTATGTTTTCCCATGTTTTTCTTTATTTTTCCTGTTTATAATTTCTTATGACAGAGCAGCATTCTATTGCATTCATGTAGACAATTTGTTTCAGCATTTCTCTAGCAATGGGTATCTATTTTGTTTCCAATTCATTGCTGCTACTAAAGTTACTGCTGTTCAGTTACGTGTGATTCTCCTTGAATCTCATTTGGGATTTTCTTGGCAGAGATACTGGAGTGGTTTGCCATTTATTTCTCCAGCTTATTTTACAGATGAGAAAACTGAGGCAAGCAGAGGGTAAGCAACTTGCCCAGGTTCCCACAGCTAGTAAGTAAGTGACATTTGAACTAAAGATAAGCTATCATGACTCCAGACCCAACACTCTATCCACCTAGCTGCTACAAAAAGTTCTGCTATAAATACTTTGGTCTATATGAAGTCTTTATTTTTATCATTTACTTCTTCAATATATATTCCCAACCATGGAATCTCTGCCTCCAATGGTATGGACATGTTAGTGTTTTTATTCACATAATTCCAAATTGTTTTTAGAATGGTTGTATGAATTCATAACTCCACCAATAATGTATGTGTGCTCAGTTTTCCGTATATACAGGGAAAATGTAGTTATTTTGATTTTCAGGTCTCATTAGTTGCTCTTTGAAGTATTAATTCACATGCTGGGTCACAGTTTACACCATCTTTTATTTCTTTAAGAACATCTTGTTCATATCTTTAAATCATTTATCTCTTGGAAAGTGTCTTTTACTTTTATATTTCCGTTTATTGAATATGTCTTTTGATGATCAGAACTTTATCAGAGATATTTAATAAAAAAAGTTTTCCAAGTCATTTGTTCTCCTTCTTATCCTATTTGCAGTATTGTAATATCATTCATGCAAGAGATAATCACTTCATGTGATCAAAGTCATCCATGTAATCTTTTGTAACCACCTTTATCCTTGTTTGCTTAAGAAAATCTACCCCCTGGCCATAGTTGTTTAAAGTGTCTAATATGGTTCTCTCTCTGTCTGTCTCTCTATTTCTCTTTAATGTTATGAGCTTTGGTGCTCGGGGTGTATAATAAAAGGGATATTTTTTTCTGAAAAGATTTTGAAGCATCATTCAGTCATCTGAGACTTGAGTAGGGGTGGTAGACATGACATTATAGTTCTTCATCCCTTAAAATCGTAACAATTAGGCAGTTTTGACTCTACCTACCCGGAAAACCCTCACATCTCCCTTTTTCAGTCATTCAGAAGTCACAACATTCCAGGTTATGGAAAGACTTAAATTCCCACTACTCCATGTAGGAGCTGCTCTCATTCTTACCACACTGTAGCATGATCTTCATGATATCTGCTATCCCAGTGTCAGATGTTTCCCTCCCAGTGAGTCTCCTGGTTGTCAAGAATTGTTGGCAACTACAATTCTTTTCCTTCATACCAAGCATAGTGGTTTTCACCTGATAGATACACAAAGTAATACATGTTGAAGAATGAATAACTGTCACAGACACCGTTGGGAGAGACAAACTGAAAGACTCGAGCTGAACTTTTTAGTTTCTGAGATTGAATGAGGTTTGGCAAAGTGCCTGTTGAGGAATAAAGTCCCATCTTATTTAGATGTGCAGATATGAAATAATTTTCTAGGCAGTCTTTGTTCGCAAAACAGGAAACCATGTGGACAGGACTGACAGGAAGATGGAAAAGGGCAGACCATTGATGTACTTGAGCAGAATGAACCTGTCCACATGCCGAATTTGAGGCTATCAGAGAGGTTCAGATAATATGGACAAGAGCCACAGCTGAACAGAGAAAGAGAAAGAGGTTCTCCAAAGGGCACTATGATATGCTGACAAGCCAATGAAATATCGAGGCAGTTAAATCACTTAAAGATATTGGCTTCAAAAATAGAAGGATGACTTCACAGAACATGCAAGCTATAGCTTATGTCTTCTATTTACCATTCAAATGAAATGAAGCATTAAACTCTACATTCTCATTTCTGTTTTGTTCACCCCAGTATCAGAAAGCAGCTGATAATTATAAATGCGAGCAAAAATCGGCAAGAATTGTTAAAGGACTTTTGTGCTTACACATAACATTAATTAAGGTTAATTAAGAAGAATTTAAGAAGAATTAAAAAGATCTAGTTTCACCAAGTGACAACTATGAAACATTATGTATAGTGACCATCTACTGTTCACTGTGTTGCAATGATAAAAACACTAAAGAGGCAAAGGAATCATTTGTAACCCTGTGTTGCAAAATGTAATGGAGGAAAATGGAAGGACATATCACTGGAGCATACTATAGTAGATAGAACGTCAGGAAGTTTGGTTCAAATCCTTCTTCTTACTAGCTGTGAGATTCACTGAATGGGCGTTACCTCATCCTAAATGAGTTCCTGAATAGATCTTCGCCTAAAGGGGCCAAGGTCTCCCGGTGCATCCTTGGTCATCTCCAGTTATCCTGATGAATATCTGACCACTGGATTCAGATGGTTCTGGAGGAGAAGTGAGTCTGGTGACCTTTCACAGCCCTCCCTCACTCAAAACAAAGTCAAGTGCAGGTCATGTCATCATTTCTCTGATGGCATGATCTTCTTCGGCAATGAAGGATGAACACAACGACTAGCTGTGTGCCTATGAGCAAATTGCTTCATTTTTCTGAGTATAAGTTTCTTCATCTACAAAATGAGAACCCTACTACCTGCTGTAGAGATTTCACAATATCCTTGTCTTAAATAGTGAACTGATTGTGAATCAAATAGTGAATTAAATACTGCTTTGTAAAAATATAAGTGCCGTGTGAATGTGTGTTATTACTATTATTGCCGTTATTATTGCCTCGAACAAAATATAAGTTAAAAGTCTGAAAAATTGTGCCAGAAAAGTTAGGAGTTCACAGACCATTGCCTAGTCTCCATTTCCTTCAAATTCTTTTATCAGTTTTGTGACCTTGAGTACAGGACTGAACTTGGAGGCAAGAAAACCGTTTTTAATCCCAGCTCAGGCAGTTACTTATCTGTGTGACCCTAGGCAGTCACTTAATTTCTCCACCTCAGTTTCCTCATCTGTAAAACTTAGGGTTTCTATTTACAATGGTGTTTCAGTGACTTATAGCTCTGAATCGGCAAACCTGTGATGCCTTCTACCCAAGTTTTCCTGACATATGTGAATGTCCCCAAAGGGAAGTGTAAACCTTGTCAAGGTGAAGAACATCAAACTCAAACATCATAAGTAGACCAGATAACTTCTAGGATTCTTTCTCATTCTCAATCCCATAGTAATGTCTTGGCCGTAAAACATGAATTTCCTTTTTGAGAATAAAATGTTGTAGTTTTTGGCTTTGGGCTGTGGGTTGTCTTTGCCTGTTTAATACTTCTTGTTCCCTTTCCCCTAGTTGAGTTTGGAAAAGATAGGGTTTGATAACCCTAGTGATATAGTAATTTCAGCGTTGCTTCTGGTAGTTAAGCATGCTGGAAGAAATTCTCTGACCTCAAGCAATCCGATTCAAATGAGGAACCACTCTAATGCCATTTATTGCATACCTATTATGTTCCGGGGACTGTGAAACATGATGGAAGTACAGTGACAAAACCAAAATCATAGAGCAGTTCTTACTCAGTACCTTCAGGGGAGAAAACATGTGCATATATAAATATAGAGAAAGAATACAAAATGAAGACAAAGTAGTTAAATGGAAAATGTTAAGGATGAAGTTTATTAGCATTTGGGGTAATCAGAAAAGTCTTCATGTAGAAGAAGTAGTTTAAGCTGGATCTTGAAGGTGGTGAGCTGTTCTATGAGGCAGAGACAGTGTATCCCATTCAGGGTAAAGACCCAGAGAGAGGAAACGAGTATCACGAGTGTCTTAGGAGGAATACATAGAAGGCCATTTTGATTGGAGGGTAAAAACAGGGAAGGGGAGTAAAGTATAATGAGGCTAGACAGATAGGTTGAGACAAGTTTGTGAAGAACTTCAAATTGCCAAATACTTAAAAAGTTGGTCTTTTAATCTCTGGGTCATTAGGGAGCCCCTGGAGTTTGCAGAGTAGCAGAGTCAAACCTGAGTTTGAGAAAAATGACTTCTGCAACTGTGTGAAGGCTGGATTGGAGTGGTGGCTGGATTGGACTGAGGCAAGGAGATAAATTAGGAGGTGGAAGTAGGGTAAAAAGATAATGATGCATATCATTATTGATCTACTGTCATTCTAAGTCCAAGAAAGGTAGAGAATTCAGCAATTCATCAAGTATTTATTATACCCTATTATATTACAGCCTACCCATACTCAGCACTTACTGAACCCTTGGGATTTAGGAGCGAAAAGAATCAGTCCCTGTCCTCAAGGAGCTTATAGTCTACTGAAGGAATTTATATTCTACTGGTAAAAGAAAAAGAATGTGTTGGAATAATCATTTCTCTGGATTTCAAAGGACTAGCAGAGAGAGAGAGAGAGAGACAAGACAGACAGACAGACACACACAGACAGACAGACAGACAGATAGCCTTAACTGATAAAATAAGACAAGACCAATTCTATTTTGGACTCATACAGGGTTTAGGAAGATTTTATATTCAGGGGGCCTGGAGAATCATGTTAGAAAAAAAAGACTCATCTAAGGGAACTTTTAACTAGATAATAAGTATCTGATATATCATTATTGATTCCTAGGTGAATTGATAAAATAGATAAATAAGCTTTGAAGACATCATTTTTATTGCAGCAATGATGTTTTATTTTAGTTAATTATCATATTACTGATGAAATTACAATTTTTCATTTTTAAATAATTATAGTACTTTAAATCCAAAATGAAAAAAGAGGTAGAGAGTTGAGTCATCCATGATAATGGGGTTTGAGGAACAGCATGGTATAAAGTCAGGAAAATATGCACTCAAATCTGACCTCAGACACTTACTAGCTGTGTGACCCTGGCCAAGTTATTTAACTCCTGTCTGCCTCAGTTTCTTCATCTGTAAAATGGGAATGATAATAGCACCTAAAGGATGACTGTAAAGAACAAATAGTATATCCTACATGTGAAGCTCAGGGAAGGGAGATATGCTCTTCTCAGCAAGTGGGTCCAATTGAGAGTTTAAAAGGAATGTATTCATGACTTGGGGGGAGCCTGAATTTTAAAGAGATGAAATTGGGTTTTCCTCCTACTCTTTGGCTCATTATATCATCACCCCAGAGTAATTTCTGTTAAAAAAAAAATCATCCAAAACCAAACAGAAATAGCTTATGTCTGGAGTCTCCCCAAAAGGGATTATTAGTAGGGTCTCTTTACAAAAATATTCAATGTAAAAAATAGATCAGGTATATGATAGCTATTTATTTCCTCCCCAACAAAAGAAACAATTTAAAAATCTAAAGACTCATAAGTGCACACTGACAAAGACTTACTTAAAACACTTTTTACAAATCAATCCTATTATGTTCTTCAGAGAGGTGAACACTTAAAATATGAAACACTGAAGAGATATTTCACTTTTTCCTTTTACCTGTACTTTAATTCACGAGTTCTTATATCCTGGTAAGCCACGTGTTGCCTTTGTCCTTTCACGTATAATATCTTCCTGATGGTATTCATCTTTTCCTGCAAAATATTGTTGTACAGATCAACCAAAACCCAAAGAAAGGAGCTGTTGTCCTCCCAGACTTATAAGTGCCACTCAGGCTATCAATATTTATATTAGCATTGTTGTTTAGTCAACTATAGTCAGAGAAAGTAACACAAAGCAGAGAAGGCACCCAGAGCCTTGAGGTCTTCTCTGTTTTCTCCAGGTTAGTAGTATCCATGATCTTGGGAAACTGGTGTGACAGTGCATAGAGTGCTGGGCCTGGAGTTAGGAAGAATCATCTTCTTGAGTTCAAATCTGGCCTCAAGCACTGTTGTGTGACACTGAGCAAGTCACTTAACCTTATTTGCCTCAGTTTCCTCATCTGTAAAATGAAGTTGGAGAATAAAATGGTAAACTAGTCTAGTATCTTTGCCAAGAAAACTACATCATGAAAAGTTGGATGCAACCAGTAATTACTGGATAGTAAGTAACAAGTACACATGCTCATGGCTTTTGCTATTGCTGACAGGAGTATAGAAGAAGAATCTTTTATGCCCACTGCCAGAAGTATGAGGGAAAAGTTGAAAAGACCTTGCACATAAAACAAGGGAGAATGAAAGAGGACTGAGTCACTCTTTTGAAAGTCTATGGAGTAGGCCAGTCATGCTGGCTCAGTGGTCAGTCCTCACTGCTGACCTCAGTAATGGCAGAGACCAGCTTGGAGCTTCTAGTTAGTTACCCATGTCCTTTACAAAGAAGCCTGCCGCTTTGAGGTGCCAGGGCCCATGGTCTACTTCAGCACTGTACACTGGTCGAGAAGATCAAGGTCTACTTCCCTTACAAATGAAAAGGGCATTCTAAACCTTAAAGCTCTATGTAAATGTGAATTACTATATTGTTATCATTATCGTAATTCTGAAAGGATCCCTGGCACATGAATGCAAGATTTGAATCTCAAATGGAATAGATCATACCAGCAAGAAAGCAGATGATTTGGGAATTTAGTGTATATGTGTTGTTTTTTAGTCATTTTTCAGTCATGTCCAACTCTTTATGACCCAATTTGGGGTTTTCTTAACAAAGATACTGTTGTGATTTGTCATTTTCTTCTCCAGCTCATTTTATAAATGAGGAAACTGAAGGATATAGGGTTAAGTGTCTTGCCCAGGGTCTCACAGCTAGTAAGTGTCTGAGACCAGGTTTGAACTCAGGTCTTCTTGATTCCAGGTGCAGTAATCTATCCACTGCACCACCTAGCTGTGCAGCATATATGTGGCTAGATTCTTTTCAGTGACTTAGGTTGAAAGAAGGATTGATTCACTGTTTTGGAGACTCTTGGAAGCTAATGTTACTGAACAACTTCATTGAAAGGGCCAATTAAACTCATCTTGAGATGACCTTTATTTTCCCCATAATGATACTGTCAGACTTCTAGTATTGTAGTTCATACAAGGTACTTTTTACATGAGCTATCTCATTTGAACCTTATAGTAAGTTCATCACATGGGTGCTATAGATATTATCTCCGTTATACTGTTGAAAAAAGGATATCTCGATAAGTGACTTCCTGTGAGCGAGTGAGGAAAGAGAGGAGGGAGGGAGAGGGAGAGAGAGAGACAGAGAGAGAAGAGACGAACATATCTATCACATGCTTACTTTGTGCCAGGCATTGTGCACAGTTCTGGGATCTAAATGCAAGCAAAGGAGTTATTCCCTACCTCCAAGTAGCTGATATTCTCGTGGAGAAATAAAACACATGGCGTGCGAGACAGCTGAAAGGAATAGGAAAGGTACCTATAAGAAATGGAGGGTAATTTAGCAGGTGAGGAGAAGGAAGCTGGAGTCCATAGAGAGTAGATGCCAAAATGAGACACGACTGTGGTCCTTCCTAAACTACTGGTTCAAGGAAAGGAGTCATCAATCAGGAGAGGACAGGTCAAGGAGTATTGCATCAACTTTAAAAGAACAGATATATACCTTTTTTACAAAAAAAAAGAGCAAAAATAAAGAAGGATGACTGGAACCATGTAGTCTTGACCCATCCACATTCTATGGCTCAGAAAAACAAAACAAAATCAAACAAAAAAAAACCATGTTTAAATTCTGGAATGGTTGAATCAAATAAAGTCACTTTGATAGCTTTATATATTTAAATGTTGTAGCCCTTCAATCATTTCAATCATGTATAACTCTTTGTGATCCCATTTGGGATTTTCTTGGTGAAGATACTAGAGTGGTTTGTTTCCTTCTCCAACTCATTTTACAGATGAGGAAACTGAGGCAAACAGGGTTAAGTGACTTGCCCAGTATCACACAGCTAATTAGTGTCTGAAGTTGGATTTGAACTCAGGTCTTCCTGAATCCAGACCCAGTGCTCTATGCATTGAGCCTCTAACTGCCTGCCTGTGATCACTAAATGAAGACTCTTCATTGAGAGAGCAGTTTTCAGTAATCAGAACGTACCCTTGTTTCTGACCCAAAGATTTTTCTAAGTAAATACGAATGACTGATACCATGTGTATTTGCATGTGTGCATGTATGCATGTGTATGTTCGCCTGGAAGAAGAATTTTAGCATTTCAGCATCTGTGATGATATTGCAAAGCTGATTTATCTGGCTTTAAAAATAAGCAAACAGAAGCACACACACACACATCAGTTCATCCAGAAGCTGAAAAACAGTTCTTTGAAATGTTTAAAGACATAATTGTGGAGCCTAGCTTTATACTCGATCCCACACCTGATAAAATATTATTTTGGTGATGCTACCCACAGTCTACCTTTGCATGTGCAAATGAATCTCAGTACCCTTGGATTTAGGGGGAATCCCTAAAACTTGATTGCTTTTCATATGTGCTAATGCTTCAGGCTTACTCGGATTAAACCCATTGGTGATTGGAAAATGTAATTACCTTACAGTTTTCAAAGATGTCACACATTTACCTGTTCTTTAAAAGGCATAAGAAATGCATGAATGTACCAGCATTTGTTTTTAATGATCTGATTGGTTTCATCATTTTTTAAATGCCTGTAACAAAAGACCATTTGAGAAATACAGGCCTTCCTGGAGATAGCAAAGCTGTTATATTTACAGACAATTGTACAGTCAGTCCTCAGGAAGTACAAGTAAGATATGGTAATATTTTTACCATCTTTTTGACTTTCATTCTTGAGTTCATTGATTTTTCAGGGTCTTATCCTAGCATTTGAAATGTTACTGAAAAATAGATTTCCATCATTCAGGCATAATACAATACAGGTTCTGTCTAATTTAACTGACATGGTGAGAACTTGCTAAAGTAAACAATTATATCCTAGAGACTGAGGAGAGAGGAAAACCAAAAATAAATAAATAGATGAATGAATAAACCATCAGTTTCTAGAGGGAATTAGACATTCACACAAAGCAAATGAAAGACCGAAGTGAACTTTTATGAAATTTTGTAGCAGTTATGACTACTTTCCTGGAGGAAGGTTGCAAGGAAGAGGTAGCATTTGATCTAAAAGCTAAAGAAAGGAACGGATTTCAGTTGAAGGAAATATGGAAGGAGAAAAGTCTAGATATAGAGAAGCAAAGCCAATAACTTTAACTTAGGCAGAATAATTGTCCATGGTGCGGAAAATTAATCCTGGGCTTGCATATTGAAAGGACAGTTTAAAGAGATTGGTATTCATCTAAGGACAGAACATGGTGGTGATTGTGATGGAGTTTTGATGGACAAGTGCTGTGACAAGCAGAAACAGACTCTTACTGTGGGAGGAGTGATGATCAAGGCCCAGGTTGGTGGGGCCCAAGGTCTGGCATGAGGTACAGACGTAGCAATCTTGTCCCTTTAGTCATCACATACTGGGGGACCATGGTCTAACTCCTTATAGCAACTTGGGGAGCAAGAGGGAGCACCCCTGAGAAGAGAGATTATTAGGAAATGGTCCCATCTTCACTGGTCCAAGACCCACTCAGGGAAGAAGAAATGGGCATTAGGCAAATGATACTAGACAATCAGAGTTTGGGTGTAACCAGGAAAAAAGGTGAATGTTGCAAAGAGACAAATTAAGGTTTGATGTCAGGAAAAGGAAAAAAGAAAAAAAATCCTAATGATTAGAACTGATCTCAGATGGGACGACAACTTTCAAAAAGTAGCAGATTCCCTTTCTGTCTTCAGACAGAAGCTGGTCTCCCACTTTTTCAAGTGAATCATAGAAGATATTTCTTAGGGTTGTATTTAATAACTGCTGAGATCTCCTCCATCTCTCAGGTAATGTGATTCTGGGAAAAGCCTTATGTGAAAGAAATCAGCATCAGCCACATAACTTACTTAATACAATGTCAGGTACATAATAAGCATTTCATAAATGTTGGTCGACTTGATGTGATAACATAGATAGGGTTAGCAATTCACTAAACTAGCCTACCATGACCACCTTTTTCCTTATAAAACATCTTTTCAGTACAAAGAGAATGACATGCAGCATCTGTGCCATTTATCTCTCTGATAAAACCTTTCAGCTCTCTTCTACTTCATTTCAACATCAACAATTATATCCTCAAAAATGAAAGATAAAAAAAAACACTTTTAGGTCACATCTTTCCCTTTTCAGCCCCTATATTGAACTTGAGTGCTTTTTTGAATCTCACTTTGAAATATAGATTCTTGTTTCTCTCTCTCTGTCCTTCTCTCTCTGTCTCTCTCTCTGTCTCTCTTTCTCTCTCTTTCTCTCTCTCTCTCTCTCTCTCTCTCTCTCTCTCTCTCTCTCTCTCTCTCTCTCTGTCTCTCTCTCTCTCTCTGTCTTTCTCTCTTTCTCTCTCTTTCTGTCTCTCTCTCTCTCTCACTCCCTCACTCTCACTGTCATTGTGACTCTCTCTCATTTGGAGACATCTACTAATAGGTCACAAGAATCAAAGGTTTTGGAGATGGTCTTCCTGCCAGATGAACCCTTATCTCTGAGGAAGTTGAAGCAAGTCTAATTTATTTTTCTTTCTCTCTTTTTTCTTTTCCTTGATCTGTATCTCTGACATGTGTGCTGTGACAATTTGTAAATTGTAGCCCCAGTCCCCAAAGACTAGGACTAACCTATGCTTAGCTAGAACAGATAACTGATCATAGGGATAGGGGAAGGGAAAGGGTGGAAACTATCTGATAATGAATAAAGAATAGTTTCTGCAAAGCAAAATCAATGAGTGCTTAATAGCAGAAGCAATAATAGTAGTGGTAATAAGAAGAATGTGTTCTTACAGAATGAATTTCCTGACTCACCCAGCAGGCAGAGTACAGGCACCATCTGCAAGGAAGAGGTGCTGTCTCCCAGTCTTCCCATTATTACACTCAGGTGACACATTGAGTCATAAAGACAAGGGTCATACACTGAAAGGGTTGTTTGTGGTGTGGCCATTTCCCCTCTCTGTCCTGGTTTTTCCTTTTTTGAGTCGGTGCTTCCCTGTTTATCCGATCTAATGCAATAAAATGCGTAATTAATTTCTAAACGCTTCCGTTGAGCGGTGCAATTTGTCAAGTCGAGTTGTTAATAGAATTAAGCTTTTTATCAGCGATTAGCAAAAGAAGGTAAAAAAAAAAATTAATTACGGAATTGTATGCCTCCCTGGTTCAAAGCCAGGTTTTGGATTAAATGTTCGATAAAGGTTTCCTGACACGTTATAAAACATTTAGCAAAAGCTGCTTTCCCCGTTCTGGGTTTCAAATCAGTCCCTGGGCAAAAACACACAGGGAAGTGCCATTGTCTACCTATATGCACAGGGGGAGAGGAAGGGGAGGAGAGAAGGAGAAAAGGAGGGAGAAAGAGAGGGAGAGAGGGGGAGGAGAGGGAATAGAGAGAGGACGGACAGATGGATAGATAGAAATAGTGACAGAGAGATGTTGTGGTCAAAACCGATAGATGCTCTGGCAGAAATCTGGTATGATCTGAAGCTTTTTGTTCTCTGCCCAGGTGATCCTCTCATCCCTGCTAACTATCATTCTGTATCTCCTCTTTCCTTTGTAGCTAAACTCCTTGAAAAGGCAATGTAGGTGACTCTACTTGGTCTCTTCTCACTTTCTTCTTAACCTCCTATAATCAGACTTGCAACTTCCATTAGGAGCATTACACCAAATCTCTCTCCACAAAGTCACCAATGCTCTCTTAGTTGCTCAGTCCATAGCCTTTTCTTAATTCATTGTCCTGAGCTTTTCTTCAGTCTTTGACACTACTGATCACCTTCTCTTCCTTCATATTCTCTTTTCTCTAGGTTTTCAGAATATTGCTCTTTTTTCTCTCTTGGTTTTCCTTTCGTCCATCTGATCACTTCAATCTTTTCTGCTTGATTTTCATCCATATCACATCCTCTGACTGCTGATATCCCACAGAGTTCTGTCCTGGGCTCTCTTCTCTCTTCCCTCTGTATTACACCACTTGGTGACCTCATCCACTCCTGTGGATTTAATGACTATCTCTACGCTCATGATTCACAAACCTATCTCCAGATGTCAGGTCACTCTCTTTTTCTTTTTCTTTCTTTCTTTCTTTCTTTCTTTCTTTCTTTCTTTCTTTCTTTCTTTCTTTCTTTCTTTCTTTCTTTCTTTCTTTCTTTCTTTCTTTCTTTCTTTCTTTCTTCTTTCTTTCTTTCTTTTTCTTTCTTTCTTTCTTTCTTTTTGCATTTTTCTTGCTACTCTTTCACTTATTTTCTAATAATTATTTTCTGAGATATCATTGCAGCTTTTAAATCCCTTCTTAGTGATTATCAGGGATTCAATGGTTTTTCATTCAAATGCATTGAAAATATTCATAAACTTTCCATGAAAACTTTCCACAAACATGATCAGTTATTGTAGAATCATGAAGAAGAGGGGAATTTTGCCATGTCATGGTGGAAAGAGTGCTCAACTTACAGCCAGAAGGCGTGGGTTGAAATTCTGGGTCCTTCACTTGCTATCTATGTTAACTTGAATAAGTTATTAACTTTTCTCAGCCTGACTTCATCTATAAAATGGATTGATGATAGTTGTGCCATGTGCCTCCTGGGTTGTTATGAAGAAAATGCTCTGCAAACTTTACAATAAGTAAGAAGCAGTATTGGCTAGGGCAGTGGTGGAGCATCTATGGCCTTGAGACCACATTTAGCGCTCTAGGTTTTGAAGTGTGGCCCTTTGATTGATTCCAAACTTCACAGAACAAATCCCCTTAATAAAAGGATTTTTTCTGTAAAACTTGGACTCAGTCAAAAGGCCACACCTGAGGACCTAGAAGGTCACATATGGCCTCAAGGCTGCAGATTCCCCACTCTTGGGGGAAAGAGAGGCAGAGGACTTGGGTCTGAATATATAGTTCCTCATCTGCCAAATGAGCAATATGTTTTAATCTCACAGGTCTTTTCCCACTCTTGACCTGTTGTGCTAGGACTCTATTGAGACTGGTTAGAGGAAATGAATGGAATGGGAATGGGTGGCAAAAAAAGAAAAGACTGATGAATGATAACAAACCAGATCCATGGGCAGAATGTAGTTTGAGGGGAGTTTTCTTTTCTTTTTTTTCCCCCTGTGATGCAATTGCCTTAATTCCTGGGCTGTATAGTAGGAAAATCAGGTTCATAGAGCTCTTGGAATGGGAGTAGTTGCAGCCTCCCTGGAAGCTGTCATGATAACACTAAAAAAGGAATTTCACGACACCCAGGAAAACCGAACTGTTTTCCCTTCAGGGAGAGTTGCAGATGGTTTGTATTAAACAAACCAAATCTCAGAGGTGTCTGACGTCACTATTTAAGCGAATACCATGGAAGGATTGCCAAGTGTGTAGTATTTGCAATGTTAGATTGAGTTGAAGTAGAACCTTGCAGTGTGGTTCATAGAATGTGAAGTTAGATGGGACCTCCGGGGTTGACTAGTTCAGTGTCTGATGAAATGATGAATCTCTTCTTATCCTAACTGGGGGTCAGCTAATCGCTGATTGAAGAACTCTCCTTATGGGGAGCTCACTCTCATTTCCATTCCACTAGTGGTGGTAGCAGTTGTTAGGTCCTTTATGTTGTCTAGTTTGCCCTCCTTCCGACTTGCACAAATTGGTCTCAGAATTCTCCTTTAGAGTCAACTCAACAACCCCCTTTCCAAGTTAAGGAGGAGGAGTTGGGAAGACATAGGTTCAAATCTTTCCATGGACATTTACCGTGTAATAATTTGAGTTATGGCACAGTGAAATATCTTGCTTCAGGAGGTAATGTACACCCATCTCACTGGAAGTCTTCAAGAAAAGACCAGATGATAATTTAATATGTTGTGTTATATGAAGGATTCTTATTTAGGTATGCATTGAACAAGACGGTCCCATCAGTCCCTTCTAACACTGACATTTTGT
Organism: Bettongia penicillata ogilbyi; assembly: GCA_023548195.1. Classification (NCBI taxonomy): domain Eukaryota; kingdom Metazoa; phylum Chordata; class Mammalia; order Diprotodontia; family Potoroidae; genus Bettongia; species Bettongia penicillata. Next base: position 3,909,156 of record JAJHZJ010000195.1, on the reverse strand, counting down.
GATTCTATGAAAGTTTTGCTGAGATTTTATTTTATTTACAGAGAGCACTATACTAAAATAATCATTTTGGGTATTCTATTCCTATCATCAATTAATTTTAAGTTCATAAATTTTGTTTTGACATAGCAGAACTACCCGAATTCCCAACCCCTCAAAGTACTCAAATGGGGTCATGAAGAGTCAAACATGACCAAAAACAAGTGAACAACAAGGGGAAGTTCAGCAGTTCAGAGAATATAGTGCCAGACCTGGAGTTAGGAAGATCTGAGTTCAAATCCAGCCTCAGACACTTACTGACACTGGGCAAGTCACAATCTTGTTTGCCTGACTGTCCTCATTTGTAAAATGAGATGGAGGAGAAACAACTCCAGTATCTGTCAAGAAAACCCCAAAAGGAGTCATGAAGAGTTGAACATGACTGAAACAACATTAAATCATCAATTTAAAATTAAAAATGATACTCATAAATCATCAATTTATTTTAAATTCATAAATTTTGTTTTGACCTAGATCAGCATTTCCAACCCCTTAACGAAAAATAGTTAAATGAAACGACTGAATAGAGTGAATACATATAATAGTAGATGCCAATTTCTACTTTTGTAGTTTTCTTTCTATTAACAGACAGGAAGGATTTTTGCTTTAGTTTTCATAATCTGGCACCAACATAATCCATTTAGTCAACCTGAGTTTGTTGCCTTTATGTATGTTATTTTCTATTTTCTTTATTTTCAATGCTGTAGTCATTGTATATATTATTCTCTTCCCTTTGTTTAGGTATCATTTTCATAGAAGTTTTCCCATATTTCTCTGAACTTTTCATATCCTTATAAGACTTAGCATTATCTCATTCTATTCCATATACTTTAATTAGTTCAGCCATTTCACAAATGTTGAGCATATAGTTTACTTCTAACTTTTTTGCCTTTGAAAATAGTGCTGTGACTATTTTTATACATTTGTGTCAGAGGTTATCTAATTTTGTAGGTTTCCTTGCTTAATTCTAATATGTTTTCCAGAATAGTTGTACCAGTTCTCTGTTATTGCTATTATCATCATTATATTGTATGGCCTTGGATACACATTTCCCTTCTCTGGCCCTTGGGGAGGTTTTTAGCTATAAAATGCTGCCTATCTCCCAAGATTATCAGATCAGATAAGGTAATAGATGCTGAAATGTTTGTAAAGTTATAAGTGATATACAATGTGAGTGGATATCATTCTTTCACAACCCCAGGAGCCAGCATTTTTTTTTCTTCCAGATCAAATATTCTTCACTTTGGGTCTTTGGATAGATTTCAGGGAATGTTTGAACTTGGATGGGCAAAATACATTTTTATTTTACTAACCTTTAACTGAAATATAGTTATTTCCTTCCTATAAAAATGTAGGCAACAAAGTATTATCCTGAGAAGTAGTGTAAAGGTTTCCCCAAACTGCCAAAGGGGTCCAGGACATAAAAGAAGGTTAACAACCCCTAATAGAGAGTTTATTTTCTCAACCAATATCCTTTAGTTACAAGTATTGAACATATAGATTCTTATGACAAGGCTTTCATAGGGCCCAGGATCAAGGAGATATCTTTCTCAGGTCAGTCAGGAAGTCAGCAATCATTTATGAAACAAACACTATGTTCCAAGCACTGTATTACCTCTGGGGATACAAAGAATGGCTGTGAGATGCTTGAGTTTTATGGAGACTCACAGCACTCAGCAGTTCTTAGGCTTTTTTCCATACTGTCATTTAAATGGTCAAAGAATGGGGAACCATAATTATTTGAACCTGTGGGTTCAAGGTCTTCCCTGAGTATCAAGAATGGGGTATAAGATGAACCTTTGCTCTCTAGGGGTAGAAGCTCCAAGTAACCCTTTTCTACACCCAACTATCTCCTGAGCCCAAAAGAGGTTTCCTCAGGGAAAAAAGGTGTTTTTCAAAGGATAGTCTATAGCTCATTAAATCTTTCCTCTCCCACAAAATAAATCATATACAAATTTAGAACTGGAGAGGATCTCATAGGCCATTTAATCTTACCTTCCTCATTGTATAGATGAAGGATGGATCCCTTGTCACCTTTTTGAGAAAGCCTGCCATTTTTAAAATAGTTGAAAGAACTGTGTTTATCTATTTTGGAGAAGAGAAAATTCAGAAAGGACATCTGTCTTCAAATACCTGATAGTCTGTCATATGGAGGAAGGTAACTTCACAGAGTCAGTGCTTAATAAATATTGAGAATTGAATCATTTGGGGTTTCAGTGGGTAGAGTAATAGAAACCTGAATTCGAGTTCTGCCTCAGACACTTAGTAGCTATAACCTTGAGCAGGTCACTTAATCTCCCAGTCACGCATCCATATATTGCTCATCTATAAAGTAGCAATAGGGAAGCTAGATGGTTCAGTGGACAGAGTCCTGGGACTGGAGTCAGGAAGACTCATCTTCCTGAGTTCAAATCTGACCTCAGACACTTACCAGCTGTGTGACCTTGGACAAGTCACTTAACCCCGTTTGCCCCACTTTCTCCATCTGTCAAATGAGCTGGAGGAGGAAATGGCAAACCACTCCAGTATCTTTACCAAGAAAACGCCCAAAAGGGGCAAGAAGAATGGGGCACTACTGAAAAATGAATCAACAAAAATTCAAAACAATTCAGATGCTGGTTCCTCCAGGGATTCCTCCTTCCTTCATCTAGTCAGTAGCAGTTTTTTCACCTTGACTCTCACATTCAAAAGGATTCATACTTTTCTGACATTATTTTATATTATACTTCTTTGTCTATCACTTTGATGCACACTAAGTTCTATGAGAACAGGGATCGTGTCTTATTGAATCTTAGTACCTCCCTGAATACCTAGCAGAGAGATTTTCAAACAGTAGGTGCTTAATAAAAGTCTTTTAATTCATATCATCCAGGGCTTTATGTGTACTTATAAGATGAAGATCAACTAAGAATTATCTTTGAAACACCCTTCCGTTACATCTCCATATATGATGCTAATGACTCCAGCATTCACTTAAGTAAGGAGACATTTTCATATGCCAGTGGGAGAGTTGGAAAGGAATCTGCTTATAAACATTTTGTAAACTACTAGGACACATTTTCTGAAAATGATGTTATTAGCTGTTAGGAGTGTCAGTGTTCTCCTGTTACTAGCGGCACTGTGCTGGTGAAATACTCCATATGAAACACATAGACTAATTTAAAAACCCACTAGTTACTCCAATCCTAAATTTCATTCACCAACGCAGTGCTGTATCTGCTGCTTCCATGTCTTTCTGAGGCAGAGGTTTGATCACATCGCTCTGTCTAGAAAAACCCTGAACCTAAAACAACACAAACAAACAAACAAAGATCACCTTTTAGTGCTTCTCATTCATTTGCTTCTGGAATAAAATATAAATGTCTTAGCCCGAGATTTCAGGATCTCTACAACTTGCCTCTTTCCTTCTTCTCAAACCTTGTCTCCTTACCTCGTTGTTAAGTTATTTGGTTGTGTCAAATCTTCATGACCTCGTTTGAGGTTTTCTTAACAAAGATCCTGGAGTGCTTTGTCATTTCCTTCTCCAGCTCATTTTACAGGTGAGAAAACTGAGGCAAAGTGAAGTCACTTGCCCAGGATCACAGAGCTAGTAAATATCTGAGTCTTCCTGCCTCCAGGCTTGGAGCACTATCCACGACACTACCTACCTACCCTGTCTCTTTGCTACTTTTCATAATTCCATTAATGACAAATTGTAGCCAAATTACATTACTCTCTGAGCCAGCATCTCCCACCTCTATGCTTCTGTTTAAATTGTACCTTATGCACTTTCTCCTCCCCATCACCGCTCCAAATTGTTGTCTTTCTATAAGGTTCAGTTCAGGTGGCACTTTCAGGAAAACTTCCCAAATCCTTTAATTGTGCAATTCTACCCCTCAATTTTCCTTCTGCTCTATTTGTCTATACATTGTAATATCCATCACTAACTACTACTGAAAGACACGGATTGTTTTGTTTTTGTCTTGACATTTCTGATATTTCTAGTGCCTAATACAGTATGTTTGAAAAAAAATTAAATTAAATTAACAGAATTTTACTGAGGTCATTCTTTTACAGAGAGTTTTTTTTTTATTTTAAAAATTAAATCACCCAACTTTTACTTGGATCTTTTTTGAAGGTCAGAGTACCATATTATGCCCTGATTATTCATGGAGGTGTAAGATGCAATCCTTTCCAATAAGAAGCTTTCAATTTAATTGAAAAGACAAGGAACATAACTAACAATAGATGACAAGACAGGGTGTATGTGTGTGTGTGTGTGTGTGTATATATATATATATATATATATATATATATATATATGTATGTATATATACCTATACATGTATATATAAATACACACATATATACATACAAATACATACACACATATATATGTTAAATAAGTGTTCTAAACAATAAGTACCACAAAAACTCCATCTTTTTAATAAATAAATGAATGAATAATTAGATGGGAAAGAGAGAGAAATAGAAGAGAATGAAAGAGGGAGGGAAAGGAGGAAGAAAGGAGAACAGAAGGAAGAAAGGAAAGAGATTGTAAAAAAGGGAGAAACAGGGAGAAATTAAAGAAGGAAAAGAGGAAGGAACAAAGGAGAGAGGGTAGAAGAAAGGGAGATAAGGATGGAGAAAGGGAGAGAAGATAAGGAAAAAAGAAAGGAAGGGAGAAGAAAGGAAATGTCTAGGGAGCACGGATTTTGGGGAGTTGGAAAAAGACAAGTAATAGAAACAGCACAATCTTAAATTAGCTAGTATGGGAAAATGAAATCCATTCTATAGAAGTTTTATGATATTTGAAAATCAGAAGTAGGTCTTACAGGTCAGCACCGTGCTCCGGGGAAGGTGATCCTGTGCAAATTAAGATGAGCGTCACCATTAAATCCTCCTGCCTTCTACATCAGGCAGGTTCCTTCAGGTTTATTGTAATTGTTTTCAGTTCTTAAACTTCAGACTTTGTTGGATTGTGTTTTTTTTTTTCTCTTCATCCTTTAAAACCTGTGAGATCACTGAGGCATGGCAGTGGCTGATGGCGAAAAACATCAATAAAACAACAAATGAGAAATTTCCATCCTTGAGAAAGGAACCTTAGCTAACTCAACCCCAACATGGCCTTGCTGGAGTTCACTCTCAGTCATGTGACACCTTCAATTTGCAGAGTCTTCTATAGGTCACCATGTGTTCCTTGACATGCTTTCTATTTTGATCCCCAAAATGAGTTAGTCAACAAGCATTTATTAAGCACTTAGTGTGTACTGGGCACCATGGAAAGCTTTGGTGTAAAGAAAGGGGGAAAAAATCCCTGCTCTCAAAAAACTCACAGTTTAATGATGTGGTATAAGAATGAAAAATGTGTGACCAATTATGTATAAACAAGAAAAGCACAATATAAATTGGGGATAACAGAAGGAAAAACAAGGGATTAGGACATCATTTTACAACCAATGGAACTCAAGTTCCAAGGATAAAATGAATGATCAAGGTCACATATTGAGTAGGTGGAAGAGCCTGGAATGGCTAGCCCCACTTTCTATCTCCCCACCATGAGGTTCTCAGTTGAAAGCAATTGAGATGTTATTATTCAGGTTTATTGCAGTTAGGATTATTTGGTACTCTTTTTTCCCCATCTCTGTTGTTTTTTTTTTTCTTCTGTAAAAGATAATGTGAAAGATAAAAGAAAAATAATTGTAATGAAAGTATGTCACTTGTCCCATATGCATGTAGTGTATCAGTAAAAAAAAAAAAAAAAGTGTTTTTTTTTCCCCAGGGAGTTTAACCAGTGTTTATTGCTACAATGGAAACCCTTCATTTGGGGACTGGATGTCACTAATAGAAATACTGCCTTCCATTTTCTGTATTTCCATGGGTGACACCTGATTACTACAAACCACTGTATATGGCTGTGTGGTATCTGCAGATGGCAGGGTTTTTTTTATTTCTATATTTATTCAATTGGTGAAATATATAAATTTCCTGGACTTCTTTGTGATGCTAACATATTATGAGCCCTATTCTGCCCTTGTAGAAAGCTAGAACAAGCGTGCAAAAATGCTTGAGAATAATCTTCACTACAGAATATTCTCTGGAGACCAAAGCTTGCATCCCTCTGATCCTAAGTCTCCTCATCTGTAACGTGGGGACTGTACTAATACCTGCCTGATAATGTATGTGAAGGAAAATGTTAACCTTCTTTGTCTTCGTCACAGTCTTGCAAAACTTTGTGAGAGCTGGCTGAACTATAAATGATGCTCTTTTTCCAGAGAAGCATTGGGAGACACAAGTTGGTATACCAATTGCATTGACTTGAAACAAAATAGATTTTTTTCACTTGCCTCAGTGATTTTTGTTCCCTATGTTAGGGCCATAGCTGCACAAGTTTTCCCATAGTCCTATGGATTAAAGGGGTGTTCAGCAGGGGGTGACAAAAGAAAGATATAGAGAGGCTAAGACAGAGAAACAGAGATGGAGACAGAGATTTGGTGTGGGGGAGAAGGGGAAAGAAGAAAAAAGTAAAGGAGAGGAGAAAAAGAGAGACATTTAATGCAGAGGCAGGGAACTTGTGTCATTGAGGCCACATGTGGCCCTCTAGGTCCTCAAGGGCAGCCAAGGATTCAGTTAAAGGGCTGCCCTTAAGAACCAAAAGGCCACATGGGGCTCTTCTAAAAGATCTTCCACGTACATCAGATTAGACCCGTAGTATTTTATTTGTGTTTCACTTAGTCTGGAATCAACCTGGCAGTGAAAATGGTGGAGCTTGATGTTAGTAAAGGATCCATTCTCCCCCAAACTTCGTTTTATATTTTCCCAAATATTATTCTATTACACACTCTCAAGCCAGCAAGTCCAAGTAAACCGGTAAAACTTTAAGGCCTCATTGTTTTAACAACAATTAGTCCCTGACGGAGGACAGTGGCATGAAGTTCGTAGAATGGAGGATGCTCTCTTTATTGTAAGAGATAATGATAGTAGATATTCATATATTACCTAAAGGTTTGCAAGACGTTTTCCATCTATTAGTTCATTTGGGCCTTGCAATAGACCTATAAGAGAAGTATTATTGTTATGAAACATGGTATTGTAGAAAGAATTCTGGATTTAGAGTTATGAGACCTAGGTTCAAATTCTGGCTCTAGGGGTAGCTAGGTGGCACAGTGGATTAAGGGCTGGGTCTGGAGTCAGGAGGATCTGAGTTCAAATTTGACCACAAACACTTACTAGCTATGTGACCCTGAGCAAGTCACTGAACCCCAATTGCCTCTCTCTCCTCCCAAAAAATTCCTATCTCTATTATTTACTACCTGTCTGACCTTGGACAACTCATTTAAACTCTCAGATTAAATTTCCTCATCTGTAAAATCAGGGTGCTGGAACATATGATCTCCAAGATTCCTTCCAGGTCAAAATCTCTGGACCCTCTTTTAAAGATGAGAAAATTTGAACTTAGAAGTATGATTTACTTTTCCAGCATCACATGTTTATAAGTAACTGAGGCAAAATTCAATCCCAGGTCTTCTTGGTGCCAAGTCTAGACTCTGCCTCCTGTTCTGCACTGATATGCCCATAACTTATACAAGTACTTGTGCCCTTGTTCCTGCACTATGAAGTTCATAGGGTCATAGGATCTAAGAGTTCAAAGGAACTTTGCAAATCATTTAGCCCATTTACTTCATTTTGCAAATAAAGAACTTGTGGCTTTGAGAATAGGAGAAGGGATTTACTCAGGGTTCTACAAGTAGAAGACAGGGGTTTCAAAATCAGGTCTGGTGATAGGAAATTAAATTCTCCTTTCATGTTGTTCCCAATGGAGTTGTCCATGTTAGGTCAGGATACTCCTCTTCCTGATTACCTCCTTCTCAACCCCTCTGGGAGCAAATGGGAATGGACTATGTAGACTTTCAATGAGTAGCAGTCAATCTCTGCCAAACACTTGGCTTCTTTAAAAAGTATGCAATAATGGTGACCCACATATTAGGTCCTTTGTGTTTGTGTACTGGGTGTGTTTTTGTGTTTATATGGCAGTGGATAGGCTGTGTGAGCACAAGGCCTCCCTGTGTCCCAATGTGTTCAAGAACAACGAATGTTAATGTGCGTTCTAGCCAGCAGCAAGAGGAGCAGAGAGGTGCCTAACAAGAGCTGACACATGGAGAAATACTGGCTTTTTGTCTCTGTTGTATGTTAAACAATTCATGAGGTTTGGGGTTGAGTGAGACATTTAATAAACATTGGCCGCTTGGGCTGCCTACAGCTGGTCATTTGTCACTATTGGTCAAATGCATGAAAAGTAGAATGAGGTTTTTAGCTTTTAGAGCTTAGGGCTTAGCAAATGGATGATGTTTCTTCTCTGTTTATTTTCAAAGATTTATAAAGTATATATATATATATAATTTAAATGAATAATTACAGAATGTCTTCCGATTCCAGAAGATACCAGTAGAAGTTGGGAGGGAAAAAACTGGCAGACCACTTTCAGATTTAACACTGATACCATATGTGAATAGATGAGCCATTCCAGACCTTAGAAACTGTGAAATGAGTCAGTGGTTTGGGGTCTATAATACAGCAACTACCAGTTTAATTTGTGCTCAAGGTCAGAAGCTTCATCCGAGTGTTGATCGTTCAATTCCATGGAAACCAAATGTATTCTCTTATTGTTACAACTGCTTCCTTCAGAAGAGAATGAGGCTTATAGGTATGAGGGAAATTGGTGTTCACAGAAGTCAATCATATAACCTAACAAATAAAGAACTGTTTGTCTGGTCAATAGACAGTCAATAAACCTGGTGGTTCTCCTCTGGAGAAGTCAATCACATGGATTAAATATAAGATTCTTGAACAAATGACAGTTTCTTTTGTTTTCTTTGTATCCAATCCAGTAAACCTTTATTAAGTGCCTACTATGTGCCAGTAACTGCACTGAACACAGGTGATTTTTATTTTTGTTCAGCTATTTCAGCCATGTCCAATTCTTTGTTACCCCATTTGAGGTTTTCTTGGCAAAGGTACTGGAGTGATTTACCATTTCCTTCTCCAGCTCACTTTTTAGGTGGGGGATTGAGGCAAACTGGACTGCAGTCCATAGCTAGTAAGTGCTTGGGGTAAGATTTGAACATGGGAAGATTGTTCTTCCTGACTTCAAGCCCAGCACTCTATCCACTGTGCTACCTAACTGCCCTGGGGCCTAGGGATACAATTAATAAGGTGAAATACAATCCTTGCCCTTAATTAGCTTACAGTCTAATGGGAGGGGCAGGGTGGGGGGATGTACACCAAAGGAATCAGGAAAGGTGGAGGGGAAGACCAAGGAGTATTCAGGACAGGGACACTTTGTTCTGTGGTGTTGATACCTGGTGGGGTAGCAGATAAAGAATAGAGAGAACTGAAAAAGTCCAGTTTCTGTCTTCTATAAAGGAAGATATTGGGAGGCATTTGGTACTCCACCCTGCAATCAGAGGAGAGAGGAGGCTACGAAAGATGGTGTCAGTCCAGGCTTGAGTTGGCAGCTTGGGGCTGAGATTAGAGGTGATGAACTCATCCTGGGAGGTGTATCTTCTTCTTTGGAGCTGAAACTAAGTAGGACAGCAGATACAGAGGGGAGCGAGGAGCTAAGTGTCCAATTTCTGCCTACTACAAAGGAAGACATGGGTATCCCCACTACTTAGCACAGACCTCGGACATGATGGGTTCTTAAAGATTGCTTGTTGATTGAATGATGGATTGCTAGATTCTGCTGCTAGAGGAATATCAACTAATCAACTTTGAACAGTTGATTTCATAAGCTTTAGAAAAGTAGTTCTGTCTATTTTGTCAGAATGATATGGATGAAAAGAGCACTGGGGGCCTTAGAGTGCAAGCATTTCAGTTCAAATAATATCATAGCTGATGTTTACCACCTGGGTGATTTGAGGAAATTTAGTTTCCCTGATCCAAATCCAATGCACCCCACACAGCCTTTGCCTCTTTACCTTTGCTCCCTACCTCCACCATTTCCTAGAGATAACCCCACTTCTGTGGGCAAACATGAGAGAAAGTAATATAAGTATTACAACTTTTTAAATAGATAAATAATTGTCAAAAGCATCATAAGATATAGAGTGAATCAGAGCGCTCTCATTCTCCTAAAGGAAATGTATAATGAGAATGGTATTTCTGAAACTCTAGCACTTTGGGTTCTTTAGGGAAGGCTAGGTGAACAGTGGATAGAGTATGGGACTTGGAGTAAGAAAGCCTTGAGTTCAGATCCTACCTCAGATCATTATTAGCTTTAGGACCCTGAGCCAGTGACTTATCTTCTCTCAAACTCAGTCACTTCATCTATAAAATGGCAATAATAATAGCACCTATCTCTCAGGGTTGTTAATCAAAGGAGATAATACATGCAAGTGGTTTTGTAAACCTTAAAGCTCTGCATGTATTTTAGCCTTATTTTTATTATTTACTTCTCTTTGTCTTCTTTACTATAACTGAAAGAAGCCCTTCCATAAAATGGAGCCCAGTAGTTAGCTGGAGGATGATGTAATATAGGACAGCATACTGACCCATTCTTATTTACAGGATTGACCAATTGTCTGCAAGATGGCGGATCTGAGTGGGAAGATTAAATGACCTTCAAAGTCCCTGTCCAGAGAGCAAAGATCAGAGTTTTAAGTAACATAAGTATTTATTTGGGCTGGGAAAGATCCCTTAGGGAACTTAGCCAGGGAATAGTATTTCAACTAGGTCACTTTGGACTGGCTAAGCTTTTCAATCCTTGGGGGAATACCCTGGGTATCACTCTCAGAGATAGTTCTCAACCAAAGACCTTTCCTTAGTTGATGCTAAGGGCTTTCAGATAAACCTTCTTGCTATAGAATTACATTTCTTCCACTGTCAGGTAGGTAATTTAAGCCAGGCGTGAGAGTTGGGGTTTTAGAAAAATGGGTTGTCTAGGTGACTGGGAGGTTAACTGATATCTCTACCATTACTCAGCTGGTATGCGTTCGTCCTTCGTTGCCAAAGAAGATCATGCCATCAGAGAAATAATGACATGACTTGCACTTGACTAGTGAGTGCCAAGTGTCTGAGATGAGATTTGAACTCAGGTCCTCCTGACTCCTGCATTGGTGTTCTACCCACTGCACTACCTAGCTGCCCCACTCAGCTAGTACTCTTTGTTTCAGAGGTAAAATGAGTACAGTTCTTCTCAATTCCAAATCCAAATTGCTACTTCTTTTTGAAAGTTGGGTCTTTTCAACAAGGTCCCTTAAAGGGAATTCTCTTTTTGGTCATGGATTGCACTAGATGCCTTTCAAGGCCCTTTCAATTCTAAGATTCTTTATGATTCAGTAGGAACCCCATACTAACCATCCCTGACTTTTAAAAACACTTTTCTTTGCTGTCACCTGATCCCTTGCTTGATGGCTTCCTAAATCTCATCTATAATATAGAATTTCAAAAATGTCTAATATAGAAATTGAGAAGTAGAAGGCTGGTCATAATAATCTCACAATTTTAAGGTACTTTAAAGCTTGCAAATGTTTTACTTATATTATCACTTAATATAAATAATATCATTTAATTATCACTAAAAAATTTGGAAGGTAATGAATATCTTTATCCCTAATTGACAGAGGAGGAAATTGAGGCTTAGAGAGGTTAAATGACTTGCCTCAGTTTACAAAGCTAATAAATATATATGGGCATTTTGGATCTCAAGTCTTCATGACTCCGAATTCAACACTGTAGATCCTACATCACTTAGCTGTTCATATTAAGGATTATCTAGTCCAGGGGTGCTTGTTTCTTTGGTGTGTTTCATAATGGCATCTTTTGACAGTCTGGTGAAACCTATGGACTTTTCTTCAAAGTAATGTTTTAAAATAATTTAAGAAAATAATAAATTTCCATTAAAGATTAGTGAAAATAAAGGTGTATTTGTTTCCCGGCCTAGTGGTTTCTTCCAAGGATCCAGCATAGTGAATACCAGAATTAAAACTAAAATCCAGGGCACCTGATTCCTTGTATAGCTTATGCAAGGTTCTTAAAACTTCCATCTAGTCTAAAAGGTATCTTCCCTCTTTCTCTTCCTATATGTTCTCTAAAAGTCTCTTAAAACTTCCATCCAGTCTTAAAATTATCTTCTTTCTATTCCTATCATTCCTCTAAGAGACTTTCTCTAAAAGTGTTCTCTGTAAGTTCCTTCACAATTTCATCTACCCAGATTACAACTCTTGGGCTTCCACTTTCTTATTCAATGTCATTTATTTTAGATTCCTTCATCATCTCTACTCAGAACAAATGCTAGAATAACTATCCATATTGGTAATCCCAGTTCTGTAACCTCAGTTCTTCATACAACTTAACAGAAAGTTTGTTTTTTCTTTTTTTGGTTATTTTTTTCCTTCCTGTAGCACACCAGTCTTTCATATCAAACTTTGTTCATCTTTCTGGTTCTGATTGGATTGCTAACATCATTCAGTATAATATCACAGGGTTTCTTCATAATCACATATCTAGTCAGTGGCCAATCTCAAAGCTATTTCATTGTTTGAGGCAAGGTGAGCTATGGTCACACAAGAATTGGGATGGAGACAGCAAGAAAGGAAAGATATGAGCTCTGTCCATTTCAAGGTGTACTGAAATGAACTACCCAATCAGGTGGCCTGAAAGGGATAGAGACAATCTGTCTTTCTGTCATTTGACTGCTTTTGGATTATCTAGGGCTGCCTACCTATTCATCTATCCAAGTGTTCATTTATTGCCTCTCTTTTCCCCCTCCCTGCCATATGCAGCACTTTGGATATGACACAGAGGCACTGTAACCCCTCCTTCTTCCTGCCCTGAGGTGGCCATGGAGCTCAGAGAGTGATGTGCAGGAGGGTTGTTTATCACCACGCTGAAAAATAGAAGGATGGCAGCTCTACAGGAGCAGATGGCATTGTACGCTTGGCATAATTTTCTCAGACAAACTAGGACTATGAATACTGGCATTCACTTTAGTCATTCACATCAAAACATAACAGAATCAAAATAAGGTGGTTTTTTTTTCTTCCTGTAAGGTAAGGAATGTCTGATTTGTATTCATTTAAAAGCTGTGGGTTCTATTGAGGAAAGCTCATTGAGATTTCTAGCTTGTAGAATAGAGGCATTCCTCAGGATCCAAAATAGAAGCAACCCTGAAATGTGTAAAGTGAAATTCCATATATTAAATACCATTTCCTCATTGATTTCTGTTATAAAAATAGATATGTGTTCTCACAAAAATGGCATCAAGATATAATAAAAATCACATAAAACCACACAAGAATGAAGAAAGGATGAGAGATAGAGAGGTAACAATAACAACTGATGTTTGTCACTTCATAGTTTGGAAAGTACTTTACATGCCTTTTTCTGCTTTGAGCCCCAAAACAACCCTGTGGGATGGGTTTTATAAGCATTGTTATCCCCATTTTACAGAAAACAACACTATCATTAGTGGTAACAATAGCTACTTTACACATAGTATTGTAAATTTTACAGAAGTCATTACAGTTTTTAACCTCTTTTGATCCTCGGAACAGCTCTGTGAGGTACGTGCTATTATTATCCCCATTTCCCGGATTAAGAACCTGAGGCTATTTGAGTTAAATTGATTTGCCCAGGGTCACACTTCGAATAAGTCACATGAAGGATTTGAATCTACATCTTCTTGACTCCATGTTCAAAAAAAAAAAAACCAAAACACTATGGATAAGAAAAGGATTTTAAGATCAGTGAGAGCATACCAGAGGCAAAAAAAGAATGAATTTTTGCCAAGTAGGGATGTTAAGCTACCTTGAAAAAGTAACTTTATATGTCAAATGACTGTGGAAGAAATTTTAGGGGGGGTAAGACTGAGAAAGATGGCATTCCAAAGATCTACCTCAATCTCAAAGAACTACCCAGTTGACTCTCCCTCTCCCTCTTCTCTTCTGTGTCAGTTGCTTTTCCATTTTTTTTCCCGTTTTTCCTTTTGGTAAGTAAGACTGCAATTTGGTCTCAAGATCGTGGTTGTTACTTCCTGTATGTTACTTTTCCCTCATTGTCAGTCATTAGATTTATAGTTTAGAGAATCAAAGTTTTATAAATATGAGTTTTCAAATAATTTATGATAGATTATCTACATTAGAAATTTGTTAAATTGATCTTTTTTGCATATTGAGTCTATAGATATATATGTGTGTGTATATTATATATGTGTACATATATATGTGTACATATACATATTTAATATATGGTACACATGTATGTACAAATACACATATATCCCTATACATAAATGTTGTATACCACTTGATACACCCTCAGTTCAGGACAGCAGGAGGCAGGAGGACCTGAGTTCAAATCTCAGCTGAGACACTTGACACTCACTGTGTGACCTGGGGCAAGTCACTTAACCCCAATTGCCTCATCCTGGGTCATCTCCAGTCATCCTGATGAATATCTGGTCACTGGATCCAGATGGCTCTGGAGGAGAAGTGAGGCTGGTGACCTGCACAGCCCTCCCGCACTCAAAACAAAGTCAAGCGCAAGTCATGTCATCATTTCTCTGATGGCATGGTCTTCTTCGGCAACGAAGGACAAACACACCCGCACAGCTTTTGTATACATAACTTTGAAGTTCAAAAAGTATTTTATGAATATTATCTAATTTGAACAACAATCCTGTAAGACAGGTGCTATCATTATTATTGAATGAAAAAAGCATTTTTTAAATGCTTATTATGTGCAAATCTCTATGTTAAAAACTAGCGATAAAAATAGAAAAGTCAGATAGACCCTGCTGTCAAGGAGCTTATATTTCAGTAGGAGACCATAGATATATATTGAGTTTCAGCTGCAAATCAAGTGGAAATCCTCTATGGCCCTTAGGGTAAAGGAAAAAGAGCAGATAAGGACACATCGTCTTTAATGTTATTTTCATTGATGAAACCATATCTATTTTTGGTATTGCATCATTTTTATTAGTGAATTGTTATCTTCATTTTCCAGATGAGGAAACTGAGGATCCGAGGGCATAAGGAAATTACCCAAAGCTACACAGCTAGGAATAATGAGAGATAGAAGAGGGACCCATGTCTTCCCGAGTCAATGGCCCACTTTCAAGTACACAAAACTTCCTCAACAACAAGATAAAGTCTACAAAGTTAAAAACAGCAAAAACTCCAAAACTCTTCTTTCCCTGTAAATGAATCCTTCTCTTCCTTCATTTCCTGTGACTGCAGAGAGAATTTCATAAAAAGAAATGGATGTGCATGCCATGTGTTTCAGGGTAGCAAATTATATTTTTGAGTTAAAAAAATGAAGCCAAACTAAAAAAGACATAGTTTTTAAATTAAAACTACACTTTTAATATTTTATTATTTAAGGATATAGACACCTCAAACTTCACAGATTTGTGGTCTTTTTTGGAGTTATGATCTCCGTTCAGACCTAGGGATTTCCAGTTTGCTGAGTATATAGAAAGTCAAATATGGAAAATATAATAACCTGCTCCTCACTGTTAAAACGGTACAGTGTGCAGCAAGAACCAGAGGATATTTCTGTACAAGGGACCTTTATATTTTAACCTTTTTTGAAATCAGATACAATAACCTTTTGAGGCTTTTCTCACTGGGTGCTGGACAGAAGTGGAAGTGCTAGAAATCTTACTTAGAACCATCTCAATAGATTCCTTTTTTTCTTTCTCATTCTAGTTTTTTAGGTTGAAAATGTATAGGTGGTGAGATAGCCAGATAAGTAGAAACATGTTTATCTGTGTTGGGGGTGAGGGTAGGTGGAACAAAGTTTTGGAAGAAGAAGAAATGATTTGGAAACAAATGATAGGCATGAGGCAGGGATAGCAGAGAGAGGGAAGTGAATCCTTAAAAAAGAGAAAAGAGTGGGAGGGCAGGGGTCCTGAAAGGCAGGAGAGAACGAGAGGAGGCTGACACAAAACATGAACACACTGACGGGTTCTCCACCCTCTCACCCTAACCAGGCAGGCCTGCAGAGTCTGTAAATCCAGAAAGCTTTTTAATTTCAACTCAGACACCGGCCCTCTCTTTCCTCCCTCCCCGCCCCCAACGTGCTAATGCTTTTCTAATAATTACCATTTTTTGAAACTATTTTGGCTGTTAAAAATGTTTTTTTTAATAAGCTGATTAAAAGAGACTGCTTATTAGCATAAGCTCCTTGCTGTTCAACTCTCTTCCTAATTAAAAGCACTCATCTGTGGAGACCTCGATTTTCCCCTTCCCTCTGGGCTGGGTTTTTGGATATTTTTCCTTGGCAATTTGTTTTATTTTACTTCTGCTTTGGTAGTTTTCTCTTCACTCCCGTTTGGTCAAAGCTGAGCAAGAGCTGGAAGGTGAGATTCAGAATGGATGTGGAGAGAAAATGGGGAGTGAAATATGTGCATCCACGAGGAGCTCCTTCGAGGTCAATCTCAATTTATGGTCCTTGGTAACCAAGTTTTAACTTTGGTAACAAGCAGGAGTCGGGTGTTGCTGTGGCCATGTGAGTGACGCTGGTGATGTGATCACCCTCTCATCAATAGCCCATGAAACCCAAGTCCTTTCTAAAGATGTGTTGATGGAGTATCTCTCTCTCTCTCTCTCTCTCTCACACACACACACACACATATATAATATATGTATGTATATGTGTGTGTGTTGTCTGTTCCATTAGAATGTAAAATCCTTGAGAGCAGAGACCATCTTATGTATCTATTTGTATCCCTGTTACTTACTGTAGAAAGTTCTTTGTACATTATTTTTACTATTGTTTAGTTACTTCAGTTGTATCTGACTCTTTTTGACCCCATGTGGGGTTTTCTCATCAAATATACTGGAGTGGTTTCTCATTTCCTTCTCCATTTCATTTTACAGATGAGGAAAATGAGGTAAATAGGGCTAAATGGCTTGCCCAAGGTCACACAACTAGTAAGTGTCTGAGACTGGATTTGAACTCAGGTCTTCTTGACTCCAGATCTAGACATCTACCCACTACTCTCTCCACTCTGTCCCTGTATACCTGTTTGTTTTTCATATTTAAATAGTTCCCTTGGTTTCTGTCCCCTTGGGGCAGCACTAGCTGCCCCCCTACTTTTCACATAGTAAGCTTTTGATAAATGCTTCCTCATTTTTTCCTTTCTTTCTTGACTGATTCCCAATTTCTTCCCCGCATCTTACTTTGCTAAAATGGTTAGTTGGGATGAAAGTGGAGTCTGTCCATAAGATGGTTTTCTCATATATTTTACCTTTCTGAATCCATTTTCCTTGTGTGCAAAATGTGAATAAGAATGTCAATACTACATATCTCAAAAGGTTATTTTGAGACTCAAGTGATACAATCTGTCATCTTAATCATTGAATTAATTTAACTCTTCAGTTTGATCTGATAGATCATATAATTGGTCATCACTGAAACTGCTAGAAAATGAACAAAAGAGTCTATTTTTTTAAATTGCTAATTCACAAGGCATGTGTTTACCCAGGAAGTGTTTGATACTCAGAGGGATGACTTTACTGCATTAGTATAATTAAACCTACCCTGAGTTCAAGTTCCGCTTCAGCCATTAATTAGTTTTGGGATTCTTCAATGAACCACTTAACCTCTCTAAACTTAGATTTCTTCTTCTAAAACATGGAAAAGGATAATACTTATTCAACGTACCCCTCAGAGTTGATGGGAGGAAAGGACTTTTTAAACTATAAAGTACTATGGATATATTAACTATTACCAAAAGAATTAAAAACAGGAAACAGTAACTAATGGTGAATTCTTTTAAGAAAAGGGCATAAGAAAGGGAATAAAACTGTAAAAGTCCTTGTGAAAAAACAGAAGAGAAAACAATTACTAGAACAGCATGGAGATGACCGCAAAGAGGATAGTTTCAAACTGAAGTAAGACAGACCTAAAACCCAGCAAGAAAGGATGGAGTGTTCCCTAGGGCCTGGGCGAAAAATGAGCTGTTCGACACAGGGCTGAAATAGAAAGACATCTGTCTGAGTCTGATTATTGTGTTAACCTCATTTCCTTTTGGGGGGATAGGGTTGCAAGAATGGTAGATTAGAGAAATGCTTTAGACATAGAGGATTTTGAATTTATCTAGGCATTTGGCGGTCTCTGGGGAGACTGTTGTGGATAAGATAGAAAAATGTAGACTGGGTAACAGTGCAGTTAGATGCATTCATAGCTAGTTAAACAGGCACATTCAAATAATGCCGATTAATTGATCCGTATCAATAGAGAAGAAGCTTCCTAGAGCTGTACCACTAGATTTTTGTATAGATCTCATACACACACACTCAATTATCCAGTTTCAAATGTCACAAAGCTGGGAGGGATCCTGTGTAAAAGGATCAAGATGGATGCAAATATATCCCAAGAGAGACAGGAAAAATGAACTGAAACCAATATGATGAAATTTAATAGAGACAATGTAAAGTCCTGAACTTAGGTTCAAAAAGTCAGTTACAGAACTCTAAGATAAGGAAGACCTGTAGTTCATATGAAAGAGGTTTGAAAATTCTCTAACAGATATATGTTAAGTACTTGTCACACACAAGACTCTTGAAAATAAATAATGACGTATTTAGAGTGCCTGAGAACATTAGATATATAACCCAACTATCTTTCCATTTTAAAGATGAGGAAAGCTAGACTTAGATAGTTTGTGGCTTTCTTGTGATAATATAAGTAGCAAGTGAAAAACAGAATTCAGTCTGATTTCAGATCTGCTACTTTTCCCACTGTGCCCTAAAACCTCAGGGAAAAATATGCAGTATTATCAAGGGGCTTACTCAAAAATGAAAAGCTGATAAAAGTAGTTTATAATCTTGAACATTAAAATTCATTACAAAGCAGTTATTAGCAAAACTATGTGTTACTGGGTAAAAAACATAGCAGTAAGTCAGTGGATTACAATAGGTATAAAAATATCACCAAAATGTGTCTAGAATAATAATTTTGGATAAACTTATAGAAAATGAAAACTGATGAAAGGATATGCATTCTACAAATGTAAAAATGTTTGTACAATTGGTATAAATGTACTTGGGAATATTGGTTATCTATTTGGTAGAAATCTCATCATATACCACAATGAGTCCCAACTGAGTGAGAGGTAAACACATGCAAAAAAGAACTCAAAAGTTTGAAGAAAATTAAAATATTTACTTATTTCATCTATAGAGGAGAGAACACCCATTCCTCACCTCAACAGGTAGAATAAAATTGTTAGGGGTAATATAGGTAACATAAAAGCTAACATTTATATAATACAAAGGTTTGCCAAGTGCTTTACAAATATTACTTATTTTATCTTCACAGCAACCCAAAGAAATAGCTGCTATTCTGATCCCCATTTTCTAGATCAAGAAACTGAAGCAGACAGATGTCAAATTTCTTGCCAAGGGTCATACAGTTGGTAAATGTCTGAGGAAGATTTCAGTTCTTCCAGACTCAAGTCCATTGTTCTATTTGTATTCTGATCAAGCTGCCTAATTACATAAGTATTTTAATTAAATATATATGTATATACATATCCACATACATTACATATAGTTAAAACATAAAGATTATATTGAGGTACTATTCGTGGCAAATATGACAGATACAAACAATATATAAATATATAAGGAAACATTTAATATTTTTTTAAAAGTAATTATTTAGCAAATGAACTTAGGAATAATGATTAGTTACGTTGTGCAAGTATTATCATTTCTGTTTTTTCAAAGAGGAAGTTGAAGTTCAGAGAAGTCCAAAAGGGATTCCTATTTCACAATGAACATGAATAGAACTTTTTCAGAAACGGGTCCCCCCACTTCCAACCTCTGCCTTCTATAATATATCCTTCACACAACTCTTGAATTGTTTCTAAAGGACTGACCACATCATTCAAAACTCCAGAAGTTTCTGTGTCTCCTTATGCACTCCAAAATAAAATACCAATTACTCTATTAAGCATTTCAAGTTCTTTGCATATATTCCCCAAGCATATATTTCTAGACTTACATTCCACCCAAACTGGTTTACTTGCTCTTTTTCCCATCAACAAAATTTTATCTTCTATCTCTGCCTTTGTACAAGATGTCCCCAATTTGTGAGCCCTTGCCTTCCTCTCCCTATTCCCTGCCCTCTCCACTTCAGAAATATTACTTCATATTTACTTACACATACATAATTTGTATTTACCCAGCAAAATGGAAGCTCCTTGAGGGCAGGGACCATTTTGGCTTTTTGTCTTTCTATCCCCGGTGTATACTATCATAGTTGGCACTTAATAAATGTTAATTAAATCTAATTGAAGAAACACAAATTATTAATAATCACCCCAAAATACTCAAACTCACTAATAATCAGTGTTACAAATTTAAAAAATTCAGTTACCACCTCACACTCATCAAACTGGCCAAATTAATTTTTAAAAATGAAATTCAATTCTGCCAAGCCTGGGAAAGACCAAAAATATTCATTCATTAGGGATGGAATTGAAGACTTGAAGACCACTTTTAGAGAAGAATAGGGAAATATATAGTGAAAGTTACATAAAGAAACCTGATCTTTTGATCCAATGACGCTGCTGTTCAAAATATACCCTAAATATCTTAACAAAAATAGTAAAATAGTTCAACTTTAATCATCATTAATCAATATGCATTTATTAAGTAAAATATCTGTACCAGTTTCTGTGCTAATCACTAGGAACACAAAGAAGAGCAAAAGGTGCTTCTGGCTCACATACCATTATTTGTAATTGAAATTAAAAAAAAAATCTCCAACTGGTAGCAACATTGGGTAATGGCTAAATAAAATGTGGCACCTTAATGTAAGGGAATACTAGAATGCAATTAAAACCAAGATGTATGAGGAAAATAACAAAATCTGGAAAGACATTTATGAGATAATAAAAATTGAAAAAAGCATATCCTGAAGACTAGAGTACCCCTTAACTACAGCAACATAAGAGGAAAAGTGAATGAGGATAAATGAACAAGAATGCTGGAGACTTAGAGGAAATGACTAAAACATTATGACGGTTTGTGAATTGCAATTAATTAAGTGTGAGTAGTGGCAGAGCAGGTTTAATAAGTTGCATTGATGTCAATATATAGTTTATAAATACAGCAATTCAAATGAAATAGCACTTTATAGTTACAAAACACTTTACATATCTTATCTGACTTTATATCCACAATAACATTGTGAAATAGGTAGTGTAAGAATTATTATACCCTTTTCAAATATGAGGAAAAACCCATAAACTGAAGTTATGAAACTGATAAACAAAACTCAGAGCACCTTAAAAAAATCAAATCAGTGAATTATTAACCAATCTGATCACAACCAGAAAGAGGAAAATTAAAAATGAGGCAAATGAGCTTCAAATTGCTCAGAGCTTATATCATTATAGTTCTCTGTGGTTTACAAAATAGTTAACTAACAGCAGCTCTCTAAAGTAGTTATTGCAAACATTATTATAGAAAAAGGACATAAAAACTCAGAGAGGTAGGGACATAGGCAAGGTTATATACACTCATATTAATGTGGCAGAATCTAGGCTCAATCTGGATCTTAGGATTGCTTCTGTCTACATATTGCAGCCATACTGGCCTTCTCATCATTTTTTCAGCCACTAATGTTGGATCTCCTGTCTTTGTGCTTTCTGCTGGCTATCCCCATGCATGTACCCCCTCCTCTTCTTGACCTCTTAGGATTCTTGATTTTTTTCATTTTTCAGCTGAATTTCTGGCTAACCCTTTGCCAGGTACTTTCCATCTGCTAGTACCTCCTCCACCAAGGATGTCTTTGTTTTGTAGATGATAGATAGATAGATAGATAGATAGATAGATAGATAGATAGATAGATAGATAGATAATGTATAATA
The DNA here is from genome assembly GCA_023548195.1 of Bettongia penicillata ogilbyi. NCBI lineage: Eukaryota > Metazoa > Chordata > Mammalia > Diprotodontia > Potoroidae > Bettongia > Bettongia penicillata. Next base: position 3,887,255 of record JAJHZJ010000195.1, on the reverse strand, counting down.
TAAACAAGTTCACATTATCTCTCATGTTAAAATATAAGTTCTTTGAGGTCAGTAACTGTTTTGTTCTCAGTTTTGTATCCACATCACCATGCACAGGACCTGTCCCCATAGTACATGTTTAGCAAGGGATATGGGGCTGGGGAAACAGAGAGAGTACAGGACTTGAAATCAGGAAGACATGAGTTTGAATCCTGCCTCAGGTACTCCTCTACTCTTTTAACCTCTAAGCCTCAGTTTCCTTCTCTGTAAAATGAGTATAGGGAAAGCTAGGTGGTTCAGTAGATAACGCCAGACCTGGTGTCAAAAAAGACTCATCTTCCTGAGTTCAAATCTGGCCTCAGATACTTACAAGTTATATAACCCTGGGCAAGTCACTTAACCCTGTTTGACTCAGTTTCCTCATCTATAAAAATGAACTGAAGAAGAAAATGGCAAAATATTCCAGTATCTTTGCCAAAAAAAATCTCAAATGTAGTCCAAACAGTTGGACTGAACTGTTGTTCATGACTGAACAACATCCACAAAAATGAGTATGATTGTAGCATGTACTTCACAAGGTGTTGTCAGGATCAATTGCGTTAACACATGTAAAGTGCTTTGCAAACCTTAAAGCATTCTATAAATGCCAGCAATTATTATTATCATTAAGAAATGTTTGTTGGTTCATCTGTTAATTCATAAAATTACTCACCCCTTCATAGATGTATAAACAGATCAATTACAGGATAATGGATTCTCTTCTGCGTTGTTCAAAATATATTTAGAGAACTATGTTCACCTATATGCACCACATTTTAAAAGATGTAAAGAAAAAAATTGAATTTATTTAAAGGAAGACACTTAGAATGTTGATTATCCTGGAAACCACACAAAATGAAGGGAAGTTTATGGGGGAGGGGAACTGAGACTATTAAACTAGAAAAAAGATTAAAGGATATATTTTTCAGTTCAACCCAACACTTCAAAAATGTTTAAAGGACTGACATATGGAAGAGTTATTAGAATTATCGCAAGGCAGAATAAGGGTCAATGAATGGAAGCTACATATTTATGATGTAAAACAATCTGATCTGTCCAAAAATGGAACAAATGATTCTTGTAAAAAAAAAAAAAAAGAGCTCTCCAACATTTAAGGTATTCAAGAGTCTGGGTAACCACTGGTCATCTTCTCAACCCTTTGATGCTAGTAGCAGAAAATAGCAGCAGTTAAATAATAAATAAAAAACCCCAAACGCATAAATCCAATGCAGCTTATTTTACGTCCCATTGATTCAGCTTCTTTTGCCATTGGTTTGTCTATATAAATGGACTAAAATTCATCCTTTCTTTTTGGCTATTTGATAAAAACAAATTGATTGTGGCTTAGGATAAGATCTCCTTAATTTACTTAAAGATTGAATTTACTTCATTTCTAAAATGTATAACCCACATCACATGATCAAGAATTTGCCACCAGGGTAGGCATGACAACTGTGTTCTATTCGTTTTATTATTTTTTGGACATATTACAGATAGTGAAGAAGTCATAGTATCTTTGAATTCCAGGTTCAAAATGTTGTCTTAAACTGAACAGGAATATATATTAATCTCTACACACAACTATGAAATCATCTATATCAGAAAATGATTTTTTTTAAAAAGAACTTTCAGGAAATCCTAAATGCTGGGTTAGCAGGTGATAAGAAAACAGAACTTATCCCAAACAGTCTTCTTTGTGCTGTGCGTAAGGCTGTATCTCATGTTTTCTAGTTTATTCTTTGTCCTTGTCAAAGGGAGTCAACATACATAATACATTAGCCTTAGGTTCAGGTGAAAGGTTATCCTATCCCTTAATACCTTTGTCATTAAGTAATGTATTTGCTGGAATTTCCACAATGTTCATTTATTCATGGGACTTGAAAGATCCCATTAAAGAACAGCTAAAGCACAATATATTAAGGTATTATTATGCCCTAATGCTTTAACTCAAATGCATTTTGTTTTTGGATTAACCAGCCAGGTACCTAGCCAGACTGGGAAGAATGAGGTACAAAAATAGTAAGTTTTGAAAGCGGGATTCCAGGAAGTGATAGATCATGGGATGTCAGCTGGAAGCACAGGCTCTGGGAGGGTGCCGATTTTAGAGACCCTGGCCAGCCAAAGAGCAACCTTAAAGAGTTGATTCCTGGGGAAAAGGAGTGTCCATGTGAAGAGGAAATAAAGCAAAGGTAATAGGCTCATGAAGACCAGCTCTGCTTCCTTCACCATTTTGTCTGTGATGATTTTGGATGAGTTTCCCTGCTAACTTCAATTGTCAAGAATCAGTACAAGTACATGGGTCAATACACACTGGCTCTGCTTTCTAGGTATAGACTATCTACTTCTTGCTGGGCCAGTCTAGATAAGGCTAAGGATCCACCGCATGCAATCCAATGAGCCAGGAAATAGATATACTATGGTTGTTTGTACCGAATGAAGATTAAGACAGTAAAATATAACTGGTCTCTTGTGTGGTAGCTTATATATATATAGTGAAGTATCATGGCCAGGACTTCATACTAACCCCATATGGAACTAGACTACAATTTACATTCCATGTTCAGATTATTTTTCTTATAAAAATGGTGAAAAGCTTGTTGAGATTCACTTTATTCTAAAATTTAGATGACTTTAGGGAACCTGACACTACTAAACCCAATACAGTTGGAAAGAGTATTGGACCGGCAATCAGAAGAAGGAAAGAAGGTAGGAAGCAAGCATTTATTAAGTGTCTGCTTTATGTTAGGTCCTGTGCTAAGCACTTTAAAGATTTATTCTCATTTGATCCTTGAAGCAATCCTGGCAGGGAGGTCTTATTATTAGTCTCTATAGTTTATAGTTGAGTGAACTGAGGCAAACAGAATAAGTGATTTGTCTAGGGTCACATAGCGAGTAAGTGTCTGAGGGCAGATTTGAATTCATTTCTTTCTGACCCCAGGATTTATCTGCTCTGCCGCTTAGCTACCTTGGTGTGGGGGAGGAAGGGGTAAGAGGAAGCAAGGTTGGAAGAAATGGTGTAGAGATGGTAGCAAGGGACAGGGAGATTTGGTTTCAGGCAAAGTGATAGATTATTTGTAAGAGCCTGGAGTCCTCAGGTTAGAGTCTGAGGTCTCTGGCGGGGGAGGGGGGGTGCTGGAAATAGTCAAGTGATTTGCCTGGAATCTCATACAGGTACTTAAATGTCTGAGATTGGATATAAATTACTCAGATCTTCCTAACTCAGTGTTCTATCCATTATACAACACTATACAACATAACTACCTGGATTTACCAATAAGTAGTAGTACGTGGCTCTGAACATCTGTAAAATGGGAGCATTGGTTTAGATGATTTTTAAAGACTTTTTGGGCACTCATATTCCATAAGACTGTCAGTTTAAAACCATTCTCTTCACCATCTTGCGAAGGCGCAGGGAGGGATTTAAGCAACTAAGCTGCAATGTATACACACATGCATGATGCATGCATGGATGTACGTATATACATTTATACAGATATATTCAATTAGATTATTAAAGAATATTATTTCACAATAATATTATGTATGTAAGAAAAACACCAATCCATACAAAATATTTTTTTTCAAGATCAGAAGTAGAATTTATAATATTATAGCTAGCAAAGAAAAATCCTCATTTGGCTTCTACATTAAGCATTAGTGATACTTCCAAGCAAAATTAAAATAAACATAGAAAACTTCCATCCACTCATGCGTTGATGCGTATTTGTTTCCTTGGCTTATGTTATGAAAGTTGAGGGTTTTGTTTATTTATTCTCTATGCCAGATGTGCAGTTTCGTTGTTACTGGGAACTCCCAATGTAGAACTTGAAATTTATAATCACAGAGAGTTATCTGATGAGTGAGAAGGTAAGAGACCTGCCCAGGGTCATGCAGCTGTGGATATCAGAAGTGGGACTTGAAACTCTGCCTTTCTGAACTCCAAGACCAATTCTCTAGCCACCATACCTCAATGTTTCAGATATCAGGGAAGGCAGAGGCTGGGAATTTCAATTTTATAGTAGGCTAATCCTAGCTTGACCTCCTTGACAGCAAATGGCTATGTGACTCTAAGAAAATCATGTCACATCTCTGAACCTCAGTTGCCCCATCTAGAAAATGAGAAGATTAGGAGATATGCAAGAGCCTAGAATCTTAGAGTTGAAGAGGACCACAGAGAAAAACTCATTCCTAATTAGTCATTACCTCTGTAATAGCCTCAAGGGGCCATCCAACTTCCATCCAACTTTCATTTGAAGACTTCCAATGATTGGAAATACCACCTCACTTCTTAACAACTATAATATTTAGGAATATTTTCTTTATACCAAGTCAAAATCATCCTCTTTCCAATCTCCATACACTCTTCCTAGTGCTATTCGCTGGGTCCATGGAAAATAATAATAAAAAAAAGAATTCTTCTTTTTCATGACAGCCTCTTAAATATTTGAAAATATCTACTCTGCTCCCTCCCCAGGCTGCTTTTATTCAAGTCAAACTTCCCCAGTTGCTTCCGGCAATTCTGGATTAACTCAAATTTTTGAGTGTTCTCTCTAAAATATGGCTCCTAAAACTAAAAATAATCTTCCAAGTAGAGTTTAATAAGGCATTTATGCCTATCATCTACTGCATTCTGGGCATTATAATTCTAGTAGTATTGTGGTCTGAGATGCAATAAACTCTTTTTGATTACTCCATCACATCATTGTCTCATTTTTAACTTATGTGAAGGTAAATTCCTCAGGTTTTGTCATTGTAGCATTTTTTTTAAAATCAATGCTTATACAATTGATTTTTTGAACTCGAGTATAGATTTTACATTTATCCCTATTAAATGAGATTTTATTGCATTTGATTTATTGTTAAGAATATGTGGGACCCTAATTCTGTCATTGAATATACTCACTATCTCTCCTGACTCCATACTTTATGTTTTCCAAGATTCTGACCAAAAAATAATTTAAGAGAACAGGGCAAACCCACTAAGAATCTCCATTCAGGCTAACATCATATGAATAATCTCCTCTCTTTGAGCCAGTCGTTGAAGCAATTTTGAATCTACCTAACTAAATTATCATGTAGTCCATGCCTGTCAATTCATTTCAATAAAATTAAATTTAAATCAGTAAACATGTGTAGTGCAAGAAATATGCTAGACACTGAGGTTATAAAGACAAAAGTTTAAAAAAATAGTTCTTGCTTACAGAGGTTACCTGTTATGCGAAATATATAGGAAAATAGATACAAAAACGGATAATTTGATAACTGAAAAGAATCAGGAAATACTTGCCCAATGAAGTAGCAGGTGAGCTGAACCTATAATGGAGCAAAAGGTTCTAAGAGAGGGAGATTGGGAGGGAGGGTGTTCCAGGTCCTTTCTAGCTTGTACTGGAGGATGTTATGAGAAGCTTTGGCAAATATCAATACTATCTCTAAGGAACAGTTTCGATTTGCTGGTGCAGAGCCTCAGTCAAAGAGATCAATAAAAATTTACTAAGTGCCAACTATGTGCCAGTCCCTATCCCAGGCAGCACTAGGAATTCAAAGAAAAAAATAAATAAGCCCTGACCACAGTGAGCTTACAATTTACAGGATTTAGCCTATCATAATTTATTCATGAGGAATCTATCATGAAGAGGGGAAATACTATTTCCTTTACCTAATGTTGATAAACCATCACCTTAATAACATCCTAGGAAGTCTCTTCTAGGTTGCCATGTTTATGACATTTTAGGAGATAGGCAGCAAAGTGATGCACACTGGACCTGGATGAAGACTTGAGGTCTAATCCTACTTCAGACACTTACTATTTGTGGGACCCTGAGCAAGTTAACTTCTGGTTCCTTATCTGTAAAAATGGAATAATAATAATACCTACCTTCCAAGGTTGTTGTGAATCTCAAATGAAATGATATTTGTAAAGCACTTAGCAAAACTTAAAGTACTATATCAATACTTATAAAAAGTTATTGAGGAGGTAGATGGAACATATCCATGGAACTATAGAGATACCAGAAAATTTTTAAAAATTAAACCTCTATATGATGGAGAATCCAAAGTCTATACTTTAGTTTTATTATCTATCTATCTACCTATCTATCTCTGCTTTTGTGGTTCTTTCCTCTGCGTTCCCTCTCCAGGTAAGGGGTCATTTCTTCATGAGCCTGTGTATTCTGAAAGGGTTCTCTGCATAGGTTGGATTGAATATATGAGTAACCCACTGCTTCAATCAGGGCAGGTATTCAAATGGATCACAATTATGCAGGAATATTAAAAAGGTCAGAAAAAATGTTTTTGAAATTACATCTATTTTTTGCACCTGTTTTTACTCCCACAACCATTTTTCAAAAATGTCAGGCAGGATCAAGGCTATGATGAGATGACCCCAGCAGCTTCATTGGAAGAGAGAAAGCAGAAACAATTATGTTGATGAGCTGCTACATCAAGGCAGACAATTCTTCCTCATGTCTGTCACCTGGCAGTAGGAAAGATGGAAATACCAAAGTAGGTTCCATGAATTATCAGGGCACCAACGAGACCCTGACTGGTAAGATGGCCATAGTAGACACAGCCTTTGGCTTCCTTACCTTCTAGCCATAATCCAGCATCTGCAGCCTCTTGGTCTCAGCAGCTTCCTCGAAGAATTGTTAGCTTTTGGCTTCTACTGCTTCATAGAGGGGCAGTATGGTGGAAAGAGTGACTGAAGAGGTGCTGAATTCAAAATCTGTCTGTCACTGACTACTGGTGTGCTTTTTGGTAAGTCATTTCATGGATTTGGACTGGAGTTCATCTACCGGATGAAGAGATTAGACTAGATCACCCCTCAGGTCCCTTCCATCCTTTTTTCCAAATTCCATCCTTTTAGCAGTATGACAACATTTGGTCATACCATGAATTTTTTTTCTCTTTTTGTGCCTCTTTTTTCTTCCCCCTCTTTCTTTCTGTTTATATCCCAAGAGAAGATGAAAATTAAAATTAAATTAAAAAATGAATGAACTGGGTTCTACAATCAATGAAGTTGGGTATCAAATCTGTATACTTTGATTTCCTCAATGAAAGAAAAAGATGAAATTTTGCATCAGCAAAGTAGCTTTCTATCACCACTACCATATACAAATATACATACTCTTGTAAAATGTACAAGGAGAGTCTGGGCCCAAATAAATTCTCCAAAGAACCAATGAAAGCACCTGAAATTTCATTATTTCTCCTATGTACATTTCTCAGAGAAAAACCTAGAAATGTTTAAATTAGTGTCTCTATGTAAGATGTCTTCTGTGGGTCAGAAGTTCTCTGACTGAATCGGTCAATAAGTCTTAAAATTCAAGTGGGTTATCTGGGAATCAGACCATGGGTGGGAGAATTCTCCCTTGTCATTCTGTTTTCAGCAACTGGAAGTGAATAATTAAGCAAAAAGAGACAAGATTCCCAAATGAGAAAACTCCTTTTATCAATACAGGTACCTTCCCTGCAATATAATTATAGATTTAAGAAAGTTACCTAGAACACTGGGACATTAAGTGACTTGTGCAGGGTCACACAACTACCATGTATCAGAAACAGGACTTGAATGTAGGGCTTTTCATGGCTGATACCAGCTCTCTAACCATAAGCCATGCTTTCTCAAGACAAAGTATGTTGTAATTAACAAGGTATTTCAGGCAACTGAGTGACGGGTGTAGAATTTGGAGAGATCATATTGCATTAGAATATAAACTTCTGGAGGCCAGAGACTTTTTTTTAAATTTAGTCTGAGTCAGAACAGGAACTTCATACATGAATGATTGAACTGAATCACTGAATTCCATATGGCAATAGTTTTCCTTAGACTAGTGATTGTCTTGGATTCCATACTGGAGTCTTCTTGGTACCACCTCTTCATTAAATCCACTGGTAAGTTCCTTTGTTCATCAGAAGATCCATGTCCATTATTCATTAATAAAAGATGCTTCTACGGCACCTGAGTGGTTTGTCCTTTGTCACCAAAGAAGACCATGCCGTCAGAGAAATGATGACATGACTTGCACTTGACTTTGTTTTGAGTGAGGGAGAGCTATGCAGCCTCACTTCTCCTCCAGAGCCATCTGCATCCAGTGACCTGATATTCCTCAGGATGACTGGAGATGACCCAGAATGAGGCACTTGGGGTTAAGTGACTTGCCCAAGGTCACACAGCTAGTGAGTGTCAAGTGTCTGAGGTGAGATTTGAATTTAGGTCCTCCTGACTCCTTCATTGGTGCACTATCCACTGTACCACCTACTTGCCCCTCTAAGGCACCTAGATTTCAGCTGGAAGAGTCTTAAGAGGTAATCTAGCTCAATTCTTTTTCAGTTGAAAAAAGTGAAATGCAGAACGGTCAAGTGATTTGTCCTGGTCAGTAAGTGGCAAAGGAGGGATTTCTGCTCCAAGTTCAACATTCATTCCAGCACACCATGTGGCTCCTGGTGGTGTGCCCTTTCTCTTGTAAGTTCAAAGACATTCTGAAAGCTCTTTCCATTGCTAATAGTCTCTAAATGTTCATACAGTTTAGTCATTCATGCTAACACCTGATAATATGCTGACATACATAACAGAGGGAAAAATGTTTTAAGAATCCCCCAAGCTTCCTAATTATTTTCCAGCATTGTTAAAGTAATTTCCAATTGGTAGGGGATTTAGAATCATCTAGACAGTTTATCAGATGCTCGCTAATCCGGCTGACATATTTCAAATAGCTGAACCCCATTTAACCTCATGGTTATGCTTTCTGTGTATTTAAGACCTTTGCTTTTCTGAGACTTGGGAACTTTGTTGCCTCAGGCAGCTATAGAGAATTGTTTATTCATACAAGTCTGCCTTTCATACTGAGATAGCTCAAACTATCACGAGTTCTCACTTAGAAGGTATAAGGGGTACAAGGTAAAGCGAGCAAGCATAGTAAATTCTTTGCTTTTATGAAGTTTGCCAGTTTTCCAAAGTTCTTTCCTCCCATTAGGCCTTCAATACCTAACTTGACTAAGTTAGAAATGTGCACTAAAGGCTTTTAACAATTAGCAAATGCTGATGGTCTCACTAAGTGAATGATATCGAAGTATTTCACACTTACAACAGATCTGATTTTCCAGTCTGTACTTGTGAGATAAGTTGGAAAACAAATGAGCCATCTGGCTCCCTTCCAAGAGTCTCACAGGAAGGCTTGTTTACCTGCTAGGGACTTTTAAGCACCCTTATTCTGCTAAAAAATACGTATATACATATATACATACATATATATGTATATATACATATATACATATATACACACATATATACACATATATACACATATATACACACACACGTGTGTGTGTGTGTGTGTGTGTGTGTGTGTGTGTGTGTGTATAGCAGTGGTAATTCTGGAGCTTTGAGGATTGTTGAGAACCCTAGGAAGATACTAGAATTTCCAGCCCCCAACCTGAAATTTCCCATCTTGTCTTCTTGCCGCTTGGATGCATGATTCTCTGAATTCACGTTCTGTGTGACCTAAGGTCACACTCCTCGCTCTAAAAGATCAAATATTGGATAGCTCCATTAATCTCCAAAGCTTCCATCTTTCCCTGGAAATGTGACAAGTAGCAAATTCCCTCTTAGTCACCAAGTAAGCCCTTTTTTATTGCACCTGGCCCTTATGACATGCAAAGCTGTGGGAAAGGTAGAGGAGGCAGATCAGTGTTATAAGACCTAACACAGAACTGAGTTTTGGGGCTGTCGCATCATACAGAATTCTAAATATTGCTACAGGTGCTTTATAGACCTGCACAATCCATGGCCAAAGGAGACTTCAGACAGCATTATATGATTCCCCAAGTGATTTACCTGTTGCCATTTTTGCTTTGCTGTCCTTTGGTCAGGATACGTAAGGACTCTTTTCTCTGAGCCATATATGGATTATTATTAATATAATAATATTATATTTTCTGTATTATTTTTATCCTGTTGACAGATTCTTGCTTTATATGTGCTTCCTCAATGTAATTTTCTCAGCCTACTCCAACTCACATGGATTCCTATCTTTTCTGGTCTTACTGCATTTAGAGTCACTACCGTACCATGCAATATTTAATTAAACTATCTTTTCATGCCATTTAATTTTGTCTGTCTGTTAGATTTAAGTTCTTTTGATCAGGTATCATATGTTATACTTTTACATCTTCCAAGGTGGAAGCCGTGGCTTCTTAAGGAGATGTGGCATGATACTAAGGTATATATGAGTAAGCAATCAAAGATGAGTCTTATTCTTTTCTCCATATGCTGGTCAGTTCTCCAACTATACCTACTCTTAATCCACTATAGTTCAGCACTTTTACTGTCTTCTTTCCCTACACAGTACAATTCCCTCCACTTCTGTCTCAAAGGTCAGTTACTCTGGATAGCTACATCCTGACTTCAGGAAATCCACATCAGTAGCTGCTTAGGGGCCACTGGGAAAATCTTCCATGTCCTTATCCTCCATTTCTAGATCATCTTCTAGCTGAAGGTGTATGTTCAAAAACTTGTTTTTGAACTGATAGGGATGTCCATCCCAAAAAAGTTTTTAAATCGTTTTCCTAGAGTGCCTTGTATGACTCCAAGCACTCAGAACATAGTTGGTGACTAGTTGTTTTCTTTTCCAAACTAGGATCTATAGCATAGGTTGCCAGTTTGGTAGTAGCAGATTTCTAAGACAGGAATAGGGAGAAAAAAATTAAAGATCTAAAAACAACCAATAACCAAAACAAAAAGAGATTCATGGGGCTACTAAAGCTAGAAGTCAGCTCACACCATGGATGAAAGTCAGGAACTAAGAAAAGATTTTTACTGTTTAGAGCCCTGAAATGAATCTAATAAGATTAGGTTTATTAAGAATCAATGTAAAGTCTTTCACTTGTGCTCCAAAAATTTACTTTATTAGAAAAAGGGGAGATATGGTTAGCTAGTAGATTGGCTGATGATGATCCAGGGGTTTTAGTTTACTGCATGCTCACTAAGAGTTAACATTAGCAGCCCTGAAAGGCAAGGTGACACTTGGCTCTTTTGGAAGAGCCTTCCTTCTTGGAATAAGGTTATAACAGCATGACACTCTACGGTAGTCAGAACACATCTAGTGTGTCTTATTCCATTCTGCACAATGTATTTTTAGGGATGACATTGATAAGCTGAAGTGCATCTAGTACAGGGCTTTTTGGTACAGTTTAGAAAAAGTGCAACAGTTGAAGTCAAAGGACCTGTATTCAAATTCTGGGCAAATTGCCTAAAATCTCCAGGCCTTAGTTTACTTTTCTATAAAATAAAAAGGTTAGTCCAGATGACCTCTAAATTTCTGCTCAAAATCCACACTCTTGTAATGTTAAGGAAGCATTGAGGAACTAGGTGTGTGCAAACTGGAACGGAGAAGTTTCAGGGAGGAAATGATAGGTGTCCTTAAGCTCTTGAAAGGCTAACATGATCAGGTATTCATTTGTTTTTTCAACCTGGCCTCAGAGTGGAAAACTAGGAACAATTAAATTTGGGTAATATGCTGAGACTGTTTTTTAACATTTGGAAATATCTGAAAGAAAAATGGGCTGACTGTGCCAAGTACTCTGTGGAAGCCCTAGAGGTGGTGGGTTACCTCCTCATAGGAGGCCTGCTCGTAAAGTCTAGTTGATCTCCTCGTTCTTAATTGGTTATGCATTGGACAACAGGTTCACTGAAGTCTATTCTAACTCTGAAATGCTGTGATTCTGTGAAGAAATTTTACCTTCCTAGGGTCTCATTGGGAAGTCTATGTGACTGCTTTTGCTCATTCCAGGACTGCTCTAATCACTATAGTTTGTCAGGGTTTTGCCCCCTTTTAAAGAAACAGACCTTTTCCTTGCATCAAGTATAAAAAACATCCAGCCATCAGATCTAATTCATAATAATATAAAAGCCAATTTCACAGCCCATTACTCTGAACAGCCTGGTACAGGAGGAAGGGGGCGGACTTGAACAAACATGGGCGTTTATGTTTGTGGACCTCATGGTGACCCACTGCCAAAGCAACAGGAAAGTAAAACTTGTGTTCTTTGACTAGCCAATCGCTTTTGGTTCCATTAACCTTAAAGCCAGAATATGCATGCAAAAAGAGAAAGGAGAAGCTTTAAAAAGCCAACCTACTCATTTCGCTTTATTAACAGGGCTACAATGCTTCTTTGACTGTCTTCTCCCCTCCTTCCCACTCATGCCTTGCCCACCCTCCCCATCCCTTTTCCTTTCCGTTTCGTTTAACTGAAGGCAATTCATCTCATTTTAATTAATTTTTACTTGCAGCATTATCACCCAGAGTATAAAGGCAAAAAGTTGTGTGTGTGTGTTTTTTTTTAATTACAAAGCTAACGGCATTAATTACCAGTACAGTAAACACATCAGCGAACGAAAGCCAAGTGGTGTTCTGAGGTCTTGAGACAGGTATGGTGAGCAACCCAATAGCTGGAAAAAAGGTGCAGTCACAAAGGAGAAACCTTTCTATGGTAACAATATACAGGCTGTCTTCACACCATTCAAGTCACTGTTTAATTGAAGGTGACATGGTCTATGAGTTGGGGGCAGTAGTGCAGTTACAGGAAAAAGGCTTATTTCAGAGAGGTTTATTCCCCTTGGACTTCTCTGTATGTCTAATGTTGAATGAGAACTTAAGTCTCAAGCAGAAGGAGAAAACAAAATGGCAACAAATACATAGCAGCCATTCAGGATGACTCCTACATCCCTAAGCTATTTAGGTCTTTATTCCATTCCTGGCAGCAAACGAATGATTATTATAGAGAATATCCAAAATCTAGGCAACATTTTGTTGGAGAGATTAAAATAATATTCTCTTCCCTCTCCCCATTCTCTCTATCTGTCTCTTGCCAACACACACACACACACACGCACACCTAGAACCTTCGTCTTTCACATTTCCTTTCTGTTATTCTGTATACATTTTGTACGTACCTTTTCACTTACATTTGTCTCACCCATTAGAGATAGCATGGTATAGTATAGAGTGAGTTGTCTTTGAGTCAGAAAGACCTGTTTTAAGTCCTTCCTACTTCATATGGGTGATGTTGACTATATGACCTAGGCAAATCATGTAACTTCCCAGTTCTCTAAACAACTCTCTAAGACAATAAATTTCAAAGAGACTGATATACTTTAGTAGAGGGAATTTACCCATCAGGAAATTCACTCCCCTATCCACAGAGAGTTCACTCCCCTATCCAATAAACACTGGTGGTTTCCTACTACCTAGAGTGGGGGGGTGGGGAAGTTGAAGCCTCAAGGTCACACGTGACCCTCTAGGTTCTCAAATGTGGCCCTTTGACTGAATCCAAACTTCACAGATCAAATCCCAATGTGGCCTTGAAGTCACAGGTTTCCCAGCCCTGATGGAGGATCACATGTAAAATCCTGTTTTTTTTTATAAAGCCCTTCATAAACTGCCTTCTTTCTACCTTTCCAGTCTTCTTACACCTTCCTCCCTTCCACATACTTCATCATCCAATGTCACTGGATTCCTCACTGCCCCTTCCACAAGGGTTGGCATTCTCTCCTGCCTAGCTCTGTCTCCTATGTTCCTTGCCTTTCCTGGATTCCTTCAAGTCTGCCTTCTGGAAGAGGACCTGCCCAATGCTCTCTGATGCTGGAATCTTACCTCTGAGACTCATTCCAATTTATCTTATACACACACACACACACATACATACATATACATACACATATATACACACACATACATATACATATGTATGTGTGTGTATATTATATATACATCCTGAATCCTGGTATTGGCTGGAACCATTTTTTTTTACCTTCTGTTGCCTTCCCAGCACTTTGCTCCATGGATGGCACATTGTATGTGTTATTGTTGACTTGACCAGCAAAATCACAGGTCCAGTCCCTTTTCCTTTTCCAATGGAATTTATGATCTTTACCAGCAGGGACTATTTTTTTTTCTATTTTTGTCTTTCTTTGTTTCTCTAGTGCTTAGCACAACGGCTGTCATTGAGTAAGCAATTAATAAAAGGCTGTTGAGACTGATTATTATGCTTTTCCTTATTGTAATCTTTTCTTAGAGTTAACTCCATGTTAGGAAAACAAAAGGGCAGCCAGGGGGTGCAGTGGATAGAACACAAGACCTGGAGTCAGGAAAGAGTTCAAATTCAGCCTCAGAACTTACTAGCTGTGTGACACAAGGCAAGTCACTCAACCCTTTTTGCTTCAGTTTCTTCTTCTGTAAAATGATCTGCAGAAGGAAATAAGAGACTATTCCAGTATCTCTATGGGGTCATGAAGAGTCAGCCATAACGCAGAAACAAGTAAACAACAGCCAACAAAAAGCAAAGGCATTTAGGTGACTCAGTGGATAGGCCTGGAGTCAGGAAGACCTGAATTCAAATCCAGCCATAGACACTTTGTAGCAGTGTGACTTTGGACGTGTCATTTAACCTCTGTTTACCTTAATCCACTAGAGAAGGAAATGGCAAACCATTCCAGTATCCTTGCTATGAACCCCTCCCAAAAAAGGGGGGTGGAGTCACAAAGAGTCATACAGAAATGAATGACTGAAAAAAAAAATCTACAAAGAAAAATAAGCGAAACTCCCTAATAATTTGAATTCTTCAAAGAGGAAATGAGCTGTCTCAAGAGGTAGTATATTTTCCTCATTGACAGGTCTTTAAGCAAAGCCTTTTACAATCTTTTCTTGGCAGAGTTGAACTCTAGATGGAATTTTTGTTGAGGTACAGGATGGAACAGTGGTCCTTGAGGTCCCTTCAAATTCTGAGTTTCTGTGAATCTGCACTGTCAGTCATAAAAACCTAAAGTCAAGTGCCTGTTGCTTTGGGAGGTTCAAGCTTTTGTAGCCAAACCTAAGAAAAACCAGTATAACCCCCTCAAAAAGTGCTTAGTTCTACACTCCAGCTCTTTCTCTAGAGGGATATAGATGGCAAAGCAGATCCTTTGCTGATATCATAAATTTTAATTTTCTTTCTCCCTAAATCTGTTTCTAATGAACTTCCTCATTTAAAAAAATCCTCCTTCCTGAAGTTTCATGATATATTCTTACCTGTGGGCATGGTTCCCCATGTGAGGATGTCAAATTTAATTAGTCTATGTTCCCTTTTACTTAATAACTCAACCAGGCTTAGGAGTCTATTTTTTTTAACCAGGTTGTAGAGTTGGCTATTATGAAGGAACAACTTTTTAGCTATTCCAATCAAGGCTACTTTAAATCACACACAAGATATAATAATAGTAAAATGAGACAATATTTGTAAAATACTTTCACTTTTAATGAGGCATTTCATATGAGAATCCCTAAGCATTTTATTATAATACTTCATTTTCTCTTATAACATGTCAAGGTAATAGGTGTCCAATATTGTAATCACATGTTTAAGGCTAAATTCCTCTAAATGGGGCTTAGAGAATTTACTCTTAAATTCCTTCTTGTGCCCTTCTTAATAGCTTTAATTCATGCTGCCTGATTTTTAATTGAATCTGATAGGGAATAACATAAAAGACCTAAATTGTGTTCATACTTCATTTTCGAAGGGGACCATGACATCAGAGAAATGATGACATGACTTACTCTTAACTTTGTTTTTAAGTCGGGGAGGACTGTGCAAAGTTCCCAGTCTCACTTTCTCTTCCTGAGCCATCTGGATCCAGTGACCAGATATTCATCAGGATGACTGGAGATGACCCAGGATGAAATGGGAGACCTTGGCCTTTTGGGCCTTTTCAGGTATTCACTTAAAGTGAGATAATGTCCGTTCAGTGAACAGGCCTCTTTAATAGAAAAGAGAAAAAAAAAGATAAATCAGGGTGGGAGGGGCAGGAGTCTCAGGGCCGTTGTTTCAAAGAGAAACTGCTACTATTGTCACTCCCTCTAAGGCAGGAGGATCCAAAAACAGCCATGGAGTGGTGATTGGGCAGGGACCCATTACAGTTCAATCCAGGGACTTGAGAGTGAAAAGACCCACAAATTATGTAAGAAATGGCAAACAAAGGATAAATCATCATTTTTCATCTGAAAAACATCCTTTAACTTTCATTTTTTCAGCACCGTTGGTTACATTTTTTTGTTTGTTTTATCGGTGCCTTTTGTTTTTACCACATTTCCTAATGTAGACTTCTCCCCTCTTCCTCTATAGACTGTAATTTTTCACAAAGATAGTTAAGCCAACATCATCAAAGTCGTAATGACCATATCTGGCAGCATTTGTCCCATTTTGGCACCTATCGTCTTCCACCTCCCCACTGAGAGGATAGAGGTGTGTTTGGTCATTGGTCATTGTAGCCGACGTTGTCATTGCTTCTGTTTACATTGTTGTACTCACTGTATTTATTATTTTTCTGGTTTTAATTTTCTTCACTCTATATCAGCTAATATAAGTCTTTCCATGCTTCTCTGAATTCCTCATATGTATCATTTCTTTCAGCACTAAATATTCCCTTTTATTCATATACCACAATTTGTTCCTCCATCTCTAATTGAAAGACATTTCACTTTCTTTTTTAAGATATTTTTTATTGATTTCTTCTGTTTTTACATAAGCTCATTTCCCCTTGTTCCCTCCTCGTGGCCTTTCCCAGATAGTCTTCATAATGAAAAATAATGTTTTAAAGGAGAAACTGAGATAGGAATAAGGGGTTAAGCCATCAACAAAATTGAACAATGCATATAAAAAATGAAAATACATTCCCTGGTTCACTCCTTGGGAGCGCACAACTGTGCAAAGGAGTGAGGAGACATGTCTTCTCATATTTCTTTTGTGGGGCCGCACGTTTCTAATTCGGAGACATCCACTGTTGGGTGATTTTTCTCTCCATTTACGTAGTTGTAGTCATTGTGTCTAGAGCTTTCTAAGGCTCTACATCATCACTCATCTCTCTTCAATCTCTGCCCATCTACAAGTTCCATTCCTAAGGAAGGTCTTCAACTTGCCAGTCTCTCCTGGTCTGAAAAGAAATAAACATTCAAAAACCTTTTGTTCTGATTGTTCCTTGCCCTCAAGATATCATTCGAAGTCTCTCCTCCATTTATCGGCCAAATTCCTTGAAAAAGCTGTCATACTGAGTACGCCTCTTTTTCTCACATTCTTCAACCCACTGCAATCTGGCTTCCCATATTATATCTCATCTGAAACTCCCTACTCATTCCAAAGTTACAAGTGATCTTTTAATTGCCAGATCTGATCATCTCTCAGCCCCCCTTGACTTAACTGCTGCATTTTGTACTCTAGACCACCTTCTCCTCAATATTCTCCTCTCTGAATTTTAGTGATACTACTGTCTTGCCCCTCCTCCTACCTGTTTGCTCATGTCTTCTCAGTCTAATACGTCAACTCATTCTCCATATTATGCCTCTTGAGTGAGTACAAGTTTATAGAACAAATCCACCTGTTAAGGGGATTTGTTCTGTGAAGTTTGGATTCAGACACAGAGCTGCACTTGAGGACCAAAGGGCCCCATGTGACCTCAAGGCCACAGGTTCCCTACCCCTGCTCTAGGATAACACACAAAATCTGCCCTTTAACTCTTAAAAACTTACAACCTCACTCCAAACTATCTTTCCAAACTCACTGAATATTGGTGACATTTTCTTCACTCTGGAATCCAGATAATGTGGCTTTCTCTCTGTTCCTCACACACGACATTCCATATTCCTTCACCATGCTTTTAGATTGGTTTTCCCACCTGCATGGGATGTATCCCTTCCTTCCCTTCACCTCAGAGCTTCCTTCTCTTTCTTTAAGGTCCAACTCTTGCACCAAGTTCTGCATGAAACCTTTCCTAATCTCTCAAACTACTAGCGTCCTTCTTCCCAAATTACCTGGTATTTAACTTCTTTGTATGTCATTACCTTATATTTTTACTGGATATGAAGATATTTCTACATTAGGATGCAAGCTATCTCCAATTACAGATTACTTTATTTTTTATATTATATTACCTAAACTAAGTTTGGGGGAATGCAATATTTGATGATGAACTGACCATGTTGTAGAATTCATTATTGTCCAAATAGTCTTGTACGAAGGAAACAAGCAATTATAAAGCACCTACTATGTGTAAAGCATTGTGCTAACTGCTCTACAAAGATTATCTCATTTGATCCTCACAGCCACCCTGGGAGGTGGATGCTATTATTATCCCCATTGTACAGTTGAAGAAAGTGAAAGCAGCAGAAGTTCCATAATTTGCCCAGTGTCACATATCTAGTAATTGTCTAAGGTGAAGTCTGAGCTCAGATCTTCCTGTCTTTGCTAGTATTTTATCCACTCAGCCATCAGCCACCTCATAAACTTCTTATGAGAAGATTTCCACTACTTCTCATAGTAGCTAAATTCCTCATAGGGAACCAAGGCAGGTATGTATTATGTAAAATACTTAATAATGAAGACAATTTAAGAAAACCAAGTCACTTTTGTCTGGTGTGTGTGAGCAGAGTGCAACAAATTACAAACAAGGAATTACCTAGATTAAATGGAGGAAAGATTGCATTCAAAGAAATATGTGAGCAAAAGAAGAAGAAAATCTGATTATATGAGGTGACCAAGGGATGACTGATGAAGCCCATGAAGCAGCAAAGTCCCCCAACATGTTGAATTTGACAGAGGACATTGACGTGTATAACATGTCAACATGAATAACACAGAAGGGATGGGTTGCAGACTTCATCCTTATAGAGAATACTCACATTGATGAGATCAAAGGTCCATTTCACACCTTGAGATCTAACATTTATAGAATCCCTTTAATGTTTGCGCTTTGCATATTTCATCTCATTTGATCTGATCCTGACAAAGAGATCCTGACACAGTAAAGCTTCTTATAAGGAAACCAGTAATCTGAGTTGTCATGGGTGAAGAATAATATATAGGGTGGGGTAAATGAAGTCTTCAAACAAAGTTACTAAGGAGCTTCTATTAGATAAGGGGTGCCTGGCTATGGAGACTCTATCTTTCACTGGAGGGAGGACTCTCTGAAGGTATCAGCTACCTAGAACTCCTCTGTCTCACTCACAGCCCTTTGAGAGACCTTTATTCAGTGCTGATGCTGTGAACTCTGCCTCTCTTGCTAATTTTCCTTGATGACGGAAACCTAATTTGTGACCTTATGACTCCTGACCTTTTAACGTGGCTCCCTAGCGGTTAGAGATCAGCTTGACTTTTGTAGACTGTGGCATGAGGAGATAAAAATTAAAAAAGGAATGAGGAAAGTCCTAGAAACTGGCAGCAAGAGATATGGGAGGAGAAGGAAATTGTAAGTAAGTAATTTGGATTTAGATATAGTACTTACTTGAATAATAATCGCTAACATTTATATGCCCATTCAGTCACTGCCACAACTCTCTAAATAAGTGCTGTTATTAACTATCCTGTTTTACAAAGAGGGAAATTGAGTCTGCAAAGCGTTGAGTGCCTTATTCAGGGTGACACAGTTAGTAAGTGTGGGAGGTGTTGATTTGAACTCAGGTCTTCATGCTTTCAGGTTCATTGCTCTCTACTGTATCAAACTGTCTCACACTCAGATTCAGGGAGCTTTAAATTTCCAATTCATCTGAGGAATAATCGTGCCCCTTGAAAACTGACACAGTTCACTGAGGACTGAAGTTCCTTGACAGCACTTTCTTGCTTTTGGGTAGCAACGCACAAGGCTTAAAAGTCCATGATTCTCTAATTTGGTCATGCTGCAGTATTATTATAGTGGGTCATATGGCTTTGTGACATTGCTGCAGCTCCAAGAAAAATTCCCCTTCCCAGAGGGTTTCTGTGGCTATCTCATTAATGGCTAGTTTCTGAATAACACTTTAAGAACAACTGAAGATCTATGAACAGGGGCTAAGCAGTTTTTCCCCTAGAGGACTGGAGAGTAGAGGGAAGGGCAGGGAAAGGGACGCATGAAAGGGGTGGATTCCCATCATACCTCACTGCCCCTAGGATGCAACTAGCCAAAATGTGAGAGTGAATTGAAGGGCAAAAGGTGGGTAGGGGATGGGATCTCAGAACAATTAAAGTAAGTGATGGTTTCAGGTATAACCTCCAGGCATTGTTGAATTAGGTAACTCTAATTAGTCTCTCACATGACATATATAAAATCAATCTGACAGTTTGAAGCTTTTTACAATTTTCAGAATGTCATATTAAAAATAACCATTATTTCAAAAATAAATTTAGAAATTTGAAATAAAAAAGGGAACCAGCTTTTAAATGAAAAAGTTCTAAACTATTAGAATTTAGAGATTTAATTAGTATTTCAAAGGGCAGTGATATCAAAAGATACTTATTTGACCCAGTATAATCATTATAATGAGAAGGGAAGGATTTTCAATGAAATGTAGCTCTAAGTAACCTATTCACCTTTGAAGCCCACTAAGGTCATTTCTGTCACCCTTCCCCTATCTTTCCTTTCATTTTCCCCTGTTTGGTCCTCTGTCCTCTTCTTTTTGCTCATTCTGATTCTCTTTTAGTGTTTTTCTCCATTTCCCTGTCATAATTTCTTCCCTTGCATTTGTGTTTCCACTACTTGCTGTTTTCAGATGGAGAATGCCATGATTCTGCTGGTGTGAGCTTGGGAAACTTAAACTCTCAGACCTGAAATACCTCATTTGTAAAATAGAGATAATGATGATTCATTTGCTTGAAGGCAGGGAATTACTGAAGACTAGAAAATCTCTCGAAGTCCATTTCATCTCAAAGAGCTATAGTCTTCTGGGTCTTTTGTTTATTTTAATCCCCTTTCTCTTCATTGTCTCCCACTATGCCATACTCTCTTTATCTTCATATGTTTGTCTCAGAAACTGAAAGTAGATATCTTATTACATGGAAATGGGACAGAAAGGGAAAGTATTGGAGATAGTTATATTGCTTTAGAAGACTGTCAATGCCACTACCCAGAAATTAGCTTTTTCTGGCAAGACATGGCAGTGATTGCTGAAAACTGTCCACTGCTGAAGTTTCTTTTGGTATAATAAGGCATGACAAAAAAGAATACTAGTAGGCTCACTGTGTTTGTTGAGTCAATTGTAACAAGAGCTAGCAGCCAGAACAAAAGTTTAGCTCTCCTTGGCAAAATTTGATTGATAAAATGAAAGGACTTAGGATGGGTGCTTGCCTGACACAAAACAGGCACTATGTAAATTACTACTACTACTACTACTACTACTACTACTACTACTACTACTACTACTACTACTACTACTACTACTACTACTGCTAAGCCAGGACCCAGTTATCTCCTAGCTATTTGGAATTAAGAGATTGGAAATGACTCCTCTCTCTTAAATCTGATCTCAGCAAAAACAAACACCTAAAGTCATGTGATTATTTTGAGGAAGGAACTTTCTGGTTTTCAAAAGGCAAAATTTCCTTATTTAAAATCTATTTGCTTCTGAAAAAACTGGTGGTAGAGGTGATGCAGTGCTTAGGTGCATGTGCTTAGGTTCCAGTTCTAAAATTGCATTTCTCTTTAAAAATCACATTTCTCCTTAGCCTCAAAACAATATTCCAGGCAGTTTCTCCCCAGCCCAAGGACACAGACTGCTTAGCAAAATTTTTATCTCTTTTCCCGATACACCCAGTTGCATCTATAGATTTTATTAGTCTGAACCAGCCGTATACTGGCTGAATGAGCTGTGTACTGGGTCATAACAACATTTACTACTTACTGACCAATCATATGTATCCTCGACTTAGATATACCTATACTCTCTTACATTTATCTTGTCTAACAAGCCATTGATGAGAGCAGCCTGGAATTCCTTAGCCCTGATCATTAGTTGACTTAGTGACTTTTCATGCCTAAAACCACACCTTCAGATAGCTCCCTCTCTCCCCAGGCTCCCAATGAACTCTGGGTAAAATACCTGCACAGTCGATACCAAAAGTACATGTTCCTTTAAGAACTAACCACTCCTTAATCACTCTCTAATCCTACCCTGAATCACCTAATTAGCATATTTGGCATATGTTTTACTATAGAATATCCTATATAAACTTTACTTGCAGGTTCCCTAAGAACTCCTGCCCACTGAAAAGTGTAATAAAATCTTTGCCTTGACCTCAAGAATACTAGAGTCTGTGAATTCTTCTCCAGACATCTCTCCAGACTGGAGGCAGCTCCAGTCTTGGGGTTCCTATACCACCCTGTTTCAGCCCTCATCAGAGAGAATTGACATAACATAATTGACAGCTCTGGCATAGAACTTAGAATGTTGAATGCATCATATTGTCTCCATTCCCCTGGAGGACAGAGAAAGAAGAGCCAGGGATTTTAGCAAGTGACCTAACAAGAAAGAATGTCTTCGATGTTCATGGTGGGCAAAAGAATACTCCCTGGTTCTTCCTCTTTTCTCAGGAGACTGCATGATGGAGCTTAAAGGCAGAATATACAACAGTAGAGCTGATTGTGATCCTAGGATCATTTAATAAAACATTTCTTAACCTGTAATCCATGCACTTAAAATACACATAAGTGTGTGTACACACGTACACACATATGTATATATAGATATATACATATGTACACACATGCATATACATATATCACTACATTTCAATATAATTGTTTTCCTCGACTTAGGTCATATGTCACCTGATAAGACAATTATAGTCTTCTTTCCAAAATACATCTTAGATCTTTAGAGATACTGGTAAGGATGATATTTTCATCTGATAGAAATCATTCATATGAGTTTTCATGTACCTAACATACAGTAATTGTTTAATAAATGCTTGTTCATTGATATGTTCATTAAGCAGATAGAAATTTCTCTAATTTTTCATATGCTGAATAGTTTAACCAAATTTCCCTCTCACCAGTAAAATTACTTACATGTTTAATTAGTTCTACTGTCTAATATCCCATCATTGCTGAGAAGGTCCCATAAGAAAGCATTGAGCTTTAAAAGATTAGAGATGCTGCAGATCCTTTGCAAATTCAATCTTATTTAGACGCTTTATTTCTTGAGCTCCAGCTTGACCTTGTACCTGTCCTTTTTGTCCATTGAATCTTGTCTCCTCCATGATACTATTGACCTTTTATCCTTTAGCCTGAACATATATGCTGCTTCTAGCTTGTGTTTGACTGATATTTCATATTAGCTTTTCTTTAACTCCTTTTTTTCCTCCTAACCTCTAGTTTCCCTTCTGGTTTTTAGCTTATCATGAATTGAAATAGTGTCACAGAGGCATAGGTATTGCCACAAACTAACACCCAAAGTTCACACTATATCCTGCCTAGACCCAGGACATTTTCTGTATTTTGGAGGGTTTTTTACCTTAGCCTCTGGGCTGGTCCTTGCCTCTAGCTTTATATTTGGGTGGGTCCAAGGAGAATTGTAATAATACAATTGGGAAACATATCCGTGTATGTGTTTGTGTGATTCTAACCAAACCTGTGATTTTACTTGGGGTGGATAGATGGGATTCCCAGTGCGGAAACTCCTCCACAAATACAGATCACAACTTGTCCATAGCTTAAATTCTTAAGAATTTAAGAGTTGCCAAGGACACCATTGGTACATAGCTGTACATATTTGTATGTACAAAGGACTTGGAACTAGGTTTTACACTCCAAGGTCTTAGGTATGCACTAGGCTACATTTTCTTTTCAATTATGTGTATATGCATGTATGACATATATATGAGTGTGACATATACATGTATAGGTATGACATATATGTGGATATGAGTATTAATGATATGTATATAATAATATATAAATATGTATTTACACAATGTACTTTTAAGGAAATCTTTCTAAACTATTGAGTAGTTTGTACATGCTCTGTCTCTGCACACATACACAAATGCTATTTTTATTATTACTTTACTACTATATGCATGAGTAGTGGATAAAGAGATGGTTCCAGGGCAAGAAAAAACTGGGTTCAAGTCCCTCTTCTGAAACATTCTATGCAACTCTGGACAAGTGACATAAACTTTCGGTTTTCCAAGCAGCTCTCCAAGGCTGAAGACATTTTAGATAAGGGACTGATTCTTATGAGCAGAAGGAGTTACTCATTTCCCAGTAAGAATGACAACAAAAAAATCACACATCCAGTCCCATCCCTATGCCTAGACATGTGTTAAAGATATAACATATAACATGTATAATATTTAACATGCAACATGTATAGATCTAGCTGGCTGATCTTGGGTGGGTAGGTCTCACCCTTTGTTTCCTCATTTGAATTAAGATTTTTATTTTATTATCCCAGGGTCTTCAACATTTTGTTGTGTCATGGACTCCTTTAGAAATGTGGCATAACCTATCAATCCCTTTCTCAAAATAAAGTATTTAAATACATAAAGTAAAATGTCTAAGGTTAAGGAGGAAAACAATTATATTGAAATGTATGCATATGTATATGTGTATATATGTATACACAAACATATATACACCCTTATGTAAGCGTGTATTTTAAGTGCGTGGAGTCCAGGCTAAGAAATTTTATATTGAATGATCCTAGGGTCACAATCAGCTCAACTGCTCTCTGATTCTGCTTTTAAATGAAAAGGAGAGGGATGGTATAATGTACATTTAAGAGAAGAAAGAAAGCCCCCTTCTGCCTCATCTTCCATTCCATTTCCCCTTCCAGCTAGTGAAGATATCCAGCATGGCTTGATATCAAATGTCTCTGTCCCTGAACTAAAGAATATTTTATCCTATATCAAGCAGATTCTTTTTGGGTACTTTTCATTTTCTGATCAGAGCTAGCCTTTCCTAGAATGTATTTAAAATTCTTTCCCTCGAACTTTCTTTTATTAGGTGGTTTGATATTCTATTTAACTAAGGTAAGAATTATTCTTCTTCTTAGGCCATGAGATTTCCCAAAGTCTTTTTCTCTTTCTAAAATTGAAGCTTTAATACCTATACTTTCTTCTGTTTGTGACTTGTAACTCATTCAGTCTTTCCCCTTGACCTGCTCAATCCATTTCTCTGACAGGCTTTCTCAGCTGAATGGAAAGGCTTTATGCCTTCCTTGCCTTGGTCATTTAATTTAGCTCTTAAGGCTAAGACTCGTCTGCATGTAATTCTCATGGATAAGAGCCATGGGTTTCTCCCAAAGTTCCTTTTCTTTAAGTCTGCCCACACCAAACTCCTCAGCACGCTCAGAATAGGGCACCTACTTCTTCCATTATTCTCTCTGACATCACATACATTTTGGGGTAATCGGTCAAGGGCTGATCTTGAACTAGTACCCTCCCCCACAGGATAAACTGCCTGACTTTCTCAGCTCCTGAAAATAGCTGATGGTCTTCCAGGAGGGACTTGATCAAAGTTTGACAAATTGTCATTTATTTTGCTTCTACTGGAAGGTGATCACAACTAAGAGAAAATTTCTTTCTGGTCCTCCTTGCTCTCCCTTCATCACATTGTCTTTCTCAGCCAGAAGAATGAGACAGGCAGTTCACTCTATTATGTCACCAAAAACGGTGCCTATAAATCTTCCTGAGTCCCACATATCCATCAGTGTCACAACACCTGGGCCCAGAGAAGCTATGTTTGGTGTCAGACTTCACTCACGTGAATGAGGAACATGTATACACAACTTGGCCACAGTCAGGCTTTCTGCACTGCCTAATGAGCAGCTTTCTCATTAACTGAATGGAGACTTCTCTGTTTGGGATTAAATTCCTTCACAACCTGCTTCGAAACTACTTTTCCCAGCCTCATCATGTATTACTCTACTTCTCCATATATTCCTGGCTAAATGTATTTCTTTTGCATGTATTACTCTATAATTTAGTGAAACTGTCCTTGTCTTTCTTCACACATTTCTGTGCCTTTGCATTGTCCCATGCCTAGAAAGTACTCCCTCCACCTATGGGATTGTGAGTTTCCATTAGAGCTCAAATCAAGTGCAAGTTTCTGCATTAAAACCTTTCCTAATTTCCCCAGCTACTCTGACCTCTTCCCCCTAAAAATGTATATGTATATTTATTTCTATATTTATTTCAGTTGTGTCTGACTCTTCATGACCCCTTTTGTGGTTTTCTTAGCAAAGACACTAGAGTGGTTTGCCATTTCTTTCTCTAGCTCATTTTACAGATGAGGAAACTGAGACAGACAGAATTAAGTGACTTGCTCAGAGTCACATAGCTAGTAAGTGTCTAAGATTGGATTTGAATTGGGGTCTTCCTGATTCCAGGCCCAGTGTTCTATATCCTGTGCTACCTATCTATGACAAAATGTCAGGGTGTCACCAGAGTGGTCCCCGCATCCTCAACAAGTTACTGCAGCTGCTGCCTTTCATCAGCCTAAAGGGGCTCAAAATACTCTAGTTTCATCCTTAAGTATATCAGTCATCTCAGTACATTTCCTATGTAGCAAGTTATTCAATCAATCCATATTTAACCAGGCACTAAGGTTGTATGAAACAACTTTAATAGGTTTTGGGGTATAGACCATACATAGGTTGGTAAAGTGGAGTAGCGTTTTGCCCAGCTTAACAAATAAATGTGGTATTTCTTCATTGTTCCACTTTGTTTCCTTCCCAAGCCAGCAGTAATCACTTTCAACCTCTGTTTCATGAAGGAAAACAAAAGAAAAAAACCCCACAAAAACAAAATTTCCTTTTTTTAAAAACTTTTTTCCCCTTCAGATAAAATCTTCTGGTTCAGGTGAGAAGACCCTCAAAAATTCAAGTTGATTGTTCTAGGCAGAGGTTCCCAAACTTATTTGGCCTACCTCCCCCTTTCCAGAACAAATTACTCTTTGCCCCCTTGTAAATCTTTAACCTTTGATAGTTTTTTTGAAACTTGTATCATTTCAAAAAATTATTATTTGTCTATATATCTGTATTTATCTGTCTATCTTTCTATCTCGTATGTACACACACACATATAAAATAAATATTAAATGTAATAATTTATTGTAAATTTGTGCATTTTTTTCCTGCATTGGAATTTTGATGATGTAATGTCATATAACCATATAGTAGCATAGTATTGTATTATAAACAAGTCATTACACACACATATTCCTGTTGATGCAGGCTAGACTTCCCAACACTACTCGACTGCTCGACTGCCAGCACTTGTTTGTTAAGACCTGTTGGCAAATTTGTTCACTGATCAGTTATAACTTGTATTCTGTGTGCTTATTTGGAAAATAATGTAATTACTACAACTTTGTTACACAACAGATGAAACATACACAGATGATTGTTCAAAATTTTCTTCTTTCTTTATGCTTTTACTACCCCCTTGTTTTTATTCAAAGTCCCCCAATTGCACCCAAAGCTACTACTGCCCCCCAGGTCATTTTAGTGCCCCCCAGGGGACACCCACTTTGGGATCCTGTAGTTCTAGTCTCCCTCTGCTATTTACTCTCTGTATAATCTTAGGGGATTTACTTAACCTCTTTAGTCCTCAGTTTCCCTATTTATCATTGAAGGGTTTGGACTAGATAGCATATGAGGTGCCTTCCAGCTCTACATCTATGATTCTATACTCATTCCTGCTCCCCATACCCAGAAACCTCTTGAATTAGTCACATATTCAGTTCAAGTCGATTTCCCTATAATTCTCTTAATATCTCTTTTAATTAACTTAATACTTTACTTTGTTAACTTACCATTCTTTTCTTCAGTCGTTTTAGCTTTGTAACTTGGTCACTGTAGATTTTTCACATTTTATTGTGCCCACCTTCTTACTCAATCCAATTATCTCTCCTGAAATCATTATTCTTCTCCTATATAAGTTTATAAATCTCAGGGCCATACCTTACTTGCATTATGCGTCCGTATTTACATTTAAACAAACAGAAATTGAGGGGAAGTACTCAGACCATAAAAGCTATTAGTTGGACCCCACTGGGTAAGAAAACAGGTCAGCATGGCAACAGTGACCAGAAAAGAGGTCATCATCATATTTTTTTTAACTTTCAAGAAGGCTGCTGTACATTGAAGACTTATTATCACTAACCATCCTCCCTTCTAGCATTCTTAATCTAGCAATGAATACATGCCGGTCTGTTAAGGACACATATAAACAATCTGCCAGACCTTTGGAAGATGGAAAGGGGTCTCAATGGGTCAGTAGGTTACATTGTTCCTTTGACTCTGAGAAACAGACTTGCAACAGACTTTCTCCTTTAATGTGGCTGTGCTAAAATTGAGGAACAGTTTAAAAAGGTAACTACAGGACAGAGTACCTGAGAAATACTTACTATTTGCTTTTTATATTGCCTTTCCCAAAGGATCAGCCAACAGGGCACACAGATATAGACATAAACAAAAGAAGAACACCAAGATACCCCAGATATATCCAGCCATACTACTGTTTCATGGTAGAGTTCTTTCAGCTACTATCTCTCTCCCTACTCGACAAATACAGAGCTCTGTTGGGTAGTTTTAGATCCAGACAAATGCTAATATTGATCGTAACCTTGCGGAAGAGAGAAATACCAGAGAAATCATCTGACCAGGTAGCTCCACATCTTTCATTTCCTCCATAGCTACAAGAATAAGATATGTTGATTGCCATTCTGTGCTATCACTGAAAGAGGTGGAGTACATTACAAAGATGTGTAACTTGCAAAAACACAAAAGAACTAATTACTAAGATGAAAAACAAACAGAGTAAATTAATTCAAACTTGGATATCAATGACTGATAGCTGACTTGATGTTATTTCTTCCCAGAATATTTGCAATTTAAAAGAGGATTGTCAATCAAAGGGAATGACTCCTTAATGATGAGATTTTAGTGGAAATGGCTTTGCACAAAGTGGTCTTCCAGGTATTTCTCAAAATAAATCCTATATGTGTTTGTGATCCCACCTAAAAGTAAGATCAGTTTGTGTTTATTATTTGCAGACATGCATCAGTGTATATGGGGATATTTGGCGGTCCATCACAAATACTGTGATTTTATAGACTTTTCAATTCCATTCAATATAATTTAAAGAATATGAGTTTCAAGATAGAAAGATGAAATCAGACATAATTTCTGTCTTCATGGAACTTACAGGCTACTAGGTGAGATAAAACATGTGTATATACCACTGTAATAAAAACTGAAATACAATTGCATATTGAAGATTTGAGGAGGGAGAAATATTTTGGGGTGGAAGAGTAAGGGAGGGATTCATGGAAATGAAAACTGAATTAGGCTTTGGAGGGAGGAAATTATTTCAACTGGCAGTTAAAAGGAAAAAAATAAGATTGTGCTTCTGAGTCTCTGGACTTCTCCCTGACCCAAGGTTATATTCAACATTAGCACTTGTTGATGTCTAAAACTAGCCCCAAAAGCTCTGTTTTTGCCAAGTAGGGAGAGAGACAGAACCTATTCCACCTCTAGTGCACTGTTACTCACTGTATCCACTTTCTTGGCCTGGAACATCCCTCAGTGCCCAGGGTCTTCTTACCCTGGGACATCCCTTTACCATGCTAGTTCCCTTTACTCATTGGTGAGTTCGTTCATTGCGCTTTAGTTTTGGGGACAAGCCTAACCTGGTCTTGTTTCATTCCTCTCACATCTGTATGCTTCTGAATCTCTGGATTTTGCCAACCCACTCCCACAAGGATACCTTTCCCCTCTTCATTTTTCTGTTTCTTTTAATGTATAGTTTTTGCTCATTAGATTATAAGTTCCTTGAAAGCAGGAACTATCTTTTTGTTTTCATTTGTATCTGGTAGAGCCTGACAAGCAGTCATATATGCATGTTTCATGCACATATATGCATGTTTCTTGCAGGTTGTAGGGTAGAGTATATTCCTATCCCTTCTAAAGAAAACAAAAGCTAAGTATATTAATCAACTATTTGACCTATATATTGGCTATTTTTTTCTAATCATATATATATATATATGTATATATGAAAAATGTTTATGTACAGAGACAAAAAATGGTAATGGCATGAAGAAGAAGCATGGTATAGAAGCAAGTGTGCTGGATGTAGAGTTAGGAGACTTGTGTTCATATCCCACCTCTAACAGAGAAACAGGTAGAAGTACAGTACTTAGAATACTGGGCTTGGATTCTGGAAGACCTGAGTTCAAATCCAACCTCAAATACCTAATAGCAATATGACCCTAGGCAAATCACTTACCTGAGCAAATCTGTATCAGTTTCCTCAGTTATAAAATGGGGATTATAATTGCACCTACTTCCTAGGATTATCATAAGACTTAAAAAAAGATAATATCCATAAAGCGCTCAGCACAGTACCTGGCACATAATAAGTGTCTAATAAATGTTTATTTTCTCAATTATTAGCTATGTGACCATGAGGAAGAATCATAACCTCTAAAAAACTGTTTCGTCTTCCATGCATAGGAGGTATGCAAATGAAGTATGCAAAGCTCTTTGTATGACTTAATAACTATATAAATGTCAGATATTCTATACCCAACTGATTCATGCCTGCACACTTGAAACTAGAATTGGCCTTATGAAAGGGAAGAATTGATACTCACAAGATACCCAACCAAAAATATGTCCATTAAAATTCCATATTCTTTAAGATGAATAAGTTTTTTTATGAAGATATACTTGAAAGACTTAATACATTAATCCATGTATACATTCATGATGCCATAATATAAATTGATAATCAGATTGCTTTTATTTGGATAGTCAAATGAGATTCATTGCTATTGAGGGCTTATTAGTTTTTATGGAATAGGGATAGGAGAGAAAAATAAGATAAAGAAGGAAAAAAAGAGCAAAGAAGGAGATGGGGAAGTTCTTGTCATTCCCTTCTCTGTCTTTGCCTGTTGAATTTGTTTGCCTCCTTTGAGGCCCTTAGCTCCATATGCTACTAAGTGGAAGTCCATTCAGATTTACTCAAAATTAAAACTTCATTAAAGGCTGAAATGAAGGCACATTTTTTTTTCTTTTCTAAACATTATTAATTCTGTTTATCTTTCATGAATCACTTTTAAAACAAGAAGTACTGGAAATTTCTTCTGAAAGTTTGTCCTCAGGAGATTTTTCAACTTTTTGTTTTTAAAATATTTAGAGAAGCATTTAAGTTCTTGGCTGCTTAGCTGAACTCACTCCCAATTTTCTGGCATCGGTCCCTACCTACCATCAATACAAAAGGTTACCTTGCTTCAATTAAAGGCACAAAAGGGATTTCTGAAGTCATAACAACGTACTCTTGACAATTTTGTGTAGTTGTTATGATTAAAATTCAAATTCTGTCTAATGCCAATATTTTGCAGCCAGTATTTACCATAGGGGCCTGGATAATGTTTGGGGAGAACAAATAGAAATTTCTGTTATGATTATAACAAAATTATAGCACCAAAGCCGAAAGACTGTAGATAAGCCTAAATTTGCAAATAGGTTATATTCCAAAATTGAGCTTATAAGTCAATTATTTGGAAGTTGAAACTTACTGCCATATAGAAATAATGACTGGGTCACTAAAAAGTCCACAACAAAGCCTGTTTTACCAGTAACATGGCCAAAATGTCATGTATTTGTAATGACATTTACTGCCCACACCAATCTCATTTCAACTGAGAATAAAAATAGGAATAATGCAACTTTAAAATAATAACTTTGTATTTTGAATCTTGAATGTTGTCTTTTTATAAAATATATTTTCCAGGAAACGTATGCCCAGAAAAAATGTAGGTTAGCAAGAATGAAGTGTAATAGATGAATAGCCAAAGTATTTTGTTAATTCTCACGAGATACTAAAGGATCCAGGAAGACACTTCCAGCAAGTTGAGTAGATGCTTTATGGAGAATGTATGGGACAGTACGGCCAAAAATTAATAGAATAAAAAGGCATGAGTAGGTTATGATTTGTACCAGTGATGGAGATAATCATATCAATATGATTATGTGTCTATTGATATTACATATTGTTGAACTGAGGAAAGTCAGGATTATTGAGAATGGGATGAGAAGATGGAGACTTTTGCATAGATTATGAAATGAATCTTATGGACCCTTACAAAAGTTTTAGATGTTAATCATATTTGTTCTTATTAAATGCTATTTTCATTTCAATTCATGTCTTTCAATATCCTGTGTACAAACAGTTATGTCATTTACAACCATGATCATGATATTTTAGGGATTGTAGAGCTAGGGAGGGAGAGAGAGAGAGAGAGAGAGAGAGAGAGAGAGAGAGAGAGAGAGACAGAGACAGAGACAGAGACAGAGAGACAGAGAGAGACAGAGAGACAGAGAGAGAGAGAGAGAGGGAGAGACAGAGAGGGAGAAAGAGACAGAGAGAGGGAGAGAGAGCAAGAGAGAAAGAGAGAGAGAGGGAGGGAGGGAGAGACGGAGAGAGAGGGAGAGAGAGAGAAGGAGAGACAGAGAGAGAATGAGAGAGAGAGAGAATTTGAAAAGTATTTTGAAGGAAGCCAGGGAACACATTAATAATCTGCAGGAAAAAAGGGGTTTCATTTTCATTAAAAAAGAGGTTTCATTGATGGAGAATGAAAAAAAACACAAAAAATATAACCTCAGACCTCTAGATCCAAATTCTAGTGGGATGGTAAGGTAATAAATGAATCAAAGTAGGAGAAGATGGTGACAAATCCTAGACTTATGGAATATTTGAGCTGGAAAAAGCCTCAAGGATTACATAATCCAAGAACATCATAATAATGTTGAGGTAACAGGCCAAAGGAAGATGAATAGCTTGCCCAAGATCACACAGTAAGTCAGTGATGAAGCCAAGAACAGGTTTTGTCCAGTCTCCTTGGGCACATACTTAATTGTATGACTCCATATCCCACAGATACCACACTCAGTCAATAAAATGGACCATATCAGGGTCCCCTCTCTTCTTTTGTATTTCTATTTACAGAGCTCTTGTCATCCGAAAGGTCAGTCTGTAGTGCAAATAGTGACAGACTTGCAGACAGAAGTGATCTGGGTTTTAATGCTGCTCCTGTCTCTAACTAGCTGTGTGCTGATTGGAAAACGTGTTAAGCTTTGGTTTCCTCGTCTATGAGTTTAGGATTCAGCAAATTCTCCTCCTATCATGAGTCAATTCTTACTCTAACCTCCCTGTATAGATAGGTAGAAAGAGAGAGATGTGTGTATATATGTATGTGTGTGTGTGTGTGTGTGTGTGTATATGTGAGTATATATACATTTGTACATATGAATGGATGTGTATGTATGTATCTGGGTTGTTTCTTATTCCATTAATGAAGCTTCTTGCCTTATTTTTAAAAATTATTATGCTGTCTGTTATGTGATTTCACATACCTACCTCACAGGGTTGTTATCAGGATCAAATGGCTAATGTATGTAAAGCCCCGAGCTTAACCTTAAAGTGCTATGTAAATATCAGCAGAGACTGAAATAGAAATAATTGTGCCTGGTGCAGAATCATTTGGGGATGGGGCATAGATAGATTGCAGAGTCAGTGGAGCAGAGGACAGTATGAACAGCAGGTGTGGGAATCCCTAGAGAGTTCACCTGTAGCTCCTCACAATTTCATTTAAAGAGGCAAGCCTTAGGGTAGGTATTCTACAGTGATAGGACAGAAACGATAGAAGCCTTGGTGGCCACATTGGTAAGGCACCACCATGTCAGCATATTCTGTAGACCAGCCAAATTGACTTTCTTTTGGTTTTGTATAAATGACATTCAATCCTCTCTCCCTCTCTATTCCCTATGGCTGTCCCTGTTGCTTTGAAAGCATTCCCATTTCAAATTTGATTCTTAGAATCTCTATTTCCTTCAAATTTTGATCAAGGGGCAAGTCTCACATTAAGCCTTTCCTGATTCCCCAGTTGCTAGTGGCTATACCTCAAAATTTTACCTTGTGTTCACTTTCAATATATTTTGTTTGTGTTTCTTCTCAGGTAGAATATAATCCCCTTGAGGGCAGAGGCTGCTTCATTTTTCTCTTTCTGTCTCCCTGCCTAGGAAAGTGCCTAACCACAGCAGAAATATTAAATGCTTCTGTTGATTGATTGATTTTCTCAAGTCCTGCTTCTGACATATGCTGGCTTTGTGACCCTGGGCAAATTAATTAAACTCCCTGGTGTTCTAAGCAACTTTCTTCCCATGAATAAAATGACGACATACAGAATTTATTCAGAAACTGACAAAGGGAAACTTTCTTCAATTAAAATAGAGCCCAGGTGATGATAATTAACAATAATTTCAATTCTGGCAGGAAAGAGCATTGTGAAATTAATCACCACGTGTAGTAGGCACCAAATAGATCATCAAGTTCAAAGCTTCCTCTTGTATAGAGAAACGGAAGCCTAGGAAAGGTTAAGGGTTCACAGTCTTTCAAAAAAAGTGGGTTAACAAGTGGGTTAGAATCCAGATCTCCAGACTCCTGGGCCATCACTTATCTTTATTCCACAATTGCCCCTGTTCTCTCAATCAGTGATCTAGTGTCTTCCTTACCTATTGAACTTGATCCAGACTTTAAATAAGTGCACCTAAATCCCTTACCTCATTCTTTACTTCCAGTTTGCTGAATGTCAATCCTGAATCTCAGAAAAGTGTAACGGGCATGAATCCACAGTGGCCCTTCCTCATCCTAACCAGTCTACATGTCTAGTCTGAATAAGAAATCAGTCTCACAAAGATGTTCCACTCTCTCCTGCTTGACAACGGATACAGTCCCCAAATCCCAATTCTCTCTTTCTCAGGCTCTGATTCATTAGCCTATATTATGAATTTTCCCACTTCTATTTCCTGGTGCAAACATAGCTTCTTCAACTCTAAAGCAATACTTTTGAACTACCCATAGATCTCATCCAGCCCTTAGAGTTAGTCCCTTGACATGGCCCTTTCACTTCTTATTCTTTAACTGAGTCCTAGGTCTGCATCTCTATCCCTTTTAGTCATATTCCTTTGCTCCTTTTTCCTCATGTCTTCAAAAATAATATTTGAATGACAGGGAGAAATGGAAAGAAATTTAATTAAAATGTATGTGTTTCTTTCTCTATTAGTGCTTAAGGGTGGAATGGTAAACTGTTGCGAAAGGAGAGTAACTTGAGTAAGGTTAAAGAGCTGAAAACTGATTATATGGTACTCATTATTTTAAAGAAGGATGGGGGTGAGTAGCAGCATATTTAGATATGAAAGGAGAACTGGTTCCTGGAGGCTTTTGCTAAGGAGGGCATTTTTCCATTAGCTTTACTGCCAGAAGCTTAGCCTAGTGACAAAATCCCAGTCCTGAAGTCAGGAAAACTTGAACTCCAGGCCTGCCTCTGATATATGCTGCGTGACCCTGGGCAAGTCATTTCACCTCTACATGCTCTGGGTAATTGTTGCCAATTAGCACTAATAAAGGGTTTCCCTCACTTGGAACTCAACACTAATAAAACCACAGTGTTAGCCCCCTCCCCCTTTATTCATTCACAGTGGGAAAACTTCCTTCCCTCTCCCTTCCTTCCTTCCTTCCGTTCTTCTTTCCTCCCTTCCTCCCTTCCTTCCCTCCCTTTCCTCCATCTTTCTTTCCTTCTTTCTTTTTCTTCCTTTTCTCTTTCTTCTTTCCCTTCTCCCTTCCTCACTTTTCCCTTCCTTCCTTCCTTCCTTCCTTCCTTCCTTCCTTCCTTCCTTCCTTCCTTCCTTCCTTCCAGGCTGGTCAAAGGAATTGTACCACTCCACAAGTTGTCTGTCACATTACATCATTTACTAAACTTCCTTATCTTCTTGGCTCTTCTTGGCCCTTGAGGCTCCTTGGTTCTCTCAGTTCAGAGATCTGTTGCACCAGAACTTGTGAACTCATCCTCTTCCCTTTGCCATTGTCATCATCTCGAGGTACCCTTTCCTATCAACAGCATCACCTCTTCATGAAAACTTTTCTATAGGACAAATAGGTCACTGCCAAAACTCATAGCAAATAACTCTTTCCCCCAAAGTAAAAGTATCCAGAATGACATTTTAAACTTCTGCCTCCCAGCTTAGATGTAAAATGAAAGCCACAAGAGAGTATGCAGGTGGGAGAATAGCCAAAAGAAACTGCTTTCCTCTCCACCTTCAAATAAGAGATGATACCTCTATAACCTTTGTCCCCTAAAAGAAGCATCCTTATTGATTACTGAATAGGTGACATCTGAACTGGACCATGAAGGATAGTAACTTAGGAAGACAAAAATACCAGCAAAGTTACAGAGCTACAAAAATGCTTAACCCATAGAGAGAGCACATAGTTATTCTTTACATAATTTGACTGAAGCACATGTGGAGGTAATATGATGTAAGATTGGTCAGGTGGGCGGGGGTGGGAGGAGAGCCTTGATTGCCAGATTCAGGATCTTAGAATTGATTGAGTAGTCAGCAGGAAGCCATTCAAAGATCGTGACAGAAGAGTGAATGATCAGCTCTGTGCATAGGGATAGAGATAGGTTCCAATTCTGTGATTTCAGAACAGGAGACTTCCTAATGAGGAAACTCCTTTCACCAATGCCAATCAGCACCTTCTCTGTAACTTAAAATCTTAAAGAGTTGCCTAGAGTACTGGCAGGTTAAATGACTACCCCAGTGGCGCAAAGATAGAATGTGTTACGAGGAAGAATAAACTGGTATCAGAGTGAAATATGGATCGGAGGGAAGAGAAACTGGAAGGCAGGGAGTCCATTATAATGATATTATAATAGTTGAGGTGAGAGACTGTAGTTGGGAGATTGCAGTGGGATGAAAAAGGAGACGAAAAGTTAAAGGATGCTTTCTGTTCATCAGAGGATTCTCACTCTGATGAAAAACATCAATATGAAAACTCTGAAGCCAAAACCACAGTTTCTATGTTTCCCATAATATTCCTCATCAGATAAGGCCAATTAAGAGCACAACTTTACTTCACAGGTAGCATTTTGATCTTTAGCTCTATTTTATTTTCCATCCTGGATCAATGACATCATTGACCTATATTTCCTCTTTTGTAAATGTGGCCCATAATTCTGTCTGTGCTGAGTCCTAATAGGCCAAGAACAGGCCTAAATATTCCAGGAACATGAGGCTAGGTGGGAAGGGCACTTTGTATAACCTAGCTTATCTTAAGCCCCTCAGAGTCCAAAGATACTGATGCCTGCAGATCTTTTAGAGTCTTCTTAATTATTCCATAACATATTTATATCTCTGACAGTGGTTTCAGTATTGTGGTACCTTCTGTGTCCTTATATTTATCTAATGGTAAAAAAAATTCTGTCCTATCACAATCTGGAACCAATTTAGGATATGACACATTTTCATTCCCAGTTTAGTATCCAAGGAAATAGAAACCCTTGCAAGTTTGAGGAATGTAAGTCTTATTTTTTCCCATTCAGTGATTTAATGCTCTCAATTTCTCTCCCTGCGCTCCCCTCACTCATCTGTGAACTTGATGATGGACAAAGCTCTAGAAACTCTTCAGGTCGGGTCTCAAATTATTTGGATACAATTACTTCTAGTGTATAAGTGCATTATGTATATCTATATAGGTCAAGTGTGGGCCTGTACCACAATAGAAAACAGCAGTGGGCATGGGAGTGAGGAAATCTCAAGTTCTAATTTAAATAACCATTGGAGAGCTCCTCTGCTTCAAGACTGTCAAAAATCTATTTGGAAAATGTTTGTTTTTGTTCCAGTATCATATTGCAGAACAAAGACGTTTGGGTGGTTGAAATAGGCTTGAGATGACGAGGTTTATTTCCATCCTCTTCCCATGAATAGAAGGGGCAGAGACCAATAGGGAACATTTCAGAAACTAAGTTCATTATTGCCACAAAACTCCACTTTTCTCTCACCTTACCGAACTAATAAGTCCCACTTGGTTTGGATGTGGAGGCAACTGAATTCCGAATGGCTACCCCAGCACAGAACACCCTCTCTCCTCTGACCCCACATAATGATTTGAGGTAGTAGCGGTGGATGATCTTGGAGATTATTTAGCCCAACGAGCTAATCTGAGATTGTGACTTGCACAAGGAAACAAAGGTTATAAGTAACAGAAACTTTACAGCTTTCTGATAATACTATATATTAGTGTTTAAAACAAAATTAAATTTTATTGCAACCTCTCATTTTTATATCAGAGTAATTTTACATACTCCCATCCTCTTTCTCTACCTAGTCAACTTTCACATGTAACAAAAAAAAAACCCAGCTAATCAAACCCAACTGAGAAATCAACACTTTAAAAGGTTGCATACTTCTAATACACTACCTCTCAAAATGTTAAAGGATGATCTCTCCTCCATTCTTTGACCAAGATTGGTTACTGTAATGATATACTGTTCAGCTTTGATTCAATGTTTTGTTTTTATGGGTTTCTTTGCTTACCTTATTGAAATGATTATATTTATTATTCCCCTACTCTTAGGAAGCATTGCTACTTACTCTAATTCATGTATCATATAATATTGTGTATTATAGTTATATATTTTTCTTTATTAGTGCTACTAGGTTGCAAGTTCCAGTAGAGTAAAGACTATTCTTTACCTAAACTATGTGCTTTCCTAATAACTAGCATACTGTCCCTGGGGCCCCTACTGTCTTAACGAAGACGGTCCAGGGTAGACACTGAAAAGCTTTTCCCAAATCCTCCATTTTTTGAGGGTACCCAGGACAGTCATCCCATCATTTCCTACCTGGTTGCAACATGCCCTGGACTATGTGCCCTCTACTTGAAAAGTCTTTACATACATACATACATACACATATATATGTATGTATTATCTTTCCCCGATAACATTGTGAACTTCTTGAATGTAGAGATTGCCTTTTACCTTTCTTTGTATCTCCAGCTTAGCACAGGGGCTAGTATACAGTAAGCACTTAAAAATGTTTATTAACTACTCTGCTATTGGATACTATTGGATAGATGGAGGGAAGGAGGGAGGGAGGGATGGATGGCTGGATGATTTAGTAGCAAATCCTGTCCAGCTAGATAGTCTTTGGATATGGACCCAGCGTACCTAGCACAAGGACCGTTCTAAACAAACACAGGCAAGGGCACCACCAGGACATTGGCTACAAGTGTTAGTTTGTCTGGTTTTTTTTTGTTTTGTTTTGTTTTGTTTTGTAATAGCAGTTCATAAGCCATGGAATAGTTGTGTTCTCCATCAGTGGAGGAGTATCCATACTGATGACATCTTGTATCTTTCAAGCACTCCAGCAGAAGCATTTCTTCCTGGCTTTCCATGTATGTTTCACTCTGCCTTTCATATCTAATCAGTCACCAAATCCTGCCAATTCTTCGTACTTAGTATCTTTTTGATTTGCCCTTTCTTTCTCTTCACCTCCTGCCTAGGATTACTGTGACACACTTCTAGCTCATCTAATCCATCCTACACACAGCTGCTAGAATAATCTCACTTAAATACTATTTTTATCCCATGATTCCTATGCACAAAAACGTACAATGGCTCCCCCTTGTGCATTATGTCAAGGCTCAAGGCCTCAGTGGAATATTCAAAGCATTCCAGGATCTGGCCCCTCCCTACTCCAGTCTCACCTGTACTTTCTCCTTAGTGCAGACTTTGCTTTAGTCAAGCTGATCAACTTACTTCTTTCTGAATACAGTTTGTGTACCCTTTGTCTCTGTGTCTTTGCACATACCTTTCTTTGCATGTGAAATGCCCCCTTCCCATCTTGATAGTCTACTTTTCTATAAACTCTCTCCAAGTCCAATCCTTTCAGCACTTACTTATAATCCATTATTTTAAGTATAGTGGACTGGGTAATCTGTATAAATCCAAATGGGCAGAGATTTCATGTGAGTAATTCCCATTATGAGAACTCCTATCTCTGAAGGAGATCAAAAGTCCTTAAGAGTTTGCTGGCACACATCCTATATGTCTGTGCATATTTTTTTGTATGCCGTCTTCCTCATTATATTGTAAATTCATTGAGGACAAGGACTGTCTTTCAGGCCTAATCTAATGTCTGGCACATAATAGGTATTTTATTAATTTATTAATGCTCTTTGACTTGACTTGCTTTGCCTTACACAGGCCCACATGATTAGTAGGTGTCAGAGGAGAGTTTCAAACACAGGCCTCACTGACTCAAAGTACAATGTTACTAATAGTGCTGGGTAGCACGGGGGACAGAGTCCTGGGCCTGGAGTCACAAAGACTCACCTTCCTGAGTTCAAATATGGTCTCAGCTACTTAGTAGCTGTGTGAGCCTGAGCAAGTCACTTAACCCTGTTTACCTCAGTTTCTCCACCTGTAAAATGATCCAAAGAAGGAAATGACCAAGCACTCCAGTGTCTTTGTTGAGGAAACTCCAAATGGAGTTAGGAAGAGTTGGGCGTGACTGAAAAATGACTGAACAACAGCAAAAGATCTACTAAAAGTGGTTGCAAATGTATCTTCAACAACACATTCTAGTTTCTTAACGAGTATTCATTGAATCAATGACTGAAAGAATGAATAATGGATGAAGACAAGTTGTTCTTGGAGCACACAGTTAAGTCCATTTCCTTCTGTCCCTGGGGATGCTGCTGTAAACATTGGGTTCCAATGTACTAAGGCTTGGTATTTCCCTCTTTCTCATTCATTCTCACCACTGCACTTCTGCTCCTCTGGATAGCTCTGTTGTGTTTCTGCCCTGCTGGATCTTTCAGAGATATTTTTTTAAGTTACCTGTTTATCCTCTTATCCTTTGAATCAACTTTTCAGTAAGTTGGAAACTAAGTATGTGCCGCAAGAAGCAGAAAGACAGAAAGACTAAAAAATAGATAAGCAAAAAAAAAAAAATCCTGAAGTAGAATCTGTTTCAATAAAACATGCCTATTGGGAAAATACTGCTCAAATTTTGTCACAAAGAAGTATACAGAAAATTAATTCTGTTTCAATGGGAGTTTACGAAATAGAATTATGTTTTTATTTCTCTAAAAATATATTTGTATTTATTTCATTAAATATTTCCCAATGACATATAAAATTGCCAATATCTTTTTTTTAATTTTGAGTTCCAAATCCTCTCTCTCCAACCCCTCTGTATTGAAGAGGATATGATAATAATTATTCATGTGATGTCATGCAAAACATATTTCTTTATTAGCCACGTTGCAAAAGAAAATACAAAAATATCAAGAAAAAATTAAAAGTACATATAAATACACATTTTTTTAAAGTTTCCTTATGTTTGAATTGAATTTCCACCTCTCCCTCTCCCTTTCATTATCCAGTCCTATTTTTCAATGTGAAACACTGTGACCTCCAATCCCTCAACCCCTCAGTTATCTCCCAGGCCATGGCCCCTTCCCTAACCACTCTTTCTTCTTTTCCCCATCTTGAGACCTCTTCATGAGTCAGTCTAACTCCCACTGTCTTCGTCTCAAGTCCCTAACCCCCCTTTCATGTTGCTGATTCTGCCCTGCCAAGCCTCAGCCTTTACACTCCTGTATAAGGGTATATGCGCTATGGAATGAAGGTAGAGAAAAAAAATCACCAACCATTCTGGCCAGGTCCAGTATAAATCCATGTTCCACATCCTCGACTGCGCCTCCCTGCCACTAGCAAGTTCTTCTGTCCTTCTTTTATTCTTGTAGTTATTGAACCATTTCAGTCATGTTTGCTTCATGATCCTTTTCGGGATTTTGACAAAGATACTAAGATGGTTTGTCATTTCCTTCTCCAGCTCATTTTATCATTGCATTCAATGACCTTTTATCCAATGCATTTTAATTGGGTAATTAAAATCCAATTAAAAATCCACTGACCTTTTTTCAGTCTTGATGTTCCTCATCCTCTCTGCAGCCTTTGACACTGTTGACCATTCTCTTCTCCTTGATGTTCTCATCTCTGTAGGTTTTCAAGGTACTCCTCTCTCCTAGTTCTTCTCCTATCAGACTACCCTTTCTTAGTCTCCTATGCTGCAGACCCATTCATTTCTTCCCCTCTAACTGTAGGTTTTCCTCAGGAATCTGTCCTGGGCCCTTCCTTCCTTCTGCCTCTATGCTATTTATCTCATCAGCACCCATGGATCAATTACCATCTCTATGCTGATTATTCTCAAATTTACTTCTCTCTTGACCTCTAATCTCCCATCTCCAAATGCCTTTCAGATGGAACAATGTTTAGTATACATCTCAATCTCAATATATCAAAAACCGAATTCATTACCTTTCTCCTAGAGCTTTCTACCCTCCTAACTTCCATATTATTTATTGTAGAGGGCAACATTTTCTTCCCTGTCCTTCAGTCTAATGACCTAAGTGTCGTGCTCACTCATCACTATTTCTCACCTCCCATATCCAGTCTGCTATTAAGGATTGTCTATTTTACTTTTGCACCATTTCTCAGATTTCCCTCTGATATTACCACACCCTGAGTACATGTCCTCATTACGTCATGTTTTTGGACAATTGCAATAGCTTGCTGTTGTCTCTCCCTTCCTCAAGTCTCTCTCCATTCCAGTCTGTCCTCCATTTTGCCTCCAGAGTGGTTTTCCCCAAAGCACAGATGAGATTATATCACCCCACTACTCAGTAGACTCCAGTGACTCTTTGTCACCTCTAGGACAAATACAAAATCATATGTTTGCCATTCAAAACCCCATCCTCCCCACCCCCTCACTTTTCCAGTCTTACTCCCAGCCCTGCACTTTTTATCCAGTGATACCGGCCATCTTGCTCTTCCACAAACAAGAAACCCCATGTTGCACCTATAGGTACTTTCTCTAGCTATTCCCCCCTGCCTGGAATGCTCTTTCTCGTCATCTTGACCTACTAGTTTCCCTGGCTTCCTTCAGGTCCTAATTAAAATCTCATCTTCTACAGAATGCCTTTCCCAATGCCTCTTAATTCTAATTCCTCCCTTTTTAAAATTACTTTTTATGCATCCTATTTATAGCTTGTGTGTATGTATTTATTTGCTTACTTTCTCCTCCATTAAATTCCTAGGGGGTAGTAACTATTTTTTGCCTCTTTTTTTCTATTCCCAATACTTTAGGACAGTGCTGGGTAAATAGCACCATTAATAAATGTGTATTAGTTGACTAATAATTCTTCTTTACACTAAACTGAATCCTTTCTTATAACAAAGAAAAACAGTTAAGGAGAACTGACTTACACAACTACTATATCTGACACTATATGGAACCATTAATGCCCATGGTCCCCCACCTCTCTATCAAAAGGTGGGAAACTGATTTTATTATCTGTCCTCTGGGACCAAGGTATGTCATTTAGTGCAACCTGAGTTGGCTACCTTTTAGTGTTGGCTTTTATAGATTATTGTAACGTTGTTTACAGTATCTTCTCTCAAAAAATTCAAACACATAAGTATTTAGTAAGCACCTACTATATGCCAAACCCTGTATTAGTGCTGAGTACAAAAATGAGCTGCTCCTTGGATTCTCTTAGAAGAAAACAGTGCATACTTACATAAAGATACAAATCAAATATAAAGTAAATGGAAACTTTTTTTTTCAGAAAGAAATGACTTTTTCAAGGGTATAAAACTACCTTCACTTCCTATTACTGTTCTAATAAGTAAATAAATATGGTAAAAAAAAATTATCTTTTTAAATAAACCAAGTAGTTGATTTTTTATACGTGTGCTATTGTTCCTCCCTTCCCCCTTCCAACTCCAACGAAAGCAAAAAGAAGTAGTTTTAGGGCCTTAGTTTATATTGAATCTAGAAGTTTTATTAGACAATTTCTAAGGTCCTTGTGTCTCTGCATCCAATGATTCTAGGAAGCCTACTCAGATCATTCTCTTAAAAAGAAAAAGTTTTAATTGATGCCTCCTGTTCCTTATATCATCAATTTATCCAAAGTGTTCTTTCTG
Organism: Bettongia penicillata ogilbyi; assembly: GCA_023548195.1. NCBI lineage: Eukaryota > Metazoa > Chordata > Mammalia > Diprotodontia > Potoroidae > Bettongia > Bettongia penicillata. The sequence goes on along the minus strand of JAJHZJ010000195.1, from coordinate 3,843,559 downwards.
CTCCTTTTCTCAGAATGTCATCACTTATCACAGATAGTATTTTTGAGAAAAGAGAAAAAAATTGAAAAAGTCCGAAAACATGTGCAATGTATAACACCTGTGAACCTCTCACCTCCATAGAGGGGTGTGTTGGGTATGTCTTCTCATATCTCTTCAATCAGTTCCTGCTTGATCTTTATAACTTTGTCAGATTTAATTTTAATTTTTTGTTTTGCAGCTGCTCATTCCGTTTGTACAGTCTCCATGTATATTGTTTTGTTGGCTTGATTTATGTCACTCTGCATCCGTTCATATAGATATTTCCATGCGTCTCTATATTTATCATGTATATCATTTCTTACCACATGGTAAAATCTCCCATTAAATTTTTGCCACAATTTGTTTAGCCTTTCCCCAATCAATGTGCATCACTTTGTTTCCAATTCTTAGCTATCACAAAAAGTGTTACTATAAACGCTTTGGTGTGTATGGGGACTTTCTTCTTGATGGCTTCCTTAGGTTTTAAGCTCAGTAATGGAATCTCTTTAAGCATTCTAAATACATAATTCCTTTTTGGAATTTAAACAGAAATTAGTCAGCGGTCATTAAGTTGTTGGATCAAGGTGGATAGGTTCTAGCTATCAAGTTGTCCCTGAAGATCTTCGCAGTCCAATCTGCTTCGGTAATGGTGCGGACGTTTAATTTTTCTCTAGAAACTACTCGGAGAGAAACACAGGCAAGGAACATTATGGTATATGATATGTAAATGTGAACACTGTTTTGGTTAGTTTATGTTTAAATCTTGAAACCAATGGTTTAAATGGTTTAAAACCATTTGTTTAAATGTAAATAGCAACGTTGCTAAAGGAATTCAGTGCAGTAATTTATTTACCGACAAGTTGCTAAATGTTAGATACTGTGCTGGGGGTTGGGAAGGAAGATATAAAGGTGAAAACTTACTAGGAGTGATAAGAACAAAATCTATTATTCAAGGCTGAATAATTATGTAAACTGAAAGAGAATTGTAAAGTGGTTTGGGGACTCCAAGGAATAACGGACTGTATCTAAGTGGAGGAGGTATGTCAAGGCAAAAGGGGGTAGAATGGTCACTAGAATAGAAGGGGAAAAAAACATTCCAAGTGGAGGCAACAAAATATACTATTTCTAGCACCAGCACAATTTTGCTAAACTACAAAGTATAAAGGTATGTTCGTGCCACATGTGGAAGATCTTAAATGTCAAAGTAAGGAGTTTAAACTTTTATAGCCAATGAGAAGCCTTGGTTGGAGTTGGAGCAGGTAAATGACAGACAGGATCAGAGCTATACAATAGAAAGATAAATTTGCCAGGACTCCTAGGACAGAACAGGCATCTGAGTGGTGTCGGGGATAGAGCATGTGGCCTGGAGTCAAATTTGGAACCAAGACCTGAGTTCAGATTTGACTCAGACATTTACTAACTTCATCCTGTTTGCCTCAGTTTCCTCATCAGTAAAATTAACTGGATTAGGAAATGGCAAACCACTCTAGTATCATTGCCAAGAAAACCCAAATGGGGTCAAAAGGAGTTGGATGTGACTGAACAACAGCATAGGACATAGGATTCTGTCCTACGAAGGAAGTCTAGTGAAGAAGCTACTGTATTCATCTAAGATACAGATAATGATTTTATGAATAACTAGGGAGCAATAAGAATGATACAGTAAGAAAGATATAAACACAGAATTGCTCTTCTCTCTAGGGATAGATACAAGAAACATTAGAATGAAGTAATCTTGACTGAGATCTGGCTAATAGTGGAAATAGTTTTGCTCAAGGCAAGGTTAACCTTCATTCGTTTGTTGATCAATTGTGGCTGGCTGGCTTTTTTACACTCCTCTTTATTATATCTATCAAATTGGTTTTCTTTTTTATTGTGGACTCTTGTTTGTGACATTGCACCATATCACCTCCAACATCCCAGAGAATTACTCAGGAAGATTCTTTTTTTTCTTATTTCCCTAACCAATTCATAGTAAGACTGAATTTGGTATATCTTTCCTACTGTGCTTTTCTAATTTATTTTTAATTTATTTATTTTAATCATTGCATGTGCCAATCATTATTTTCTAGTAGTATCATCCTGTGGAGTGACCTGTGGGCCCTTGAACAAAGTGTGTCATGAAGAAAAACGGAGTTAGCCCAGAGCCACCAGGCTTTTGCTACAGATGCAGAAACTATCAGAGGATATGCTTCCTCCTACCTCCAGGAAAGGATGCTTATTTCCCTAGCAATAGCCATCCCATTCACTATCCCACTCCTTCCGCATTCTTCTAGTCCATCACTAAACATTTACCTGGACCACAGACATGTTCTAACTGGAATCCGCATGGATTGGGTATTTTTCGGGATGGTGGTAGTAGTGGTAGATGAAATCAGCCTCAGTCGGGGGGCACTTACTGGCTATATTTGCCACTCACACTTTGCTTTAGGAACCATTATGAACTCATCACTATTCTTTCTCAGACCCTAGTTTCATCTCAGTGTGTGTTTCTATTGTGACCTCTGGACTTTTCTTGCGGTAGATTAGAAAGATCACAGATTCTAATGTCAGAAAACCTGAGTTCTAATATTGCCTCTACCATTTATAGTAATTCATTTTACTCTTTCGTAAAATAAAGAAGTTATAACTCTTAGGTTCATTCCAGCTCCAACTCTGTGCCCGAATGATTCTAATGCTCTCCACTGAAATCTAACCTTCTTCTGTTGACAGGTGTGGATATACCTTAGACTCCACCCTGCCCTTCCTCATTAATCCTCACCCCCCCACCTCAACTGTTGTTGTTGGAATTCCTTGACATACTTCTACCTTTGAACCCAGCATAGCTGGCTTCTTTCCACAGCACTGTTACTATCTCAGTCAGCATTTCAGGTATTCAACTCAGAGTTCCTTCTTGAATGCACACAAGGAATTCAAAATCAGGAACTTGCCACTTTTTTTTTTTGGAGGGGGGAAGGCAAGATAATTGGGGTTAAATAACTTGCCCAAAGTCACACAGTTAGCATCAAGTGTCTGAGGGTAGATTTGAACTTAACTCCTCCTGACTCCAGAACTAGTGCTCTATTCACAGTGCCACCTAGCCGCCGCTTGACACAAGTCTTAACCTGTGAAACCAGTACTTTCAAGACAGAGATTTTCTTCACTTTCTAGTCCTTCCTCACATTTTCACTATCAGAAAACAGATATGGAAACTCAAGATCACATTAAACAAGAACTGACTTGAGCTTCTACCCACAGGGTAAACTCTGAACCAAGTTCCTTTTGAATTTATCACTAGCAGTCAAATGATATAACTTCAAATATAGTATCCTCTTTGAATTACCAATCAGGAAAACTTGAAAGAGTGTTCTGACACTCACATGACTTCAGTATGTGAAGTGCTGCTATAGGTGCATGCTGATATTATACATATGTAACTGGCATTGGAATACTTCTGGCATTGCATCCTTCTGAGAAACTCTTGCTATAATTTTAATATGGCTCATGCCCCTTCTGAAGAGGAATCCTAGTAATGTCAGTAGCTGTCTTCTTTAGCTCTCCCAAAAGAAGAGTCTCCTGCAAGTACTCAGACTGAGAAGACGTTAAACATGAAAAAGATTTTATTTACACAGCGAAGGGGTAGAAAGGACTTATATCTGACCCCACAGGCAAGCAAGAAAACTCTCTCCCCTTCCTGGAAGGAGTCAAGGAATCCTCTGGTCTGGTGGCCCTGTATTCCAGAGTTTAGTCTCTGTGACTTATTGTACCAAGGAAAGACAAGACCTTAAGGTTGGTTTGCCATCTTGTATCTCCCCTTCTTGGGCTGATGATTACTTCCAGGAAGATTAGGAAACAGGAGACCAGTAAGATATTTCCCTAATTATTCAAGTTTTAGAAGGCACTTCCCCAACAACTGCACTGAGAGGTAACTGACACTGATGGCATTTTAAAGATGAGAAAACTGAGACCCAAGATGTTCAGAGATTTGTCCAGGATTGTAGAGAGCCAGTGAGTGGCACTTTAGAGTAATACCTGCCTCTTCTGACCCTCAGTCTAGTACATTTCCAACTATTCTGTCCCTTATATAATCTCCCATCCACAATTGGGTTAGTCTTTGTGTAGCTGGCATTTAAATGTTGACAGGCTGATGGGCTGATTAATTGCCCGCTCTCCTCAAGTTCCCATTTCATAGCAAAGTCTTTTTTTCTCTCCTTTTTTGTTTTTTAAAGGGCAATGAGATATAGGGTCATTTGATTCAACAGACCCTCTTAAGGTGGAGAAGTTCAGGTAGGGACTTTGAAGGGGCCTGGGGTCAAGAGCAAATGGTTTCCTCTTAGCCGCCCTAATTGGTATTGCCTCAGTTTTTCCAGGGTCTGAATCCCTGTCTTTAGGAAGGAATGGCAATTAAAAGTCTGGGCACTGTCTCCGTGCCAGTGCCAATGCCATGCAAATGCGAAGCAAACAAATCTGGAGGCGGAGACAAGCAGGAGGGGTTGGGGGAAAATGGAGCAAATGAGACAGCAAAGCTACCCATCGGAAGACTGCTCCCTTCCCTGCTTTGGTTTCCCAGCTGCAGAGGGTTGGCTGAGTGTACATGGCGTTTGTTAATCTTCTATTTGCATCCCTGTTTTTTTTTCAGTGAGTGTGTGGGGCTGTGTCAGAGCCCCATATTATGCAAATTGGACTTAAGCAATTAACGCAATGATGTTTCCCTTGAAGAACTTGACAAGCTACCGGTAGCTTGGATTGCATTTAGCCAACAAGAGTTTAAAGGCATATTTACCTACACTAGATGAAGGCAAAGAAATAGATAAACTCCATAGCACCAAGAACCACCTGAGCCATCCTGCGGATCCCTCATCTCCTTGCCTCCGCTTCTTAATAGGAGGACAAAGGGTCACTCTGCAGGCTCTGGGGATGGTAATTTTAGAACAAATAAAAGGAAATACTTCACAGGGCTATAGCTTCAACCTGTTGAATTCACAGCTGCAGAAGGCCGCCGAGTCAAATGTCCTGGCAGGATTTTAAAAGGGGCTGGTTGATTTTATGACCAAGAACATCTGTAACTACAGGAGCTACATAAGGGTGATCTTGTCTCCAGCATAAGGGTATAAGTTGATTGTCTCTGTAGTGAGGGAGGAGGAAACACAGGAATGAGGGTGCCTTCCCCCTTATAAAAAAATTAACTGAACAATGATGAGAATGGCTTACCTTCATCTGAAAATTTCAGTAATTTAGAAGACCAAATTTGATAGGTTTGTGATTTAAATTCCACACTCTTGAGCTTATAGGGTCAAGGTTTAGATGGTGAATATGGCTAAAAAGCTTTCTTTCACACATGAAAAAAAATGACACTAAATCACCCTGATGACTTCTAAGGGTTTCTTGCTCCTAGAAGTGCTATAGACATTTCCTTGAAGAACTTAATTTCAATAGAAAAAAAAAAAAAGAAAGAAAACGTCTTCCTCTCTACCAGGATGTCACTTTCACAGTCTGATGTCAAGTGTGACTAAATACCCTGACAGACACCAGTCATTCAATAAAGTTTCTCCTGGTTCTGTCACTTCAATCAAACAGTGAATCGATAAACATTTATTAAGCACACACTGTGTGCCAGACCCTGTACTAAGTTCTGGAGAAACAAAGTGAAAAGTCAGTCTCTGCCCTCAAGGATTTTGCAGTCTAGTGGAGGAGACAACATGCAAACAAATACAGATAAAACAAGCTATACACAACATAATTAGTAAATAATTAACCGAGGGCAGACTTTAGAATCGAGGAGTTAGTAAAGGCTTCCTGTAAAAGGTGGATTATAGTTGAATTTAAGAAAACCTGGGAAGTCAATAGGCAGAGATGAGGAGGGAAAGCATTCCAGAAATGGGGGGGGGGGGGCAGTTAGAAAAAATGCCTGTAGCCAAGGGGTGAACTGTTTTGTTTGTGGAACCGTCCAGAGACTAGAGTCACTGGATGGAGAATTACAAGGCTGTGCCAATTAAGGAGAAGGGGGATTCATGAGGAATGGCTTTGAATGCCGACCAAAGTCTATTATATTTGATCCTGTTGTTACTCATTGTCCTTCCTTCTCAAAGAAGACCATTGATGCCAAGACATGCAAATGAGTTGGATTTAAGTGAAAAAAGGCTGTGTGAAATCCCCAGTCTCACTTTCTTCTCTGCTGTCATCTGGGTCCAGTGGCCAGCTACAGATCAGGAGGACTAGAGATGACCCTCTAGCAAAAGGAAGCTACTAGAATTTACTGAGCAGGCAGTGACCTGGTTGAACATGTGCTTTAGGAAGATCAGTGAGATGGCTGAATGAGGATGGAAAGGAGAAACTTGAGGCAGGCAGCCCTGCTAGCAAACTACTACAGAGGTGAGGTGATGAGGACCTGCACTAGAGTGCTGTTGATGTGTGTGTGTGTGTGTGTGTGTGTGTTTGTCCTTTGTTGCTGAAGAAGACCATGCCATCAGAGAGAAATGATGACATGACTCGCACTTGACTGTGTTTTGAGTGAGGAAGGGCTGTGCAGGTCACCAGCCTCACTTCTCCTCCAGAGCCATCTTATTCCAATGACTAGATATTCATGAGGATGACTGGAGATGACCCAGTATGAAGCAATTGGGATTAAGTGACTTGCCCAAGGTCACACAACTAGCGAATGTCAAGTGTCTGAGGTGAGATTTGAACTCAGATCCTCCTGACTCCTGCACTGGTGCTCTGTCAACTGCACCACCTAGCTGCCCTGCTGGCAATGTCAGAGGAGAGAAGGAAGCAAATACCAGAGATGTTGCAAAGGTGAAATAGAAAGGCTTTGGCAACAGCATGGATTTAGGAGATGAGAGTAAGGAGTCAAGGATAACTGCCGGGTTGTAAGCTTGAAGGATTGGGAGGAAGGTGTTACCCTCTATAATAATAGGGAAGGTAAGAGGTGTGTATGTGGGGGGAGGACTTTAGGGGAAAAGATAGTAAGTCCCATTTTGGACACATTTAGCTTAACATGTCTTCCGGATATCCAGTTTGAGATGTTTGAAAAGCAGTTGGAGATGAGAGATTGGAAGTTGGCAGAGAGATGGAGGTGGGACAGGTATGTTTGAGAATCATCAGCATAGAGTGTGTGATCTTGGGCAAGTCATTGCTTGTGAGCCTCAGTTTCCTGATCCGTAAAATAAGAAGATTGGATTAGATGACCCTTGATTATCCAATTCTAAATCCATGTTAATAATAGCTGTCATCTACTGTGAGAAGTCCTATGCTAAGCTCTTTAGAAATATTTCATTCAATCCTTATAATAACCCTGTGAGGTAGGTATTGTTATTATCCCCATTTTACAGTTGAGGAAACTGAGACAAGCAGAGGTTAACTGACTTGACCAAAATATCTGAGACTGGACTTGACCTCATGTCTTTCTGACTCTAGACCCAGAGCTCCTTAATTCCTATATCCCTAAGATTATTTCAGGTGTGGTGTAAAGAATGAATTAACAGAAGAAAATGTCTTCACTGAAAAACCAATTAGGAGATCCCCATTATCTTAACGTTGTCCATAAGTAACATTTTGGAAAATGTTATGAACTTCTTCGCTAGACATAATTCACAATTTCTCCATACTTTTCAAAAGGTTATCTAGTGTACATTTTTCATATAAAACTTACAGGATTTCTTCCTGTCTTGATTCCTCATTTTTTTAAATGGATGAAATCTCCTCTTTAGGTATAACTCAACAAACATTGATTAAACACCTACTACTATACTTAGCTTTGGGAAAACAGTTAAGGAAAAACCCTCAAGGAGCTTATAATCTTTTGGGAAGGACAATTGACAAACAGGAAGTTGGAAAGAGGGGCAGGAAGCTAAAACTAAGCAGAGCTGTGGGTAGAGAGTGGAGTGAGCTCCTAGGCTTTTAGAGCAGTTTAATATTCTACTCTCCAACACCCCAAACAAAAGGGAAAGGAGGCTGAGGGTTATGAGAAGGTATCTGAAGTATACAAAGCTAAATTAACAGTGTAGTGATGAGATCAGCTTTTGCTGAGAGGGGCACCTACTTCCATGGAGTTGAAACCAAGAAGAGCTGCAGAAGGAGAGAGGAGTGAGCTGAATGTCCACTTTCTGCCCTAGCAACTAAGTATGATATTTGTAATGATGGAGAGAATGATCTACTCCATGATGGAGTATTAAAAATCTAAATTTGGGTATTAGCAGAGCGAGTGAGAAAGGGGCAGATGGGAGTATAATACTGCGAAAGTGGAATCCCAGGACTCCATGGATTTAGGGGCTGAGAGTGAGGGCAGAGTCAAAGATGAATTCAAGTCTTGAGGTCATTGTGATTGAGAGGATGATAATACCATCAGTAGAAATAGAGAAGCTGGGAGGAGGGGCAGCTTTGGGATGATGATGAGAATTTTCCTTTTAAACATGTTAACTGTGAGGTGCTGGCTGAACATCTAAGTGATATTATATATAGCATGCATTTGGAAATGTGGGACCAGTGCTCAGAGGAGAAAATAGGGCAAGCATCCAGCAGTCCAGAGGGTGAGGAAGTAGAGAAAGGGAGTTTGGAATCAGTGCCATAGCAGCTAGGAGCTCTGCTGCAAGCTAAAGCAAGCCTACTGCCCCCTCCTATGAACTGACACAAAGAGATAGTCAGTGATGGATCCTTTTGACTTTCTTCCAGCCAGAAGCACGGTCCCTAATCAGCACTCCCTCTCCTCAGGCCTGTGTGCTGTGACACAGACAGTGCCAATTCAGTCACTGTTTGGGGCCAGCATTTCAGTAGAATTGCAGTGATGAGTTAACCCACACAGTTGCACGATACCAGCTGGGACTGTGGCAAGCAACAAAGTTGTCATACAGATCCGGACCAAGCAAGGTTAACTCTGTCCCTAACCACAGACCCTTGGGTAAGTTTTTGAGACTGTGGAGAGGGTGGTAAAACCCTTGGAAACTCCCTTTTCAACTTCTTGCTGATGACTTCTATTTGTTTTTTTTTTCTTTTTTTATTCTCTGGACTTCTTTTAAGTCATCTGAGGGATTATCTTCTACTAGGGGAATTGGCATATGATTTTAGGGAAAACAATTGTTTGAAGCAGTGGTGTATTAGTCAGCTCAAACTGGCTCTTGAGAAGCAGTTGTTAAATTTTCTGTGTGAGCGTTGACACCTTGGAAATTGGTTTTGTTGCTGTTCTTCAGTTGTTTCTGACTCCCTGTAGCACCATTTGAGGTATTCTTGGCAAAGATACTGGAGTGGTTTGCCGTTTCCTTCTCCAGCTCATTTTATAGATGAGAAAATGAGGGCAAACAGGATTCAGTGACTTGCCCAGGGTCACACTGCTAGATTTGAACTCAGGAAGATGGGTCTCCCTGATTTCAGACCCAGTGCTCTATCCAGAATGCCACCTCGCTGGCCTACCTGCTAAAAATAACAAACTGCTGCTACGACTCATTATTTTGTTAATTGTCTCTCGACTTAAAGTGATGGAGAAAAATGTTAATAATGCAGATTAAATTTTAAAGTATGCTGTGCATATTTTTTCCCAGACAGCTAGCTGTTAAACATTTACCAGCACATCACTAGTTTGAATTCTCACAATTGTAAGAAATTCCTGGTACCAGATGCTGGGCAGCTTCCGTCACTCTTATTCCTACCAACAACCAGGACTGAAATAATGGAGTTGGGTATCTCATAAACTAAGGACTTCAGATTTAGGTTTGGGGATGATAAACAAGACAGCCTTTGTGAATACTTACTGTCAATAGCTCTCATGATAATGACTCAGATATTGTTTTGTGACATTTCTTTTATCATTTTATTTCAACCTAATTCAGTTTAACACGTGTTTTCTAAGCATTTATTTATGGAAAGGACATTGAGTCTATTAAAAAAAAAATGGAACATTCTCTCCCTTCCAAGAAATTTATTTTCCACAGGAAAACCCAAGTATACAAATATTGTTGTCCTATAGTATTATCTCAATATTTTCATTTTCATATTAGTCTATCAACAAACACTGCCTGGTCCTGTCCTATGTGCCGAGGATATGATACAAAGAGTGAGACCTGTGCCTACATTGTCAAGGAGTTTATGTTCTAACACTCAGTAAATACTTAATAAATTCTTCTTGATTTCTTGTCAGTCACCATTCAAGGTATGTTTGTGTCATGTTTCCCCAATTGAATCCTAAGCTCCTTTGGGGCAGGAAACATGGCTTATAGTTTTTGTATGCTTGATAGCAAGTAATATCATATCTCTCCCACTGTAGATGTTCAGTAGCAATTAGGTGGCCCAATGGATAGAGAGCCAGATCTGGAGTCAGGAAAACTCCTCTTACTGAATTCAAATCTGACCTCAGATGCTTTCCAGCTGTGTGACTCTGGGCAGGTCATTTAACCCTGTTTGTCTCAGTTTCCTCATCTGTAAAATGAGCCGGTGAATGAAATGGTAACCATCTCACTATCTTTGCCAAAAAAATGGGGTTATGAAGAATAATAATAAGTTGTTTGTAGTTTTGAGATGGGGAGAAGGGAATATTGAGGCAGGATGAGTGTTGAATGAGTGTATGTGTGTGTGCGTGTGTGTGTGTGTGTGTGTGTGTGTGTGTTTCGTCAATGTTATTGCACCTTGGAGAGCTTTGTAGCTTTAGAAAGATTTTACAAAGGTGACTTGGAAGTAGGGGTAGGACAAAGTATGAAAGACACTGTATGCCTTTTAGAAAAGAAAATATAAAATGTAAAACACAGAATGAGGATATTGAGATTGGAGGGACTTGAATAATTAGCTCTCTAGAAAAGTTATTAAAAACAGGAACAGATGAGAATGTTTGGGGGCACATAGCCATGGAAGGTTGGACACAGGCTCTGTGCCCAGTGCAGATGATGGGCAGGCTGAGGCAGTTTATGTGGGGACAGTCCAGGGGATGCTGCTAAATTGGATCTGCAAAGAATGCCATTGCGCTGTGAAGCTGAGGATTCAGCCGAAGCTCAGATTGGAGAAGACCCTGTACCTCTGGTGAACAAAGGACCTGGAAAAACCAAGGACAACACTAACCTGGCTTTGGAGTTGGCTTGGAATGTAACTGTGAATTAGCAAAGAATGACTCACCCAAAGGACTGCCTGGCAGGTGAAACAGGGAGGGTTTGGAGGGGTCTATGTAAGGTTTTAAGCCAGCTCAAAGTAACTGAATGACAAGAGAATGTGTGGCTGTAATTTACCTACTATATTGCTTCTGTATATAATTTTAACTGAAGATTCTCCCACTTGATAACCTGGTGCATCAGCTCTCTGGAGGTGGAGCAGACTTTTCTCCAATATAGCTGTAACTCAGAACTCACCTTGTGTGACTGATCCACATCTTTTCTAACATCTTCCACAAAGGGGTCCATCTAGTAGGCTGGGGCTATACACTAGCTCTGTTCCAGATTCTCCCATACTATAGCCAAATATAGTAATTGGTGGTGTATTTTAAGAGGGTTGACTACATGTACTGTGCAACAGTTGATACAGAAGGAGGGGAGTACTGCCAGAGGGGATGGCTGGGTGTTATATGAAACCTAGAAAGTAAGAGCAGAAGCCATAATGACAGAGGTGTGTGGTCTTTGGAGAAGAGATTCTGCAGATGAATTCTAGGGCAGAAGAGTGAAAAGTTATCTAAAGCAAGTATCAACTCTATCTGGTGAGGAAAGCTTCCTTGTGAGAATTGGCCCAAAGGCCCCATTCCATCTCTGTTACAGTTAAAATCCAATTATGTTATCTAACAGGGCAGGGAGGTTATTCAGTCCTCTCTTTTTATCAGGGATTGGATTTCAGATCAGCTACTTTATACTTTGGAAAGCACCTAGAGCCTAGCCCTCTGGGAGTGATGTACAGGTTGTAAGTTTCATTGCCAAGAGGGATGATCATAGTGATAAGTTTTTAGTCTTTGAGGGGATGGCAGAGGAATGTGAAGCCCAGGTCAGGGACTCTAGTGGGAGCCCTGAGCAAGATAAGAGGAAAAGGGCCATAAGGTGGGGAGGATGAACCTAAAATGATGAGGTGCCTGGGAAAGGGAAAGAAGGAAGGAAAATCACTAATAGGAGGGAATGAGTTTCTGAAAAAAGGACACAGAAATGATGATGGGAAGGGTGCCATAAGGCAAGGTGGCAGAAGGCATACTTCACCCACTTCATAATTCTGGCTAGGAAGTTTGGCTACTCGTGAGATAGCAGATTTCTGGAAGGGAATAAATATGCCCACAGAATTGTTTTCCCACTCTTTCCTTCTTCCATACACTTTCCAATAGAAAACTGTGAAGTGCTCGGCTGGCAACAATGGGCTAAAGTAGAAAGGGAGAAAGAAGCAAGCTGGACCAGATGGCCTGGGGGGATGTACAAAGAAGAAATAAGTGCCTGAGAATTTCACCAGTTGGGGTAGTCATGAAGTATATTTACCACCATTTAATGACTTAAAATGAATGAGTTATTTTCCTAAGGCTGTAGCCTCTATCATGACTGTCTATTTTAATTTAGTCCATGATCTTTTTGCTTTTCCTTTTTTTTTTTTTTTGCTATTTATCCTTTGTTCTTGAAGAGAACTGTGATGATTTCCTAGTGAATTGGATTTAAGTGAGGGAGGGCTATACAAAGTTTCCAACCTCACTTTCACCTTTAGAGCCATCTGGGTTCAGTGAACAGATATAGATCAGAATGACTAGAGATGGCTAGGGTGCAATGAGAGGCCTTGGCCTTTTCAAGCTAAGTGACCAGATATTTTTAATAAACAAAATTATTTTTAATAATTTTTTTAACAAGTCTTTAACTCAGTTTTACTGAGGTAGCACTCATTCAGTGATTAAGGCTTAAGCAGAAATGAGACATGATCTAAATTATTGAGAGATAGCCTGACACTTGTTTGATCTAACTCTGGTGTTTAACATTAGTATGAAAGCTTTCTAGCAGACAAAGGGTTTTGAGGATACACATCTCAACCATGAGTTTTGAAATCAGTTCTCCATGTGCATTGTACACAGTAACAGAAACTGTGCAATGACCAACTCTGTTAGACTTAGATCTTCTCAGTAATGCAATAATCTAAGATAATTCCAAAAGACTCATGATGGAAAATGCTGTCCATATTAAGAGAAAGAACTATGGAGTGTGAATGCAAATCAAACCATACTGTTTTCTCTTTTGTTGTTTTTTTTTTACTTTCTTGTAGCTTTTCCCATTTTCTTCTAATTCTTCTTTCACAACATGATTAATGTGGAAATATGTATTTTTTTTAAAAAAAGAAATTCATTCTTTTTCTAAGAGATATAGCAGCGCATGTTATGATCCCAGGCAATCAGCCCCACCTCATGAGGTACAGAACTTAGTGACACTAAATATAATGTTGAGACATATAAAGAAATCTGGAATCTTTTGCAAATGGGTTAACATTTGCAAACAAGGGATGACCCCTTTAATGGGCAAAAGGAAGAAAAAATAAGTAGATGGAGCTGGGAGGGAAAGAGCAATAGTTACTATTGATAATCATTCTGAAGCCAGAAGTGTCCAGAAAAGAGCCCAGTGCATCCTAGGCCTTCTCTAGTCCTCGTGAGGAATATCTGGTCACTGGATCCAAATGGCTCAGGAGGAGAAGTGAGGCTAGGGACCTTGCACAGCACTCCCTCACTCAAAACAAAGTCAAGTGCAAATCATTTCTCTGATGTCATGGTGTTCTTGGAAAATGAAGGATGAACACAGGCAGAACATTTGCAAAATCCAGTTATGTTATCTAAAAGAGTAAGTTAGGCTAAGCAGAACCCATCCACTTTTGAGTACCCCAATCACAAATAGGCTAAATACAGAAGAATTCAGGTGTTAATTGAATTCCTTTGGTGTCACTCAGCAGCTACTCTTTCTGTCTATTTGTACTCCCTTCTCCCTTTGGGGGAAAGTACCTAGTTTAACCCAACAGGCAGCTAGGTGGTGCAGTGGATGGAGTGCTAGGCCTTGAGTTAGTAAGACTCATCTTCCTGAGTTCAACTCCAGTCTCAGACAGTTATGTGATCCTCTTTAAGTCACTTAACCTTGTTTACCTCAGTTTCCCCATCTGTAAAATGAGATGGAGAAGAAAATAGCAAACCTCTGCAGTATCTTTACCAAGTCATGAAGAGGTAGACCTGACTGGACAACAAAAGCAGAAACGAAAACCAGAAAACTAATTTAACCAGACTCTAGCAGCTATCAGCAATGGATATTTATCAAGTGCTTACTACGTACCAGACTCTATAACATGGTAGTGGTTTACACAGCTAAGTGCTTGGGTCTCTGAAAGTACTAATTATCTCCATCTAAATTTGATTAACACTAGACATTGAGTTTATTGAGGGATGCTGGCAAGAGACAGCAGGAAGGAAGCTAACAAATGTAGTTGTAGCTAGTGTGAGAAAAATGAACTTCTTCCTTCCATGCTGTTTACCTGACTCATCACTGAATTCTTCCAAAGGATATTTGACTGGTCAGTTCTATAACCCATATTTACTTTGTTCTTTTATCTAAGCATCTGCCTTTCTTTTAAAAGCTTCCTTCCTGCCTTCTTTTAGAAGGCAGTTTCATCTGCCATTTGAAAAACACCACCCACAGGTCTTTTTTGAGGTCTTTGCTGATTTTAAGATCCCTGCTTTACTTAAGTACTCCTTTATCAATTCTTTTTTCCTTGTTAAATGGTCTTGCTGGGAACTTCTCTTACTCTGGCATTTAGTCCAGAGGGCAATTCACTTACATTTACTGTTATCATTCAAATATAGCAGGAACAGAAAACACAACAAAATATTTACGATCAACATACATATTGAGAAAATTCAGCAGAATTATACACATACACCCAGTGTATGTGTGTTAGCCATTATCATATTCATCATAACAGAGCAAATGATATTTAAATAGAAGTGTGGATGCATATACTTTTAGGGAGGGAAACACTTTAAAAAAAAGATTCTGCGATTGTGGTGAGACTTAGAAATGTTTTCTTCCTTTCTCCTTGAATTAATGGAGAGGTTGAAGGGTGTCTACCTGAGGGCAAACATACCTCAGATTTACTAGAAGTACAGCCCCTACTTAAGGGAAGAGTGATAAGGAAAAGAGCATTTGTATGATTATATCTTAGTTCTCTGGACATGCTCTGAAACAAGGACCCTCAGAAAAGCTATCCCAAGTTCAAAGTACTCCATGAGTCAGCATTCATTCAAATTTATAGCTTATGAACACCAAACAATATATTTCCTTTTATCATTTACACAAAGGATACATTTCATCAGCAAAAAATCAGAACATAATAATAGATTATGGTTGGAAATATAAAGAGTGGATAAATTGACAGGATAAGATTTCTTTTTTTAACATAAATTTATTTATTTAACTTTTTGCATTCATTTTCACAAAATTTTGGGTTCCAAATTTTCTCCCCTTTTATCCCCTTCCCCCACCCCAATACACTGAGCATTCTAATTTTCCCTATCACCAATCTGCCCTCTCTTCTATCATCCCTCCCTTCTCTTGTCCCCATCTTCTCCTTTGTCCTGTAGGGCCAGATGAGTTTCTATTCCCCATTAACTGTATTTCTTATTTCCTAGTAGCAACAACAATACTAAACAGTTGTTCCTAAAACTTTGAGTTCCAAATTCTCCCCATCCCTCCCTCCACTGTTCCCTTTGGGAAGGCAGGCAATTCAATATAGGCCCTATCTGTGTAGTTTTGCAAATGACTTCCATAATAGTCGTATTGTGTAAGACTAACTGTATTTCCCTCCATCCTAACCTGCCCCCCATTGTTTCTATTCTGTCTTTTGATCCTGTCCCTCCCCGAGTGTTGACTTCAAATTGCTCCCTCCTCCCATTGCCCTCCCTTCCATCATCCCCCACCACCTTGCTTATCTCCTTCTCCCCCAGTTTCCTGTATTGTAAGATAGGTTTTCATACCAAAATGAGTGTGCATTTTATTCCTTCCTTTAGTTGAATGTGATGAGGGTAAACTTCTTGTTTTTTTTCTCAGCTTTCCCCTTTTTCCCTCCACTAAAAAGTCTCCTGCTTGCCTCTTGAATGAGATATAATTTACCCCATTCCATTTCACCCTCTTTCCTCCCACTACATTTCTCTCTCACCATTTACCTTAATTTCTTTTAAGATATAGTCCCATCCTATTCAATTCACTCTGTGCTCTCTGTCTCTGTGTGTGCGTGTATGTGTGTGAATGCATGCATGTACATGTGTGTGTGCGTGTGTGTGTGTACATCTGTATGTGGTCCCACCAACTACCCAGGTACTGAAAAGTTTTAAGAGTTACAAATATTGTCTTTCCATGTAGGAATGTAAACAGTTCACTTTTGGTAAGTCCCTTATGACTTCTCTTTGCTGTTTACTTTTTCATGCTTCTTCTCATTCTTGTGTTTGAAAGTCAAATTTTCTTTTCAGCTCTGGTCTTTTCATCAAGAATGCTTGAAAGTCCTCTGTTTCATTGAAAGACCATATTTTCCCCTGAAGTATTATACTCAGTTTTGCTGGGTAGGTGATTCTTGGTTTGAGTCCTAGTTCCTTTGACTTCTGGAATATCCTATTCCACGCCCTTCCATCCCCTAATGTAGAAGCTGCTAGATCTTGAGTTATCCTGATTTTATTTCCACAGTACTGGAATTGTTTCTTTCTAGCTGCTTGCAATATTTTCTCCTTGACCTGGGAACTGTGGAATTTGGCCACAATGTTCCTAGGAGTTTCTCTTTTTGGATCTCTTTCAGGTGGTGATTGATGGATTCCTTCAATACTTATTTTGCCCTCTGGTTCTAGAATCTCAGGGCAGTTTTCCTTAATCATTTCATGAAAGATGATGTCTAGGCTCTTTTTTTGATCATGGCTTTCAGGTAGTCCCATAATTTTTAAATTGTCTCTCCTGGATCTATTT
This sequence comes from Bettongia penicillata ogilbyi, assembly GCA_023548195.1. Lineage (NCBI taxonomy): Eukaryota > Metazoa > Chordata > Mammalia > Diprotodontia > Potoroidae > Bettongia > Bettongia penicillata. The sequence continues at coordinate 3,826,658 of JAJHZJ010000195.1, read as the reverse complement.
TCCAGGTCAGTTGTTTTTCCCATGAGATATTTCACATTCTCTTCCATTTTTTCATTCTTTTGGTTTTGTTTTGCGATTTCTTGGTTTCTCAGAAAGTCATTAGACTCCATCTGTTCCATTCTAATTTTGAGAGAACTATTCTCTTCAGTGAGCTTTTGAACCTCTTTTTCCATTTGGCTAATTCTGCTTTTGAAAGCATTCTTCTCCTCATTGGCTTTTTGAACCTCTTTTGCCAATTGAGTGAGCCTATTTTTCAAGGTGTTATTTTCTTCAGCATTTTTTTGGGTCTCCTTTAGCCAGGTATTGACCCATTTTTCATACTCTTCTCGCATCTCTCTCATTTCTCTTCCCAGTTTTTCCTCCACCTGTCTAACTTGATTTTCAAAATCCTTTTTGAGCTCTTCCATGGCCTGAGCCCACCGGACATCCACCTGGGATGCCTGGGATACAGAGGCCCCGCCCTCCACTTCTTTCCTTGATGGTAAGAATAGTTCTTTGTCATCAGAATTGAAAGGCGGGAACATCTGTACCCCCTCAAAGTAGCTTTCTATAATCTTATTTTTCTTCCCTTTTCTGGGCATTTTCCCAGCCAGTTACTTGACTTCTGAGATTTCTGTCCACCCCGCCTAGATCCGCCCAGTTAGTGCTTGGGGTCTGAAATTCAAATGGGCTTTCAGCTGCAGGCGTGGCTGCTATTCAATGTGAGCTTAAGTTCTGGTGCTCAGGTGGGGGCAGGACCATCTCCCAGGCTCAGTTCCCTCAGGGCCTTTATGCAGAGACCTTCAGTAATGGAGCAGGTGGGGGCAGGGCCATCTCCCAGCCTCAGTTCCCTCAGGGGGTTTATGCAGAGACCTTTGGTAATGGCCTTGAACTTATGCCTGCTGCTGGGGGGGAGGGGGTTCTGGGCCACTGCCTCTGCCGTTGCCTCCTGAGGGGGCCCAAGTCATGGAAACACCCTGCTCCCCTCTCGGCCGGCCCAGATGTCTCTCTCACTGATCTGGAGCGCCTGTGGGTGTATGGACCTTCCCGGCCGCAGGAGGTTCCATCCCTGAAGCCTGCTCCGATCTGCTGCTCTGGGGCTGCGTGGCCAGGGCAGCTCAGGGGTGGGCTCTGCTGTCCGAAGTGTGATGGACCCCTGGGGATGGCTTTCCAGGGCTCTCTGTAATGGAAATCTTTTCCACTGTGTTTCTGTGTGCCTTGCAGTGCTCCAGAATTTGTGGGGAGTTCTTTTTGCAGGAAATATATGGGCTGTGGGTTCGGAGCTAGCATACGTGAGTCTTTGTACTCCGCCATCTTGGCTCCCCCCCCCAGGAAAAGATTTCTCTACCCTTTCTCCTGCCATTCGCACATGAGATACAGTTTCTTACAGTTTGCTACTCTATGAGTTGGAGAAGGTACCCAGAGAGACATAGGGATGTACATAGAGAGTACATATGTATAATAGAGACCCTCAAAAGCACCATCCACCAGAGTGGCCAGGGATACGTAGGGTTCATGTGAAAGACACAAGGACCATCTGTATCCCCTCATGCTGTCACATCGTACTGCTACATATCCCTTCTGTACTGTTAGAATCATCTCTGCCGGACCTCTCCACTTGACTGGTGATGTATGAACTGTTCTCAGCTACTATCTACTAGTCATCAAGCACCTAACCTTTTCAAAGTCGGCTGTTTCTCTGTCTACTACCATTTACTGGAATATAATGGCTAGAAATCCTTTCTCAGACCAGGAGAGCCATAGCACTTTTCTTGTATAAGCTGTATAATGCAAGAGCATCCAGGCAAAATGCCACACACAAAAAAAGATAGCAAAATGACTGAGACTAATATGAATTCTATTCCTATACTTCTTGTTTATGTGCAGACAACTATCTGTTTTATGGGTAAGCAATTCCTTTTCAGTTCACTTTTGTTCCTGATTAGGTTTCAGTGTCCTCAAACCCTATTTCAGAGACTGCTCAAAACAAATAATAAACACACACGTACACAGAGACATACACACAGACACAACACGCAGACACATACAAACACACACACACACACACACATACACACACACCACTGGAGTTGTAAGTTGTTTGGATGCAGGGATGAGGTTAAGCCTTCCTCATAAGAGGCTCTTTGATTGAAATTACAAGGTCAAATAAGGTGAAGAAACTAAGGCTGTGGTTCTTGTACAATCCTGCCTTTATTATGGTTATCTGACAACAATAAAACCTTAAGGGCCTTTTTATTGTTCATCTTGTTGCTGCTGTTTGGTTGTGTCTGACTCTTCTTGATCTCCTTTGGGGTTTTCTTGAGAAAGATACTGGAGTCATTTGCCATTTCTTTCCTCCAACTCATTTTATAGGTGAGGAAACTAGGGCACACAGGATTAAGTGACCTGCCCAGGGCCACAAAGCTAGTGTCTGAAGCCTGAAATCTGATTTGAAATGGGGGAAGGTGAGTCATTGTGACTCCAGGTCTAGCACTATCCACTTCCTCACCGCGTTGACCTGCTATGTTTACCTTAGCTTTTAGATCAGCTCAGAAGCTTTCTCCCTTTCATTTCACTAATTAAATATTTAAGAAACCTTATTGTGAGAGTAAATCAGGTGTTTCAATATCTCCTGAATGGAGAATGAATATTCTCTGGGTGGAGACACATTTATTTGTTGTCAGAGGATAAGAAGACACTGACATGTGTGGTCACACTATAAACTTGAATTTGATGTTTGTGATGGAAACTTTCTGGAAATGAGAAAATAAGGGTAAATTGGGTACTACTCTTGGGTAAATTATATTGTAGCCAAAGACTCAATAGTGGTGGTAACTATCATAGTCCCAATAATGGGTGATTCCGTGGAAGGTACTATATCATCAGGAATGGGCTGCATTCTAGGGACAGTTGTGTTTTCTGCTGCACAAGGAGACCCAAAGAGACATTTTTTTTTCTGGTGATAGTGAAGGCATAATCCAATTACAAAGGATGGCCAAAGTTACCTATGCTGGATGCGAGAGTGAGGGAGAAGGGAGAAGGAAAGGGAGATGGGGAAGAGGAGAGTGGGGGGGAGGGAGGGAGAGAGAGAGAGACAGAGAGAGACAGAGAGAGAGAGAGAGAGAGAGAGAGAGAGAGGAGAAGGGAGGGGGAGACAGACAGAGACAGAAGCAAGGGGAGGAGAAGGGTAAGGGAGGGGAGGGGAGGAAAGCACAGCACATCAGAAATCTTTGGTGGGGAGCAATAGTACCTGAAGAGCTTTGGTAGAATGACAGAGTAATGCCTGGTTTTAAGCACTGGGAACAAGTGGCAAACTTATGTGGAAGTAAGAAACAATTGTGAACAAAGTTTGCTGGTCCCTGTTGGAAACAGTGAGAAGTACAAAAATATGTCAGCCACTGTAGCTATCAAAGAGGACATAGACCGTGGAAAGAGCCACACTCAAAGCTCTCTGCTTGGAGCTACGGCCAGAATGAAAACCTCATGTTCAGAACTGTTTGTGACCTTCAGGATTTTCCTTAAGGAAAATCCTTCTTGGGAAGGAATAGTTAATCATTCATAGATTTCTGTTTTGTTTTTTATTTTTCCTTTTGAAATATTATGAAATGCATACTAGCTAGGCAAGAGTGATGGTATGTATACACAAATACCACATATATCTATACACATATATAAAATTATATGTAATATTACCATGCACACATATATACAAAAAGTATATATAATAATATATTAACATGCACACATATATGCACAAACATACTTGTGAGAGCAGGCATGTGTATATACATACACATACATATGTACATATACTCACATTCATACATATAAACACACACATACACTGAGTCCTTAAGGAGTCCCTTATTCAACTCATGTCAATTCAGCAAACAATGAGTTACTTCTATGTTTAAGGCACCATGCTAAGAAGGGGTGCAGGGAGTGATTAGGGATACAAAGTCAAAAACCAAGGGGATCCTGTCCTCAAGACACTTGCATTCAATCAGATCTTAGTGTTACAATTTGCTATTTAGTCGGATGTATCATATGGAAATTTTCTTTACTTCTCTAAGCTAAGTTCGGTTGTCCCTGCTAGTCTCCATCAGCGCCTTCTGTTTATGTGCCTGACTTGAATTCTGCAGATTGATTTAGTTATGCCTTAGGGAGCCACTCATAGATTCCCTAGACTTCTCTTTCCATTCTTCCCGTTGGGGTTTAGTGTGTAAATCCCACAGAGAATGGGGAAAGCTGGATGCTGCTTTCTCTGCTTTTGTCCCCTCCGCTGTCTACATTCTTTCTGTCCTCCCTGCCGATTTTGAGGTTTCTTCAAAATCCTACTTATTAGTCTGTCTGTTTGGTATTTAGCAGATTGATATATCCCACTTAGGGCAGAAAGATCTTTCTCCACCTTGTCTACCCCCACCCTTATCCCCCTTCCCTAAAGAGTTTATTTTTCTGATTCCTTTCTTTCCTATAGAAGATCCTGGACCTCAACCTCTTTGCTTTAATGAACTGGCAGGCTTCTGAAAGGGCAGTTCTAAACGTGACTTGAATGACAGCTACAAAGCATGCACAGCTCTCAGTCTAAAACTCAGCATGGAAATGACTGGCTCTCTTAAGGGAATAGCTACTCACTTCTGAAACAGGATGTGTGTTGCAACTAGTACTAGCAGAGATTAGAAGGGTATGATCCTGGGAATAGTGTGGCTTGGATCTCAATTCCTGCTACAATTTTTCTTCAATGTTTTTGACCTCTCTCTCTTTCTCTCTCTCTTTCTTTCTCTCTCTCTCTCTCTCTCTCTCTCTCTCTCTCTTCTTTTTCTCTCTCTCCCCCATATATGCACACAATGCACATATATGCATATGTGTGTAGATATGTATACGCACATGTATATACATGCAATGTACATGAATTACATACATATCTATGTATATAATACATACATCGCTATATGCTTGTAGATAGATCTAGATATATTACTTCCATTTTTCTTAATATTCCTTTTCAGGGGGATGGGAAATTTTCAATGTCTATTCATTATCTATTGATTAGATTTAATGAATTTGAGGTACATAATTCTATTAAACACTGAGTTGTTACATGAAAAATAGGCCATAGAGGTGGACATGGGCATTAAATCCCACTTTTTTGTGGTACTTTAAATCTTTTCATATAAAGCTAATAACAAATATAATAATAATATATAGCATTTATATAGTGTTTTAATGTTTGAAAAGTGCTTTATGCATATTAATTCATTTGATTCTAACAAAAGCCCTGTGAGGTAGGTACCATTATTTTCTAGATCTTACAGATAGAGAAACTAAGGCTGCAAAGGGATAAGTGATTTTCCTAGGATCACACAAAGTATCTGAGGCAGAATTTGAACTCAGGGCTTCCTGACTTCAGATGCCCTTCTCTACCCACTTTGCCACCAAGCTGCCTATAAGATGGCATTGAGAAGTTGCACATGGCCACATTATAAATTAAATGCTCCCCTAGTGGGCCTAAAAGATTTATATTTCTCCAAAGAATTTATAGCACCATAGATTTAGAACTAGTAACAGTTTCAGAGGCCATTGAATTCAACTCTGTGAATTCATATTCATAGATGAGAAAACTCAAATATAGGGAGAATAAATGGCTTGTTTAGGATCACAGTGTTGGGAATTGTCTGAGATAGGATTTGAACCCAGAGTCTTTCTGAGTTCAGTTCTAGTGTCCTAGCCACTGTTCCATTCTGCCTCACATACTTTCTCTACTCTCAGACTTATTGGCTCATGGTGATATTGTCCTGCCAGGTGTGCACAGTAAAATTCCAAAGGAGGAGAATATGAGGTGATGAGATTTTGTATGGATTAAGTTCCACTTATTTCCCAACAGTAATACAGATACAATAGCTAAAGCCCAGTAGCAGATTCTGATACAAGTTCCATTTGGTTGTATGGGAAACTAATCATCTCCCATGGATTCATTCCTTCACAGTGCATATCTACAATAAGACTTGACAGTCAGCCTTTCAATCTCAAGGCAATCTGATTAAGTTATACTTGAGCCACCTCCAGTACTAGAGCAATCCAATTATGTTTGCCAATTCAAGGAAATTGGGCTGGAAAGACACTCTCTAAGTTGGTCTTGGATTTAAAACTTGTACTCTACTACCTGGCTAAGCTTAGAGTACTAGAATCTCCATGCTACTGAGGATCTTTGAAACAATGAACTTAAACCTCTCCATTTTCTCTCACAGGAAAACTAGAAATCATGGACTGCTGTTGTTTGTTGTTCTCTCATATACTACTCTTTGTGACCCCATGGACTTAGCACGCTAAGACTCTACCATCTTTCAAAATCTGTCTTAGTTCATGTTCGTTGTTTCCATAACACTATCTATCCATCTCATCCTCTGCCATCCCTATTTCCTTTTGACTTCAATCTTTCTCAACATCAGGGTCTTTGACTCATGCCCTCTCAGAATTAGAAGAATTGGGTTATAGAATAAGGGGGTATATGGAGAGATCCTGTTTTATGGTTATATGTTTGCATTAGTATGAATAATGTATTGTATACTTGCCCCCACTTTCAAATTGTTTTCTTATTATTTTTTCTAGAAGTCTTCCCAATCCTTTAACACATTCTTCCCAAAACTATTCCTTTTGGCTGTTGAGACACTTGGGGTCAGGTTGAGGATGGGTAGGGGCCAGGAATGAAGATAGAACATAGGGATTCAGAGAGGAAAAGAAAAATCAAGTATTAGAAAAGGAAGCCAAATGATTCTTACTGCGGACTCAAGTGGATTCATAGGAAGTTTAAAAGGGCTCATGATCATGGTGATCTATGGAAGATATGTGGAAAGAGACAAATCAGATTCATTTCAAGGAATAAGAAGAACTGAAGGGTCTAAGGTGTCTTGGAATTTGTTCAGGCTGTAAGTGGATTATAGGAATTGAAATAGATTTATATAATTTATTGTAACAAAGATTTATTATTATATATTATTATTATATTATTATATATTATTAAACTCTATTGCTTAGAGTTTAGAAGCTTATAAGAAATTTGGAAGCTCAAAGGAATTTCAGAAATAAAGAAGAAATTTCAAAGCATTTGCAGACCAAAGCGGATCCCATTCACAGATGAGTGAGGAAGAGTTTAGGCATATCAATCAATCAATCAGTGTCTAAAGGCACCTACCATATCCCAAGCACTGTCCTGGGTGCTGCAGGTACCAGTACAGTGAATAAAGCAATCTCTATAACCCAAGACATTTAAGAGTAATGATGGTTGAGGGTAAGAGTATTGAGATGTTTTTTAAGGAGTTGCAATAGATATAAGGAAGGAGGAGATAAAGAGAAAAGATTCACCTCCTTCTCCATTGTTTTCAGTGGATCAGTATTTGCCACAATGATTCCAGGTTTGTTCTTGTCTTTGAAAAAGCCCAACTCCCAGCCCTCCTTCTCCAGAGGATCTCTCTTCACTAGACCTCATTGAAAATTCCACAACCAGGTATGGAAAACAAGGATTCTATCTGGCAGCAGATGAGTCAGTTCTGCCCTCTGACTATGGTCCATGTTGACCTCTCTCTTCCACTCAATGACAATGGTATAAATTGTGTAACTGACCTGTAGTATTCTCTCTAAACAGAACCTTCAGACCAGAGAGACTTTGCTCCATTTTCCTTCTATTTTCTGTTCATTCTTATGTCATCTTTGACATTTCTATCAAATTGTTGGAAAGGAAGTATAGTACAATGGAAAAGTGGGTTGGACTTGGAATTCCAGGACCTGAGTTTATAGCTTACCTCTGTCACATATTACCTGAGTGATGATGGGCAAGACATTTAACTTTTCTGGACCTTAGATTCCTCATCCGTAAAATAAAGGCAGTTCAATTGCATGATTTTTCAGGTCTTTTCCAACTCTAAATCTGCAATGTTGAGTCTCACCAGCATGATGCTCTTAGAGATTCGTGGATGGCAGATCTCTGCTATATGTAGAGGCAGTACAGAACAATGAAAAGAATACTTGTACTGCAGAGGACTTGAATTCAAATCCTACCTCTGAAGCTTGTTTCTTCCATGACCTTTGGCAAAACATTTAGCTGATTTGAGTCTCAGTTTCTTTACCTAAAAAAGATAATTTATAAACTGGATGACATAGTTTCCCTTTCAGTTCTAGAGCTATGGTTATACACTGTTCTGATGGTGATAGAGATTGGATGGGGATGGGATAGGTATGAAAAAGTACCCATTAGTGCTTACAAGTTCAAAGTTCCTTCAGATGAATTTAGTATTTAGGCTCACCCTTCCTTTTTAAATCTACTCCTCTGCCCAGGATAATTTTGAATTCTTCCTTCTTTAAATCCTTTTGTTCCACCCCTCGAGTCACACACACACACACACACACACACACACACACACACACACACACAAACAGACAACTTTCATCACATCCCACTTTTATGAAAAATGTAAAGCCAGTGCAGTGAGAAGGTGAATGACTGTTCTCTTCATTCCCATTAAAATGCAGGTACTTACTGTTTGTTTATCTCCCTCTGGGAACAAGCTGGGAAAAGTGTTAGTGTTGGGGAAAATAATATAAGAAAAAAAAATCTTAAGTGTTGACTCCACATTTTCTGGGGCCTGATAAGTCCTTCCGAGTGTAGTACTCCATCACTTTTCTCAGCGGGGTATAATTACTCATAACTTGAAGGTTTTATCTCTGGGCTTTCTCTAATAAAAGGGGGGAGGGGACAAGAAGGTAAATCTGCCATTCACTGGAAGTGTAGATGCTAATTAGGTATCCCGTTTAATTGTTCCTGTCTCACGTGCCTCAGCTGCTGACATTCCAAAGATGAGGCAGTTTCCAGTGGACTTACAAGCATAGAAATGTGTTCCTCTCTCAGAAGGCATCTTTTAAACTTTTCTTCTTCTTCACTGGAACTGAAGATTACCCTGTGGTCAGAGAAGCAAACAAATAAAAACAAGCAAACCACCATTGCAGAGTTGGAAGGTAGCATAGTATCATAGATAGAGAACCAATTACAGAACCAGGAGAAATAAGGCTCCTCACACCTTTGACATAAATAAGTTGTGTGGTCCTTGGTGAATCTTAGCCTTTCAGGGTTCTAGGGAAACCCTGTAAAGACCACAAGTGATGGAAAATAATATTCAAAGTTTATTGGTAAAAGGAGTTCTCTCATTCAGGGAGTCTTATGCCTATGAAGTCACAGAGGCATTTCTTAGGCAAATTCCAAGAAAGAACTCAACATACACTTGATTAAGGACCTCCAATGAGTGAGAGAACCCCTAACCTTTAAGGCAACCAATTCCTTTGATGAATAGATTTAATCATCAGGAACATTTTTTTTTCTTACATTAAACCTAAATTTGCTTCCTTACCACTTTTACCCATTGTACCTACCCCTCTGGGGACAGAAAACAAGTGTAATCTGTTTTAAATCTGATAGCTAACCATCAAGTATTCAAAGATGGCTACTATGCATAAAGATAGGTTATATATCCTCTCCTCCAGTGACTTTCAGCATTCTGGCTGTCCTATCATGGATGATCTCCAGCATATTATTTATTGCCCTTAATCTCTAAACTTTGACATACAGATCTGAATATAGGTGGTCAAACCAAGCTGGAGTCTAGGAAAATTGCCATTTTTTTCTTCCTGCAAGCACTGGCTTTCCTAATAAAGCCCAAGATTACATTAGATTTTTTTATCTTTTCCTTGTGCCAGATACTGCTTGCCATTCATTTGTATTTCTTCTGTGGACTGTGCTCAGAGTTTATATTCTCCATTCAGCACAAATGCTTTCATCTAGCTCATCTCTGTCTTCAATTTCCCTTGAACTCAGCATTTGGTTTTAGGATTTTTTATACACCTCTTTAGGTTTCTCCAGCACAGGAGAAAGAAAGAGTACCTTAGATCTCCATATCTACATCAAAAGGATGTCACAATTTCCTCCAATATAAAATGAAATATTTGTGTGAATAATAGTTTTGTTTACAAAAATACTGAGGTCAGAGCAGTCTGGGGGGGAAATAATAAACTTGGTTTAGAACTTTATGAATTTGAGCAGCTTGTAAGATGTGGCAAGGCAGTCTGGTGGAATGGCAAATTGCATGGTGGGGTGAGTGCTGGATTTAAAATCAGATGATTTGGGTTCAAATCTCACCTTTGCCACTAAATTTCCATGTGAGCTTTGGCAAATCACAACATCTGTGGGTCTCAATTTATTCATTTGCATAAGGAAGAGGCAGAACTGGATAACCTCTAACATCTTTTCCAACTTCAAATCAATTATCATATAATCCTCTGATCCACATGGAGGTGTCCTGTAAGAAATTAGAGATGATGACCCAGAAGTTCCCACCCAGAGACAGAGATTTGGCAAATCATCTTTTTAGAGGTGATAGTTAAAGCTATGGGATAAATGAAATGGCCAAAGGAGAAAGCATAGATATAAAAGAAATGCCTGTTTTCTTGACTTGAAAAGGGCAAACATCAAAGTTTAAACCTTTGGGAGAATAATGCACCTTAGAAAATCAAGACAAGAATGAGAAAGCTAGTCAAGGAAAGAGAGGATGCATGGTTAGAAAAACAGGCTGAACATAGGGCATCTCCGAAATCAAGGAAGGAGAAACTGTCCACAGTGATCGGGTGCACAACACTATCAGTGACTTGGGCAAAGAATCCTCAGAAGACAGAGATAGTAATTCCCTCATGTTTGATCAAGTTGTGAGCAAGAACTCTCAGCACAGGAGAAAAGCGTAGTATGAGATATCATGGTTAGGAATGAAAGGTATATATAGATATAAAATTATTAAAATGGGGGAAGGGATGTCAGAGGTTCTTAACCTAGGGTCTTTGAACTTGGTTTAAACATATTTTGATCGCTATATTTCAATAAAATTGGTTTCCTTCATATGCCTATGTATTTTATTTCATGTATTTAAAAAGCATTATTCTGAGAGAGAATCTACAAACCTCACTAGACTTCCAAAGGGATCAAGAACTCTGGTTCTAGATATCTCTAGCTCTATTGCCTTATGAATTTAAGGCACTCTTACAATATTTGTTGATGATCACAAGACCAGTCACTTTGACATTGAAATGCCAGCATTACTTGGTTTAATATAATCAAAGTTATCTGTTTCTTTCCTTATATTTTTGGTTGCAACCAGCATTACTTGGAACACTTTCATAATATGCCATTTAGCAAGCAGATTGAAAGGGAGAAGGGTTGGGGTGGGGGAGGAGAACATATACATTCACAGCAGCCATGGGTTTCCTTTCCAGAACCTTCTTAAAATATGTCTGAGTTATAGCTGCTTAAGGTTTTCTCCCATGAAATTGAGATCGAGGGTTGGTAATATTTATTTGTCTCAGTAGGACAGGGGATTTCTGATAGGGGATCTGTTTGTAATTGTATATAGACCTAAAGAGCTAATAAAGGTATGATCTGGTCTAGTCAGAGAAGTCAAAGTTTAATGGTTTATTCCAGGCTCTGCTGTTCAGTACTGAGAGGATCCATTTGGAAGTTTTCTTCCTCTTATAGGTGTAGTATAGGAAATATTGTATCAGTAAAATGAAGCAGTGATGTCCTAGATAGAATTGTATAAAATTGTGTAGGTAGCTCTGTGTGTATGTATAACTATGCTTGAATGAGAATGGTAGGTGGAGATAGTTGGTTTGTATGTCAAGATAAAGGGTCATACTTGTTAAGGACTATTAAGGGGTCCTTTGAATTTGTCTTTTTGAGTTGACCTATTTTCTAGAAACACTGGACCCAGAGCGTGCAGTAGACCTTGAACATATTAAGGATGAACCTCCCTACTGTACCCACCTCTAGTTGACATAATTTGTGGTTTGCATCTCAAACTAGACTCTGTGTATGCTTGGGAGTTGAGACAGATACTAGATAGTCTGCACTAGGTTTGTGCAGCTGGGCCCTTATAAGTAAGGAGAGCATCCTGTCTTCATAGTCTAACAGTTCCCAAGGGAAAAGAATGCAACTTTTGCTTGCTTTTCCTCTTTGGGAGGGGGTGTTGTCCTTTTCCTACCTTTAGTGCACCATTTCCCCTCCCATGTCATGCCCCTTTATGTGGAGATTCTGGTATTATCTCCTTCCTTTGCCCTACTCTTATAAAAATGCAAACTTCTGTAAGAACTGTGAGCTCTTTTCTCTGGCTTTGGATTCTGTATGCAGGTCCATTTCTCATTATAAACCCTGTTTTCATGTAGGTTTCATGAAATTGTGATTTCCTGTTGACATACCTTACTATCTTGCTATATGTAGGTATGGAAGAATGGTGTATAAAAGGGAAAACAAAAAATGAGTTGCTAAAAATAAAAATACAAAACTTTTACATTCGACTGAGCTCTTGGTGCTTTGAAGAATGCCCTGTTGATATTTCCTTGCAACTGAAAGATCACAGTAAATGAAGGAGGGAGAGAGAGACACAGAGAGAGGAGAGACAGAAAGAGAGAGGAGAGACAGAAAGAAAGGCTAGAAAAAGGAAGGGAGGAAATGAGGATGGAGGGAAGAAGGGAAGGAGGGAGAGAGAGAGAGAGAGAGAGAGAGAGAGAGAGAGAGAGAGACAGAGACAGAGACAGAGACAGAGAGACAGAGAGAGAGAGAGGTGGGGGAAAAGGACAGGAAGGAAGGAAGGCAAGTAGGAAGGTAGGGATGCAAGTAGTGACAGGAAGGTAGGAAAGAAAGAAGGACTAATTAGAGATAATTGGAATACATTCTTTTTCTATCACTGTGATGTACTGACCAGCCTGAGACAAGAGTAACATAAGCATCTAGGCCAGCAAGGGAAATATATCAGCATCACCCTAGCAGGGAGAATATACAGTGACATGCATAGTTGGTGTATAATAAATGATGATTAAATGTGTGTGGAAGAAGGAATGACCTCTGAGATCACCCTATATACAGAACAAAAATATCAAAGCTAGGGGACTCAAAGATAACAGAGTTGGGGACCTATTATTGCTTTATCTTTTTTTATCAAAACTTCTTTTCTAATCAAAAGAACACCCCTATTTCCTTTGCTGCTCCCAGGATTACTTTTAGAAACATCTCATAGGAAAAGGTGTGTCTGGTCAATATAACTTTAGCTCCAGTTCCAAGCTTTCCCTCTGGGTTCAGTGAATTTCCACAAAAATTCCAGGGAAATAAAGTATAGTCTTATGTACTGTAGTCCTATCTATGATTCTGACACTTTACTTTTTCCCAGGATTAAGGCCTTTAATTTTTGCCAAATTTAGGTGTTAAATTGAATGGAGTATTTGTGACTTGGAGTTTTGAAGACATGAATTCACATCCTGCTTTAGTTACTTAAAAGCTGTGTGACCCTCTGTAAAACACTAAACCTTTCACAGCCTTACCTTCCTCATCTATAAAATAGGGATAATTTAGGCTATGATTAAGTATGCAAAGCAGCTTTCAAACCAAGAAAAAGGCACATAAGTGTTAGCCTATTAAAAAAAAATAAGAAGGCATAAGAGCCATGAGTGAGGAATTAAGTGACTGAGGCTCCAGCAGAGCTCTGCTTCCTACTTGTTCTATGACCATGGGAAAGTCACTTAATCTCTCTGAACTTCAGTAACCTCATCTGTAAAGTGGGTTGGGGAGAGGAGGATGACTGGCCTGGATTACCTCTAAGGCCCCTTCTAGAGGTAGCACTTCTGAATATGAAGTAATCTGGAGCTCAGGCTATGACTTTAATTAGGTGGATTGGAGTAGATAAATCCAACTCTGATTAATCCCCCTCACTCAGCAAACCCTAGAAGCTTTCCTTCTAGCTTGCATTTTCCCTAAATAGAAACTGAACACACCACACCCCCATTCTCCCTCCAAACAGAGATCACGCAAAGACACAATCACTCCAATGCAAGAACATTTCTACAGATAGCTGGAGTTTGTCTTGCAAATGGGATAAGGTTGGAGGGACACTGTGATGGGGAAAAAGCTAGAGGAGGGTGAGACGAGGTTACTTCAGAAACATCAAAAGAATTTTATCCATCATGCCTGCCCTTTCATAAAGACTTCATCTGGCAGCCAGATTGCCTTAATGTGCTGCCTAAAAAGGTCCACCCCAGCCTGACATACACAGAGGCACACTCCCAAGCTCAGGCATCCCTCTTTGATGCTGTCACATGTCCTTCATTTCCCATATTTCATTCATTCTTTGCCTTTAAGCTACAAAGATAAAAGCAACTGGCATTAAAAAAAAAAGTTCGCTTTTCTTTTAAAGGGGCAGACATTTCATGAAGCCATCTGCAGCCTTTGATTTCCTCTCAGAATAAGATCATTACTCTTCTTTAAAGGAAAAATCTGGGGTGGGGGGAAGCAGGTTTTTCTTTTAATTTTTGTGCTTTAGTTCTTCCTCTTCTTTCTATCCCTGTTCTTTTTCAGTTAACAGAGAAGAAACCAGATCAGGTTTAGGACAGTTAGGACTGATCAGTCAGATGAATTTCTCATACAACTCTCCTGATGTTAGTGTAGCATGTTACATAGTATTAATGTTTAGTAAATGTTAAACAGTGACCACAGATAATGGGCAACTTTCAATGGCAGCATTATGTTTTTAATATTCTGTGTTTGGGAACACATTGCATAAAACCAGTGGCTCTCAAATCATTCAAAATTGTGGAAGTAGAACCCATGAGATGTGGGGTGTCCATATTCTAAAATCTATAAGGATCAAGACAGGAAGTCCCCTTGATTGTATGCAGAAAATGACATAAGGAGTAATAGTGTGAAAATCTTACTAAGAAAAGGAAATACTACAGAATCCCTGTGGGTGGGTATTCCATGCTTAAATAATAAAAATGTGGCAATGGGGATATACTTAACTCTAAACTACTTGAACAAGATAATGAGACTGAGCTGAAAACGTTAAGAGATATAGGGAATCGGGAAAAGTAGGCCAGGTAGTAATAAGCAGAGACATCAGTTATCTAAGAATATGCTGGCGGGACACCCTCCTGAGGGCATGAGGTGTGCAAGGAAGGTTTCTGAATATGATAAATGATTACTTTACAGAATGAGTAAAGCCCACAAGCCCCTGAGAAATGTGCTGGACTGGAGTGCTGAGTAGTGTCTGGCAAATGGAGTGTCTGTGGAGAAAGTAAATGTATAGTCATGCTTCCAATATAATTGAGAGCCAGTAGGGAGACTTGAAGATCGTTTGGTCCCATACCCTCACTTTTTAAATGAGGAAACTGAGGTACAAGTTGAGACTTTTCCAAGATTAAATAGGTAGTAAATAGGAAAATGAGGATTCAAAGCCCCCTCCAATTAATTTTAAAGCAGATATCCTGATGAGAGAATAAAAACCAAAGGAGTCTACCCCACAGTTGTTCACTTTCAGAAAAGGAACCTGTGACAAAATGTGGGTATTAAGGGGAAAAAATAAAGCAAAAAGTTAAATAATCCACAGGAAGCCTGGAGAGTCATTTGAGTCATTAAAGAACACCCCATCCGAAAGCTAAGATAAATGTGTGCCAGGGATCAAAATGAAAGAAGTGCTAAAGGGAAAAATGAAAACTGAACTAAAACCTACTGTAAGGCCAACTGGCAAAATAGAAAAGCTTAACTATTGCGGGAGGGAAGTCATCTTTCAAAGAAAATGAAATTATAAACCCAAATGAGAGAAACAGGGGAAGCTCACACAGTTAACAGGACAGGTAAAACCCAGAAATTAGGACTGCCATGAAAGAACTGGGAGGGTGCTTGGAAAGGAACTCTAAAAGTTTATACATTTCTTTACATTCCTCAGATAATCAAATTTCTATTTGTTCTCAGTCTTTATATCAATTTTCTGAGTGCCTACTGTATACCTGGCACTGTGGTGTTTGCTGAATTTCAGAGAGAAAAACCACGAGACTAATGAAGATTGCTGTGCAAAAGGTATATTTAGACGTGAAAGCTTTAAGCTGTAATAGAGATTAAATGTACCTTTTGCTTCCTTACTTGTTGAGAAATATGTTTGGGAGCTCCTCACTGCCAAATTGTTTTCTGAAGCAGACAGTTCAGAAGTATTAAATCAAATGTTATTAAATATCCAGGTTATTTCTTTTCAGAACAGGGTAGATTGTTGAGGCAATATTTAAGAATCAGTTCACCAGACACCTAAGTAAATATCACCTAGTGGGGAGAAAAGGCAACCAGATTTCTGTAAGAGAAAAACATATCTTATTAATATACTGAGCTTTTTTTTGGGGGGGGGGAGATATAGAAACAAGGAACAATCACAATCTAATTAAGTTAGACTTTTAAAGAAGTCTTTAACAAATATTAAGATTTTTGTTGTTCACTTGCTTTAGTTGTGAGTGCATTTGGTGTTTTCTTGGCACAGATACTAAGGAGGTTTGCCATTTCCTTCTCTAGCTCACTTGACAGATGAGGAACTGAGGCAGACAGGGTTAAGTGACTTATCCAAGTTTCTGAAAGACCAGATTTGAACTCAGGAGGATGAGGCTAACTGCCTCCAGACCCTGTGCTCTAGTCACTCAGCCACAACAATAGAAAAGTATATCTCATTCATATACTGGAGTTGGAGAGGGGTATAGAAACAAAACTGATAAGTGTAATAACCAAATTAGACTTTTAAAGAAGTCTTTAACTAGAATTAGGCTAGAGTCTGTTAAGTTCATAGAGTTAACAGTGAGTGGGAGAACAAATTTACTCTAGATAAGGAACTTGTCTAAAAAATGAAGTAAAATTTAGGGATCAGTTGGAACTTCTCTTGTTGGAGAAAAAGTAAACTGTGGAATATCCTATCCCACTTCCAGGGAATGGAGAGAACAGTTATTCACCTTCTCACTGCACTGGCTTCAGAAAGAATGTGAAAGGAAGGGACCAGAAGACTCTCTATATGCAAATAACACCAGACTTTTCTGGGTGGTAAAATGCAAAGCAAAGGTGATTGGTATAAACATGAAGATCTCAGAAAGCTTTGGGAGTAGACAGAAAAAAATGGCACATAGCTTCAGTGTTGGAAAAGGTGTAATAGCATCCTTAGGGAAAAATAATCCAAGGGTATCTCGTACAATACAGGAATGGGACGTGAAATTTACACACTGCTGCCCAGTAAAGTAAATTTACACACTGCCTTAGTAAAGACAACATAATGTTCAGTATGATCAAGAACAGATCTGTAAACAAACAAAATATATTCCAGACATTAAAACAGCATGGAATACTTGTATGCCATGAAGGTCTAGTCAGTATACCTCAAGAAAGACATTGCAGAGTTGAAGAAGGTCAGAGGGCAGTAGCTACAATCATCCATGGGATAAGGGCTGATGGGTGAGCAAGATGAGCTCTCGCCAGTATGGAAAGAGGAAGGATAAGAGGGAATGTGAGCAAAAAATCTAAAAACTTATGAAATATTTCAGCATGAGCATGTGTTCATGAGTTCCAGTATGTTAGAACTAGAAGATTGCCTTTAGAGTCTCAAAAAGTTAAATTTTGGACAAACAAAATAACCCCTAATTCATATAGCAAATGATAAACTTATGGAATATATTTTTGTGGGTAGCTTAGGCTAAAAATATCAATGACTTTGAAATAGTTACTTAAACTAGATGGCACATGGTCTGGAGCAGAGGACTTAGATCAGAAAGAGATGAGTTCAAATCTTGCCATACGTGCACTGTGTGACTTTTAGCAAGTCTTTGAAACTCTTTGTGCCTCAGGTTTCTCGTCTCTATGATGCATATAATAATGGCATCTTTTAAATTGTGGTGGTCAAATTAATTAGCACGTGGAACATATTTTGCAAATCTTAAAGTACCATGCAAATATAGATCTTATTTTTATTAACTTATGTTTCTTAACCTTTTGGTGTCATGGAGCCCTTTGGCATTCTGATAAAGCCTATGAATCCCTTCTTGGAATAATAATTTTAAGAGCATAAAATGAGATTCCAAAGGAAACCAATTATACTGAAATAGAGTTATCAATTTTTTTAAAAGGTTGCAGACTATAGATTAAGAACTTCTGATTTAAAGATATAGATGATTGATTCATAATGAAATTAGTGAAATTAGTGAAATGCAAAATGTTTGGAGGTATATCAATACATTATGATTTGAAGTTGATATATTCTCCCAAGCCATCACTTTTCACCACTTTCAGAGAAAGAATATTGGATTGGATATAACCTAGAGGAGACCTGACTCAGTGTGGCATTTTTATCTTTATTGGTATATAGACCCAAAACCTATAGTGTAAATGGAGGCATTTCCTTAGTCACATTTAACATAGGTGTGTGTACATGCATTTGTGTTTCAAGAGTGTCTTATTTCTAAAGTATTCAGGACCCTGTCTGGAGAGGGATTCTCCCCCGGTTTTATTTCAATTCTACCCATCCTCTCTTTTTCTTATCAGCCATATGGGCAGCTAGGTGGTACAGTGGGTAGAGCACCAGTGCAGGAGTCAGAATGACTTGAGTTCAAATCTCACCTCAGACACTCGACATTCACTAGCTGTGTGACCTTGTGTAAGTCATTTAACCCTAATTGCCTCATCCTGGGTCATCTCCAGTCATCTTGATGAATATCTGTTCACTGGATTCAGATAGCTCTGGAGGAGAAGTGAGACTGGTGACCTGCACAGCCCTTCCTCACTCAAAACAAAGTCCAATGCAAGTCATATCATTATTTCTCTGATGGCATGGTCTTCTTCGGCAATGAAGGACGAACACACACATATCAGCCATACATAATAACTAGGCAACCTCCTACAAACTCTTGATTTACTAATCATCTACCCACATTTGGTTTCTTGTATTTTTCTGTTTTTGTCTCCAGTGCTTAGCACAGGGCTTTATACAAGAAGACAGTTAATAAGTGCTTCATTCATTCATGGAGAAAAAAGAATAGGGAAGCTTGTTATAGGTTAAAATAAGGTTGTGTAGTTTTATCTTTTACTGTATTGGTAACACTGCATATATTACAGAAGTCCCAAGCTTGAAGCTTCCTCTTTACATTCAAGCATGTTTTAGGGGATTGGGAGGGTACTAGTTCAGGTAGTAAGTACAATAGGTAAAGGAAATTGACTCATTCTATTTGGAAGACCACATTATGGAAACACCATCACCAAAACATGTTTTGGAGCTCCATAACCTGATATTCTGACCTGTAAATTTTACTCAATATATTTGAACCCCTGCCATTGTTACCAAGGAGAGCAAATATATTATTTTCTAATACTTTCCAATATTTTCAATATAAACCGATATTATACATGGTGACTAAATGTAACTGCACTAATGCCATTATCACTATGACTTCAGATATATTTTGGATGACTAGATTTTTGTTGGTAGGATTAAGAACCTAATCAGCATATATAGCACTGTTTTCAACAACTTGTTGGAACATAGATTTTTTTTAAACATGATATGTTACCAAGTTGGGACTTATTTTTATAAAATATTCATACAATTCCCAGTGAAGCTGTCTCTGCATGTTCTCTTGATCTTTATTAGAGTTCTATAGACTTCTTTATCTTGGCTTGCTTATGCTTTGTATAAATAAACATCTTTGTGTTTTGCTACCAAAGTTCCTAGTTGTTCCAATCATCACTGTCACTAGTTAAACTTTATTGAACGTTTGCATAATCTATGGTACGATAAACCGAGTCTGAGAAAGAGTTGGTATATGTCAGTATAGATTGTGACCAAAAAATTTCCTCCCTGTGACTGCAACTATTGTGCCAAAATGCATTTAAGAATTATTAAATTGATGTAAAGCCTAGTTATCTAGTTTATAAATAATTCAGTTCCTTTCCTGATTCTAAGCACCAGTAGTAGCATTTGTGCCAACTATCTCTTCTTTAAAATAAAGATTTAAAAATATGATTATAAAGAATTTTCATGTAAGGAAATAGTGATGTCATTGACCCATTGGTCAGGGTGTGCTAGAGAAGGGACTAGGAAATAAAGACTGTTTTTTTGTTTCTGTTTTGCTTTTTTAATACTAGCAAAGTCTGAAGATGAAGTTTGCTTAAATCCTAGGAGATCTCAGGGTTTTGATGAGTCTGGTGTCTTTGCCCTACTAGTGGTACGTTAGAACTGGTTGAAGCAGTATTGGGAATTTTTACATACATGGGAGATCAAAGGTTAAAAATACCTTTATCCTTGGTCTGGGGTGGAGGAGAAATCCTATTTTAAATTATCTCGGAAGTCATGAGGTTTAATTTTCATCACTACCTGCCTAGTGCCGGGTTTAAGCCCTGATTTCTCTTCTGCCACAGCTGAAAGTAATCTTGAAGTACACATTTCATGGGTTTTTACCCTCCCAGGGCTCTTCCATGCGCTACAGCTGTTGACTCAGTCAGTAACAGAACATTAATTAGGTTAGGATGACCTCTAAGAGCACAGCATTTAAGAGCAAAGCTATCATGTAAAGCATCCTGGGTCAGAAGCTAGCAAATTAGACTGAACATTTTGAATTTTCTTTAGAACTTGAACAGTTTAGAAACCTGACCTTGCCCCAGTTCCACAGGTCAAATTGTTTCCATATTATTGGAGCATCCAACACAAATCAGGTGTGTCCAAACCAAACTCTCCCTGGATTTCTTAGAGGCAGTGTGCTATTTGCCAGAATTTTCACTTAAAAAAGGTTTGTGAAGACAGAAATGTTTCTGTACGGTAACAAATGACTTATTTCACATTTATGAAATCTTTTTGATGCTGATTGTTTGGAACAATGAAGTTTGTTCTTTCAAACAATTATATGTACTTTCGTTTTATCCTCCTCCTACTCCAACTCATTATCAAATCTTTGCATCAAAAGCTCCCTTCTGAATTGAAGCATTCTGATACACTTTGAGGAACCTTTCATTTATCTTTGTTTGTCTTTTGCTCCTACTCACATTCTACTTGAAAACTTCAATATTTAGCCTTATTCCCAAAGGTGACTACCAGGTCCATTTATAGGGACTGGGGCCTACCAGGCTTCAAAAAAAGAAAGGTTCTATTGACCCAATCAGGACTCAAAGCCAAGTCCATTTAAAACCCAGAGAGTCCCTTCCCCTTTGTAGTGGGTCACTCTTTCCCATTAGGGAGGCACATAGTTCCTACTACAGCTTCCCAGTACTGCTTGAGTGAGGTCTTTGTCAAAAGCAAGAATTTAGAGTTCCATCATTTTTGCTTGGCTGCTACAGTACCATCCTCACCATATTACTCTCCTATTCCTCTGGTCTCCATCTGTATCAGCCACAACTTCTATACCACTAGTTCTTGAGCTGGCATCTATGAATTTAAATGTGTGTGTACATACATATACATACACACATACCTACACATATGATATATGTATATCATGTATGTGTATATATACATACATTTAAATTCATATATATTTGTTTCAGCATACATTGGATTTCCTTTGTACTTTGTATTTTATTTTATTCATTTAAAAACATTATTCAGAAAAAGAAATTCATAGACTTCACTAGACTGTCAAGGAATCCATGACACAAAAAGTTTAAGAAGTTCTATTCTATAAATATTTGCTCTCCTGTCAGCTGCATCAGACCTCCTGTTCTCCACTGGTACCAGTTACTCATTTCCATAACACTAGCTCATTCATGTCCTTGCCTGTCCTCTGTTCCCTGAGTTTTTGGTCCTTTTCAGGACCACTACTCTTAGTTACCTCCTTTTGACAGATTTGCCAAAATAGAAAAGTATAAAACTAGAAAGGGTTGGGACCACGTCTTCCCTGGAGAAAGGGTTCCACCCAGGAAGAGGGCCTACAGTTGGAAGGGTCTTTCTCGGTTCTCTCTAAAGCTATCAGTCACATATAGTGTATATGCCCACTGAGAGGTGTTCACCAATATAGGCTGAGCATACAAAATACCTTGCCAGTGTGTTTAAACATGTAAAGCTAGGAAGCTAAAGGACGATTTAGTTTTATATGAAGCTGCTTTAGTGAGGTGTCTGCCAAGGTTTCTATAGTTTCTGCACTCTGAAATCGCTGCAGCCAAGAAGCCTTAATCTATAAGTCCTCTTTGTCACCCTGTTTGAAAATACCCTTAGGAGAATCTTAAACTGAGACTTTCATAGAGGTCATTCTGTTAGGAATCAGGTGGGGGCTACTGTTGAGAGGCATTTTTTATTAACTAGTAAAAGCTAGAAGGCTGGCTCCTTTGCAGAGGTGTTAAGATGCAGAGCCTTCCATGAAATGTAAAGAGATTAAAAATGGGTTTCATAAAATCTCAAGGACTGAGGCAAGCTACAGGAGAGAGGGAGGGGAAGAAGGTGAAACTTAAGCCAGACAGCACTTTGGTCATCTTACATCCAGAGGCCTCACAAAAAAAAAAAAAGACGCAAAGTCTCTTCCGAAGAATGCTGCCTTAATTCCATCCCCAGCTATTAACCATTTTGAAGGTTAGTCCGGAGCATGCTGAGCTATGCCAAAGGGGAAATGGACTCAGCTTATCTCTGACCTGCAAGGGAGAAAGGATCTCTTTCCCACCCACCCCTTGTTGGAGAGAAGTGGGGTGTAACTTTAATTCAGGGAAGATGGTTGGCTCTTTCCTTGTTGACAAGTCAACATGTCTTGGACTCCCCTAATATACAAATATATACATATAAAATCCCTCTCCATGGAATTCTTTTTACTAACACCACTTAAAGTACATGACATTGAGAAGCAGTTCTATGTTTTATTCATTCTAATCTTTCTTATTATTCTAGTGTGACATCCCTCATGCCTATTCGTTTGCTTCATGCCTCTTTTCAATGCTGCTCCAGAATGGAACACACACACGCACACACACACACACACACACACACACACACGAATTTGTATTTTCGTTTTCTGTGGCCAGCTTCTCAATGTTACGTGTTTAACCTATGTAGGTTAGTACCCTTCAATGGGCAAACACACTGTATGTAGCTGATAGTTTTAGAGGCAAGATGACCTTAGAGTTTCTTCCCAACTACAGTGTGAATGGATGTTCATGTTTATTTTAATAACTAGAAATCATTTGGTATCATGGACAATGGATGCCATATTAGTCCAAACCACAGCTGGGAAACATTAGATCTAGATCAGAGATTCTGGGAAACTAGATCATAGACTGCTAGAAGGAACTTCAGATACCAGATAGTTCAACCCTCTCTACTCCCCTTCCCTACCATTTTAGAGGTGAAGAAATTGAAGCCCAAGGAGACTGACCAACTTGCCCAAGATTCCATAGGTAATTCATATCAGAGTCAGAATTTGAGCCCAAGTCCCCCAACTCCTGAGTCTGGGCACTTTTCACTGTATTATGCTACTTCCTTGACATCAGGCAACCCTTTAGATGTTCCCTAGATTTTTCCTTTGAAGCAGAATCACTGTTGCTTAAGTACAAAAATAGAAGTGGATGAAAGAGGTTAGAATATGGCATAATAAGTTAATTTTAATATTTTGATATTCAAATATATGAATATATACGTATGCTATCACATTAGTATAGATCTACATTAATAAAGATGCAACGAGAGATAGAGATCAAAATGTGATTCTCTGAATAGCAACATGTTTGTTTGACCTAATGGAAGTGAACAGCCCTTTAGAACTCTCTTCTAAATGACAGACAAGGATGGGGTTTATGCTCTACCCCTAGGACTGGACCAGGGCTGTTTTATTGGAAAGATAGCAATGCTGTTTGTCAAAACATGCATCTCTCTCATTGAGAACTAGATCTAATATCACACACCTTTTTTGATGAAAGACCACTGTGTACAAAAGTTTTTACTTTTTATTATTTTAGGTAGTTAGGTAGCACAGGAGCTAGGTGGCACAATGGATAGAGTGTCAGGTCTAGAGTCAGGAAATCATCTTCCTGAGTTCAAATCCAACCTCAGATACTTGCTAGTTGTGTGACCTTGGACAAGTCACTTAACCTTCTGTTCCTCATCTGTAAAATGAGCTGTAGAAGGAAATGGTAAACCATTCTAGTATCTTTGCCAAGAAAACCCCAGATGGGGTCACAAGGTAACACAATGGATAAAGTGTTGGACCTGGGGTCAGAAAGAGCTGAGTTCAAACTTGGCTCCAGCCATTTACAAGCTGTGTGACCCTGGGGAAGTCTTTTAGCCTGTGTTTCCCTTAGTTTCTTCAAATTATAAAATGAGGATGATAATAACAGCACCTACTTCCCAGGGTTGTTTGAGGGTCAAATGAGGTCCTATCTATAAAGTATTTTGCACAGTGCCTGGCACATAGCACATTCTATTTAAATGCTTATTTCCCTTTTCATTCTTGTGCTTAAAGAGTAACTTAGTCAATGGTATCCCATATATTTCATTGATTCAGAATATTACAAGGACTAGAGGTAGACCTAGAGCACATTGGATTGACCTCCTTGGTTGACTTTGGGGGAGAAGAAGGAAATGACTTGAGCAGAATGGGCAGATATTGAGGCAGATGCTGATGGATTGTGATCTGTTCCGTTGGAGGGAGTACTTGTAGCAATGAGATCACCAAACCGTTTGTGTTTTGGGGTATTTGAGTTCTTTCTTTACAGGGCAGGGATCAGGAAGACATCTAATCAAACTCACTCACTTTATAGATGAAAAAATGGAGGCCCGTGGGGATTATACATCATGGGAGTAGTGAGTATCAGTGGCAATTTTAGAAATATGCTCTTCATTTTAAAGAAGGAGGTCATAGAAGGAAGATGACTTGATAAAGTTCATATAGCCAGGGAAGGATGGAGCTACTTAAATTCATCATTTTTTAGAATTTTAATTATTTATTTTACATTCATTTATAATTTATTCCTCTAATTACCTTTCTTGAACATCATCGAAGATGAAAGTCTCATCATGAAATACTCAGGTGAGGTAGTGGATAGAATGCAGAGCCTGAAATCAGAAAGATCTGAGTTCAAATCTAGCCCTAGACCCATACTAACTGTGTGATCCTGGGCAAGTCACTTAACTTGGTTGCCTCAGTTTCCTCATCTGTAAAATGGGGATAATAACAACATCTACCTCCCAGAGTTGATGTGAAGGTCAAATGAGTAAAAATTGTAAGGCATTTAGGATAGTGCCTGGCTGTAATGCCAATGCGACACCCACAGCAGCCACTATGGATATGCTTGTGTATTTCCAGGGTAAATTTGCAAAATATAAACTCTCTTTCTTAAAGAGAAAACCAAGACATTTCTTCAAACACCAGAAAGTCAAACCATCATAGTAATTATCATTGCAGGGAGCACAGCCATCCCCAAGCCTTTCCACAAACAAGCTCCCTTAGGCAAAATCATTCCCTTTCTCACTCACACTAGCTGTTCTGCTCAGCTCTGCCTCACTCTGTCTTCCTGCAGCATCCTTTCTGCTTCACACATTCAGCAAACTTCTCCCACCATCGGCTCCCCGTGACTCAGGCTGTGGGGCTGAGTCAAAGCAGGTCACGTGGGCCTATTAAGGGACAGAGATCTTCAAATTCCCTTAGCATTACACTGGCACATAGTAAATACTATATAAATATTAGCTATTATTATCATAAACATTCAATAATTTTTTTTTTCTGCATCAACCATGCCCCCAAACCATCAAACCATGCCCTCTCTCTTCATTCTAAATTCATTACTTCTGGCAGAAGGTGAGTGGTAGATTTCATCTTTAGTCTTTTGGAATCAGGGTTTGGCATTGCATTTATAAGAGTCTTTGAATCCAGATGTTCTGACTACTATATCAATTGATGTCTTCTTCTGAGTGACCATATTGACTATAATGATGCAATTTTCACTACTGATATTCCATTGCCAGGTTGAATCCCAGAGTTCTTCCTTTCATGACCCCAGTTTTCTCCTTAGTTTTAAATTATAGGAAAAAATAGCATTTATATAATTCTTTTTATTTTTCAAAGCACTTTTATATAATTTCTCATTTGAACTTCACAATAGCCCTGTGAGATAAGTTCTAAAGGCATTTTCGTTCCTGTAAAGAGAGAAGTAAAGTAATTTTCCTGTGATCACATAGCTTCTGTTGGAGGCAGAATATGAACACAGGTCTTCATGACCCCAGATCCAGGACTTTTCCCACTATATCATGCTATATCTCTCTTTCTATCATAGCATAATCACCTGTCATTCTAGGCTCTCAGAAAAGCATTTCAACCTTTTTCCTATACAGTGTTTCATTGATTGGTTGACTTTCCCTCTGAGCCTTCACTATGGCTGGATTAAATGGGATTGAATGCCACCTTTGTGCATGATTGAGAAATGATGATGAAGTCTATTCACTACCTCTGGAACAAACATATCAATGTTGCTTTGTGTAAGACTCATTCTCCCTGGATCTGTTGAAGAAGACAGTGACCTGTTGATGGCTCTGTATAGCCAACCCTCTCACATTTATATAAGATTGTATTTTAAGGGAGCAGGAGTACAGTAATGTTTGAATATTCTGGAAGCTCTAATAGATTCTGGTGACTTTATCAATTCAATTCATTTCACTTTATTATGCATTCATTAAGCTCCTCTCATGTATCAGACACAATGTTAGACACTAGGGAAAGAAACTAACAAGGCAGACTATGTTTACTAGAAGTTAAGTTCTCCTGAAGGCACATAGCATGTTCACAGGTGCATAAAGTCAAAGTGCCCTTAGTGGAGGGGGTAAAAGCACAGCAGTAACAACTTAAATAGCTAATAAAGATGATCTGAAAGAGACTTCATTTGAGCTAAAGCATGAAGGGAAAGCCTGACTCTAAGAAATGTGGTTGAGGAGAGAGATCATTCAAGGCATGGAGTGCGGCTTGTGGAAAAAACAAAACTCAGTAGAGGGATGTCAAGTATGGGGCAAAGCACAGAAGCCCGTTTGGCTAGAGAACACAGTATGGGTGAGTAGCCTCGCCCCAGGCCCTCATACCATTCATCTGCCTGACTTTTCTTCTACTGTACAAAGGAACAATTTTATAAATAGAGGAGGGAGAAGATAAGATTTACCTTTGACTATTAGTTTTTTTTCACATCTCTCTGTTGGAGTCTACATCAAATTCACTGTAATACCAGTAAATTCAATGGAAATTGCTACAAAATTCTCTCTGCTTTGTGCAGAACAACAGAGACATGGTCCTTCCATGACTATTTCATTTTATGAGGCCAGATGGGAAGAGAAGAAGGCAGAGTAGGTGCTGTACTCTTTTTAATAGGTGGAACATTGCCAAAAATATCCTAGAAAGTGGGCTGATGCTGCACATCTTCCATCCTATTAGATGAGATGGAAAAATGACAATGACAGTTCCAAACTTTAGTCTCCGTAGGATATGTGATACACTGACAGTGAATGTTAGAGCCCGTCGTCAGGATGATAGTATTTTAAACTAATCTTAATAGGGAAAATAAGATAAGCTGTTAAATCAAAATTTAAGTTCCATATCTAGAAAAGAAACTAATGGTTAGGATTCTTTACCAGACAAATGGCTATGCAGAACATCAAGACTAATTCTTACTTCCATGGTGTGTGTGTGTGTGTGTGTGTGTGTGTGTGTGTGTGTGTGTGTGTGTTTATGTATATGAAATGAGGAGCAGAAGAAAAGTTATTATAAAGCCTCTACTATGGCTGAAAGAATGTGTCAGAAGTATATTGGTGAGTAGGCAGGAGGAGCTGGTTAGAAGGAGAATTACTGGGAATACTTCACGTGTTTTATGAATTGTTTTTGGAGTGTTGTGAGTTTGTGGCATAGTGGATATTTTCCATGGAGTGAAATAAAAGCCAGGGATGAAGATAGCCATTTTTCACTGTTACTGGAAAATGGAAGGTTTAGGAAAGGATAAAAAAGGCATTTTGGATGAAAGAAAACCTGTTAATTATGGAACAAGCATTCCAGAGGTCACCATAAAAGAGGTTAGAGGATCTAGTGTAGAAGATGGGGGTGGGGATATAAAGCTGTGGCAGAAGGAAATAAGATGATGAGAAATAGGATTTTTGCATTGGTAGTAAAGATTCAGAACCAATGGGATGGGGATCATCTGAGAAGATAGGAATATACTATCCATTAAAGAATGAATTCAGGCAGAATATTGGTTGTTAGAAAGAGGTCATTTGAAAAAGGCAGATTATCACAATGTTCATAGTCCTCCCTCCAGTTTCAGTCT
>JAJHZJ010000195.1:3563547-3793547 GCA_023548195.1 Bettongia penicillata ogilbyi | reverse complement strand
TTCCTCCCTGAGGTGACAACTATCTTTGACTTAAGTTAATTTGGCAGCCCTTAGCACAGTCCCCAGAGGTTATCACACCCACGGTCCTATTACTGTGACACTTCTCTGAGGCTCCCCTTCACCCTAACTGGGAGCAAGGACTATACTTTCTGGAAGACAAATCATCCCCTCCCAGCCCACCTGTCCTTTATCACTAGATCTCTCTGTGAGACTGTTCTAGGTGTTGTCGTATATAGTTACTACTCTGATGATTTCCTTGACTTTTTGAGAACCTCATTTTTAGAG
The DNA here is from genome assembly GCA_023548195.1 of Bettongia penicillata ogilbyi. Taxonomy (NCBI): domain Eukaryota; kingdom Metazoa; phylum Chordata; class Mammalia; order Diprotodontia; family Potoroidae; genus Bettongia; species Bettongia penicillata. Next base: position 3,793,262 of record JAJHZJ010000195.1, on the reverse strand, counting down.
TAGTTGTGTTTAATATCTTTTCCTTTCTTCTTTCATCACTTTCTTTTCCCTCTGAATCCAAGATATAACATGTAAACATATGAATTAAAATAATTTGAGGAGAAAGAAAGTACTAAGAACTCAGAAGAATACAGAAAAGCAGAAAATGGCTAAGCCAGAATTCAAACTCAGGTTCCCTGTCTCCAAATCTAGTTCTTTGTCCAATGTTCCAAGGCTTTGTTTCTTCCATTATTGTTAAGATCATTGGATTTAGACCTGAAAGGGACCTCAGTATCCTCTAGACCTACACTGTCGTTTTAGATAAGAGAAAACAATGAAAAAAGCCAAGAGAGGAAAAGTGACTTGCCCAGAATAGGGTTTGAGTCCAAATATTCTCCAAAGAAGTTCAGCCCCAGTGATCTTTTTATAAGGTTGTCTTGCCTGCCATGAAAGAGCCAATCACAATCTATTCAGTTTGCCGTAGACAATGTTCCTGGTGGATATAAGCTTATTTTTTTTCCTTAGGATTATTGAGCAAAATTTGGTGGTTACTCAAAGCCTCTGAAGCAAGGCATTTGGCCAGCAAGCCACAGCACACGGGGGAGTATAATAAGGACCCCCTTGCTTTCTTTTTTTGCTCTTTTTCATAATTTTAAATTGATATCTTTTGTTTTTACATCACTTTCATTTCCCAATAGATCTCACCCCAATTCAGCCACCGTGAGATACATCTAAGGGGCAATTTTCAGTATTACTTTTTACAAATGACTATTTTTTAAGCCATAAGCTTCTATTCTCTTAAATTAGTTGATCTTTATTGCATTGTAAAAGTTACCTGCTAAAGTGAAGGCTCTCAACCTCTCCTGGACAGTAAGACATATGGGGTACAATTTTCCCAATAAGGGAGACAATTTTCAGACCTTGAGGTCCTCAAATATTTTGTCTATTTCTTGTTATTTGCCAAATAAAGTACTAATGGTACTGGGATGGAAAATTGTTCAACAAATGAATTTAAATATTTCTTCTAAGGGTATGCATTCAGAATAATTACATGACCATACTAAAAGTATATCTTCAATTATTTTTCATTGTTGTAAAGTGCTGTTATACTTATGTGTAATTATATGTCTTTTCTAGTGCCTAGATTTCTTATTTTCTGCATTAAGTTGAAGCATTAATATCAATATTCTGGGAAAAACTATTGCCACATAATCCAGATGTTATGCTTTGATTCTTGTTGTGATTCTTTGAGAAGTCAGAGATTTGGGGACTGATGCAATAAATCACCTTTCTTGTGATCTTCATGGCTCAAGAGGCATCAAAAAACTTTAATTTTCAAAACCTTGAAAAATGGAGATTCACCTTTGAGATTTAGATCTCGGAAACAACTGTAGCTCTTCTAAGTTTCATTTCTTGCTAAAGAAAATTTAAAGTCTTTAATTTTGCTTAGAGATGAATTTACCCTTTCACTCCACCCCCAACTTTTATGAATCAGTTTGGAAATATATAGAATGTGGAAGAAGCAATATTTACTCACTTAAGAAAGACTTGTCTGTTGGGAAATGGGTCAACCTATAATAGTACTAAAGATGGAGCTGAAATAAGGGATAAAGCAAAACAGTAACCTCAGGGAGAATTCAACTAGATGACCTTTGAGATATTGGTTGGTCACCAAAAAGTAAGAAGAGCTCATGAAGAAACTTTTGCATGTATGTTGTGGGCTATTCGAGTGTCTGGTTACTTTGAAGAGAAGTTAGATGGTAAACAGGGAAGAGGCTGAGAATATTTAATCAAAATTTCTCTAGGTTATTTCTATTTCTGATCTTCTTGAGAAATTGAGCCACTGGCAATATGTGTGTGTGGTGAGGCAGTCAAATGACTTTTCTAAGATCATGCAGCTGGTAAGTGTCAGAGGTTAGAGTCGAAGCAGTCTCTTCTGATTCCAAAGTCTGTCCTCCTTCCATTGTACCACACTGCCTTCTCATTGGTTTGCTTATAGATCCACCTGCCAAAGAGTCAGTTTGTGTCTCTTGTTTTATTCTTCTTCTAAGGTAGGGTCATCCTCTTATTCATGTTATATCCCAGGCAGCAAATAGCACATCACCTTGAAAATGGTAGATAATCAATGAGTGTTTCTTAAAGTTACTTGAATATTTAAGACCTGATTAGTCAATAAATAGTGAGATCACAAAGGGTTGCTCCAATACTGGTTAACAACCTTGTTATTAACTCATTTTTCAGCATTTGACTCTTTGTGACTCCATCTGGGATTTTCTTGGCAGCGATATTTAGTACTTTGCCATTTCCTTCCCCAGCTCATTTTACAGATGAGGAAACTGAGGCAAATGGGGTTAACTGACTTGCCCAGGGTCACATGGCTAGTAAATGTCTGAGGCTGGATTTGAGTTCAAGGAGATGAGTCTTCCTGACACCAGACCTAGCACTCCGTTGACCGTACCACCTAACTGCCTATTATTGTTTTGATTAAATTATCAGATTGGTTGTACTTGGCCCATTTTAGCCATTACTTGTTTGACTTTTGGGACTTAAAAACCTGAAATTGACTCATTTAATTGCATATGTGTGTATACTTGTATTGGTCTAGAGTTTGCAAAACATGAACCAAAATATATGAACCCCGAAGCTTTATCACTGCATGAGAATTTAAGGGGGAACCTGATAAAGAATTGAAAAGGAATATAATGCAAGGATATTTCTTATACATGTGGTATTAAGCCCATCCCTTATCAGTGTTTGAGAGTATTTACAAAACGACTGTCATTCCTTACCGTTAGTGTTTACAGTCTGTAACAGTCAAGAGAAAAACAAGCTTCACACATATTCACACACATTTATTTTAAAATACATTGAATATAAGGCATTAAAAATAGATGAGTCCAGATTCACTAGTCTCAGTGACAGTAATCAACAGCATCAGTAGGGGAAAAAGTAAATTAGATTTTTAAAATCTTTTCAGCTGTAATCATCAGCAGCGCTTCTAGCAGTCCACAGAACAGGGTGGGTTTTTAAAAGATAGTTTTTATTTCAAAAATGTGCCTTTGGAGTGAAAGACTGAAGTTATAAAAAGAAATCTAATTTTTTAAGAGTGCCTTCATACTGTGCAGAGGTGGCTCCCTGACAGTTGTACTGTGTATGTAATAAGATATTATTCTGTTGGCATTTTGGATTTCAGGAGACCTCAAGGTGGAGTTGAAAGAGCATTGGACTGTAAATGGGTGACTGATTTAACTATGGAACCAATGACTTCATATTCTCTAAGCCTCAGTTTCTTTGTCTGAAAAATCCTGGGTTTAGATCAGGAGATTTCTAAGATTATTTTCAGCCCTGACATTGTATGATTTGAGGTATGCTGGAAAACCAGGGAGGGATAACTGATGGGCAAAGGGGAGAAACTGCATACAGTGAGGGTACGTGAAGGCACCTTGAATCTCACCTTGGACGTTAATAGCTAGGTTGCACAGTGATAGTCTTGTAGTCAGGAAGTCCTGAGTGCAAATCCAGAATCAGACATATACTAGCAGTTTGACCCTGGCAATTCACTCTCTGCATGCCTCAGTTTCCTCCGCTGTAAAATGGGGATAATAATAGCATCTTACCCTCAGGATTGCTGTGAAGATCATATCTTCAATCTGTGCTTCAATTTCTCTCTGGAATCTAGCATTTTTCATGACACGTCCTTTGGAATTGTCATGGATCATTTTATTGATTGGAGGGGCTAAATCTTTTGTAGCTGATCATCATTTCAATAACCCTGTTACTGTGTACAACGTTGTCCTGGTTTTGCTCACGTCATCTTGCATCTGCTTATATAGATTTTCACAGGTGTTTCTGGAACAACCCCCCTCCTCATTTCTTGTAGCATAATATAGTACTGCCTCACAATCATATACCACAGTTTTCTAGCCCATCTCCAATTAATGGGTATCCCCTCAATTTCCAGTTCTTTGCCACCACCAAAAGAGCTGCTAGAAATATATTTGTACAAACAGGTCCCTTTCCCTTTTCTTTGACCTCATTGGGGTATGGGCATATTAGTGGTACTGCTGGGTCAAAGGGTAGGCACAGTTTTATAGCCCTTGGGTCATAATTCCAAATTTTTCTCCATAGCCACACACAGAGCATTTGTGTCCCAGATGTTTTCTTTTCCCTCATCCCCTCCAGCATTTATCATTTTCCTTTTATGTCATGTTAGCCAATCTAATAGCTGTGAGGTGGTACCTCAGAGTTGTTTCAATTTGCATTCTCTCATCAGTAGTGATTTAGAGCATTTTTTAGAGGACTGGTTAAAATTACTGGGAATGTTTAGTCTGGAAGAGAGAAGACTTAGGTGATCACGGTAATTGTCACCAAGTATTCTGAAGGACCGCCATGTCCAGGATGGATTAGATTGTTCTGTTAGACGAGGAGACTACCACAACAATAATATTTTTCTAACCATTAAAGGTGCTTAAAAGTTAAATGGACAGGCTCAGAATTAATCATTACTCATTCGCTGGAGAGAATTACTTGTCAGGGATAAAATGAAAGGAATTACTTCCTGGCTTTGGGTTAGACTAAGTGGACCTCAGGGGCCTCTTACAATACAGAAATTCTTAGTAATTCTTAATAAATTAGTAACATAGGAAACAATATGAGAATGTCATAGAGGTGAGACTGCACAGTACCTACCTATATGAAGGGAATTGTGTAATGTGGTCACCTGGTGCATTCAGGAAAATAGTCCAAAAAAACGTCAGGGTGGTTCCAGATTGCAGATGCCCTGGAGTGCCAGGTGAACACATTTGAATTTTATGGAGTTTTAAATGAATGGACACATATATTTCCCTCTGTCTTTGCTCTCACAAAGTAAAACTCAAACTGTTGTTTCAGTGTTATATATGTCTGTTTCCACATTGAGGTAAGGAGATAAATTGTGTATCCCTACCAAAACTCAATAAGAAATTGAGAAAAGGATATTTTTTAAAATTTTATTTTTTAGAATAAAACAAGCAAGGGAAGAATATCTTAAAGGGATTTAATCCCTTAAAAAGGAGATACCTTTTCCTAGTCGTATGGGATTATAGCTGCCTCACTTTTCTTCTAACCTTGTTCTGCTTTGTTATGACCTCTTTCCCTCCCCTATAAATCATATCCTCATTTCTCCATCACCCCCCTTTCCCCTTTTATCTGAGTAGCGCTTTATCTATCCCCTTTTCTTTCATTTCCTTTCACTCTGTATGCCCACATGCTGATGCCTTCCTTTACATATTTATCTCTGCCCATTTTATATAAATAGATTGGATTAGAATGATATCTAGGGTCTCTTCTAATTCTATATGCCAGGAGTCTGTGCTATTCAGTCAACTCCTACATATAATTTTCCTTAGGTCAACACAGTTAGAGAACTATTTCCTCAAATAGGTGTGATAAGTCTTCTTTTTAACTGTATGAATTCTAGGATATCTGGATTGTTCAAGGCTTCACTAGTGACCTCACCACTTCCTAGTTCTCTCTTCCATTTGGTTAGCCATCGTGGATGAAGCAGGACAGGTTTTGTGGATACTGCCCACAAGACAAAACAGCAATAACAAAAGCCAAGGAAACAGAAAATCACAAGGCACCCTTGTTCTTGAATTCTTTCAGATACAGACAACTCATTTGGACCATCACTAATGTAAAGGAAAAGCTCTATCCTTTGCAGACATCTTCCACATGTAGGCGATCACTGTTTTCTCATAAACAAATGGCGTGTGCCTATCTTTAGCTAAGCCTGAGATTAATCCAGTATAAACCCAACTGCCTAATTGCACTTTGCTATTTTCTCTTTTCTTATCCTTCAATTGCTCCACTGGGTGGGGGGTCTGGAGGGCAAACACATTCATTATGTTACCAGCAAACAAGATATGAATTGCACTGCAGGAGACAAAATTAAATTTACAGCTTTCCCTTGTACATGTCATAAACTATTGATTTAAAATAAGAGGGGAAAGCAGCGGTGGCTGGAGCCGAGCTCCAATCTTGGGCTCGTTCCCATGTGCTTTGGGTTGGGTACAGGTCAGCAATGACCTTAGCACAGCTAGGTGGGGAGCATTTGAAAATACCCCCTGCCTGCAGCCCACCAAGAGAAAGGAACAGTAGATAGTGTTTAAACTGAGTGTGGGTATTTTGGATACAGAAAATGGTAACATGGACCTGTGGCTGCCTAAGACATACTTAAAACCATAAATTGAATTGTAGTGGTCACGTTGCAATCACTAGATTTTTTTTTTTTATTGTGAAGGATGGACCTGTTACATCTCTTTCCTTTTTCCTCTACATGTACCTCCTTGGTTGACTACCCTCTTCAGAATATAAGATCCTTGAGGCCAGATTTGTCTGTCTTATTATCCGTAGCAATTAGCATACAAGAGTTAGCAAATATTTTTTGACTCATCTCCTTTCTAATATGCCCCCCTTTGCTGTTACACGTTCCTCATCAAGTCACCTCGTACTTCTCTCAGAAGTGGGCAACGGAGATGGAGTCAGGAAATGGCAGAAAGTATCAGAACTGAGGAGAAAGTGATGCCTCTTCCTGTCAGTAAACCATAATCTCTATGCCTAGAGCCGTAAGTAAGCATTATTTTACATAAGGCAAGCATGATAAAATGTGGTATTGGATCAAGTTTTTAAGAAAAATTCATTTGAAGCACATTGCAGAGTAGTTCTGAGAGAGATCTTGGCCTTTAAGACACAGGTCCCCAATGGGTCCAGAGTTTGGGTCCTTTGGAGGTCTTTGCTGAGAAGGTAATTTTGTGGGTAAGAAAGAGTGAAGAGTTTAGCCAGGGAGGAGATCATCTGAGGAGAGGGCTGTAGAAGAAAGAGCCAGTGCATGTGGCAGCTTCCCTTTTAGCTAACTATTTTGCTAGCTAGGTGCTAAGTTCAGTTGTTTCTACATACTGAAGGAAAAACAAGTGCTATCAGAATCCTCTAAAACTGAGTTAGAGGTGGGGAGAGGGAGGCAAAGCCCTGCTTGTTTCCCCATAGCTTTGACTCTGTGACTGTCTCCCTGAATGAGCTGTAATTATTGCTAAATGATGACAGCTGTGTATAATGCTGTATGTGCTGTTGTTATGAGGCCATAAGTGGTCCATGGTTCTATTACATAGTTGAAGAATGTATTTTCACCAAGATTCTTGTGGTACCTGTGACTCCAGACCCCTTGAGTCAACTGATAATTTGATGGTTAATAGTGCAAAAATTGTGAATGGGTGGATGTGGGAAGATCTATTAGGTGACTATTGCAATAACTTAAGAAGATGGCATTGGATAGGGAAACTGTAGCAGGAATAGAAAAGAGATGAAAAATATGAGCATATATTAACAAAGTACAATTCAGAGAATTTGGAATAGTAGTAAGCCAATAAGCATGTTTCTAAGTGATTATGGTGTGTTTTACTCTCCATATGGTACACAGAGCTCTGAGAGGAATATAAGCTCTAGGGGAGATACAAGGTCCTGTTCTCAAGGAGTTTATAGTCTAGGATCTAACTGATTTAACATGAGATGAGAGAGAGAGGGAAAAGCAACAGTACCGAATGTGAGAGAATAAGTAAATGGTAGATCCATCAGGGACATTTTTTAGCAGGAGCAGGTTTCAGAGAAAAGATAATAAACTTGCTTTTGGCCATATACTGAATTGGATGTGAGGCACCTGTTGGCTATTGGAAATACTCCTCTGGCATTTAAGAGGGAGATAAGGACTGGGGATGTAGATGTGACGTTGAGATGTTAGTTAAAGATATGAGATTGCCGAGGGAGAATGTAGTGATAAGAGGGCCAAGGATGGAACCTTGAGAAATCTATCTACCTTCAGAAGAGAATGAGGCTTCAGAAAGGTTCTCTTACTACTTCATATGATCTTGGGCAAGTCTCAGGGTCCTTATTTGTAAAATGGGAAAGGTAGATTTTATATGACTTCTAAGGTACTTTTCAGCTCTAAAGCTATGAACCTATGATGACCTGCCTGAGGTCACACAATGAGTATTTTATGGAGATGAGAAGTAAACCTAGGCTTTACTTGTTTCAAGTGTAATGTTCTCTCTCCTGCTAGAGAAGGAGAGTAGTCTTGACCTCTGGAACAGAAAAAAATAAGTACATTTAGTACATCATATCTATATATTCTTTCCCCTTGTTTATAGTCAGCACTGAAAATAAAAAAAAAAAATGTTTACTCTATTTCTAATTGCTAGATGATTTATACATATAGGTTATGCTAAATCGTCCCCACCCCAAACAATTTTCTTATGCACATGAGGTCACATATTCCTCACATTATATCTGGTGTAATAATACAGAACAAGCACACACACTTGTTCTTGACATTTGATACCCTACAGTGGAAACTTTTCTCACCAATTCACATCAGTTGACCAAACAACTCTTCATCCTTCATCTTGGCATTGAAGATCTGAACCCAACTTACCTTTCTAGTGTTAACTCTTTCTAGTCACCCCTACTGACTTGTACGTTCTAAGCTAAATTGGGTCACTCTGTCCTCATTTTGAAAAATGGCCGATGTTTTTCCCTATCCAAGTCTTCATACCATTCTAAACAAAATGTCCATTTCCCTCCCCAGTACAGTCTGCTTGCTGAGTTCTTAAATAGCCATCAAGGTCAAACTCAAATTCTACCTCCTCTAAGAAAACTTTCCTGGTCCTTGTCCCTACTCTAGCTAGCAGTACCCTTCCTCAGCATTCCCTTCTTTATGCTTTCCCATCACATTTTCATATTCAAATGTGTATTACATTTACTCATGGCTACATCTTTCTATAGATCACTGTATTTTTTTTTGTCAGGAATCATGTCTTTCTGTCTCACATAGTTTTTAGTTACGTAGTGCCAGTCTTTGCCCATTGCAGGTGCTTAATAAAAGATTGAATGACTGATTGTCTCTATGCTTTGGTTTAAACTTAGTATTTTTTGTTCTGTTTTTAATTTCTCTGGGTGGCCATCCCTCTTTCATTTATAAAGGACTGGTCCTGTCTTTCTTTCCTCTCCCCTTCTTATCATGTTATAGGTTGATGTTCTTGAAGAAGAAGGAATTTGGAGAAGTTACCTAAACCTTTCAAAACCTTTTTCTTTCATGATTAGGGTTTTCTCCTTTAACAAATTATCTTAGGATCATGGAACCATAACTTGAGCACTAGAAGGAACCTTAGTGTCTAACCCCTTCATTTTTCAGATGTGAAGGATAAGAGGCCGAGTGATTTATCAAAAGTCACACAGGTATTTAAATAGCACTTACTATGTGCCAGAAACTATATAAGCACTCTGCAATTGTGACCTCATCAGATCCTCAAACAGTCCTGGGAGGTAGGTGTGTGTGTGTGTTTTGTTTTGTTTTTACCATTGAAAAAACAGAAGGTGCAAAGGGTAAGTGACTTACCCTGGGTTACACAGCTAGTAAGTATTTGAGCTCAGATTAATACTCAGATCTTCCTGACTCCAGGCTTTCTACTTTATTCACTGTGCCACCTTGCTGCCCCAGGTAGTAGTAAATAGCATAGCTTAGTATAAACCCAAACTTTCTGAACCCAAATCCAATACACTGTGCACTGTGCTGGTCTGTATTTATTTATCTGTGTACATGAAATATTTTGTTGTCCAGTCCTTTGTCATGTCCAGTTCTTAATTTTTTTGGCAAATACTAGAGTGGTTTGCCATTTCTTTCTCCAGCTCATTTTACAGATGAGGAAACTGAGGCAAACAGGGTTAAGTGACTTGCTCAGGATCATTCAGCTAATTGGAGGTCAAATTGGAACTTATGGAGATGTCTTCCTGATTCCAGGACCACTTCTCTATCCACTGTGCTACCTAGCAGCCCTCCCCCCACCCATGAAGTGTACTATGCTTTTAATACACATAGAATGTAATGTCTGATGGCAGAGACTGCTTAATTTTTTTTAACTTTTTGATTCGATTGCCTATCAAAGTGCTTTAACCAACCTAGGCAGTTAGTCAGCTTTTGTTGTATTGAATTGGACCTTTGGAGAAGAGAAAGTCTTTATTCTCCTTTACCAAACATAGTAACATCCAGTCTGGACTCTGGTCTTGAAGATACCCTGATTTCTCTTGATGGGCATTCACCTTATTGTTCTTAGAACCAGATGTCACTCATTCCTCGACATTTCCAAACCATACGCTGTGTGCCTACCTTTCCCCTCCTCACCCTTTTCCATGTCTCCTTTATGTCTTATCTTTTCCCCTAAAGAATTTAAGCTCCTTGAGGGTGGGGATTGTCTTACTTTCTTTTATTTGTGTCTCTTGTCATTAGAACAACACGTAGAAAGCACTGAAGTTCATCCTTCACTCATTCATTATTCATCCACAATCAGAGACAGGGTAGCTGCATGAAGCAAATTTTGGGGAGAATTGAATAACAAGTTTCAAATACTCAGCAAAAAAGAAAAAAAAATTACATATGCATAAAAAGACATACATATGTACATATTTTTTCAGACATGGAAAATTGTCTGAAGTCAACAAAATTATTTCCAATAGTGCTTTCCTTTACTTATTACTTCCCTGAAGGTAAGAAATGTAATTTAATTAATTGAGCACCTACTATGTGTAAAACAATGAACTAGACACCATGGGTAATACAAAGCTGGATAATATATGGTCCCTCTCTCCAAGAAGCTTTTAACCTAGGAAGGGAATGTCATAGGTAGTTAACGACCATTTATAAATATGCAGGTGGAGAGAACTGCTGCACATGTTACATGTGTTGGGAGCACTTGTTAAATTATTTTTCCCAACTGTCAGTTCCCACAAGGAAACTTTCTCTCTGTCCTTGCTGTGATGGATAATGTAAACTGATCCAATCAGCCCCACCTAAAGTCAATCTTAACTGCTTCTGTTCTCCACAGCTTTCTTTCCCTGTGGTGCAGGATTATAGGTTTGCCATTCTCTGCCTGGGAACTCCTCGAATGAGACGTCAAGTGAGCTGGAATTTTCACCAGCATCCTAAATCACAATTATTAACTCCAAAGAGCACATCCTGTAAGGGGGAATTACAGCAGCATATGGCTAGCACTCTGTACTTCATATGGTATCCATCACATTACAGAGCCTGGCCACATGTTCCCGAGGCGACCAGGGAAGAGCTTGGCTCAACCCTGGCAGTGAAGGCCCTTCTAATCTGTTTTACAGCAAACAGTTTTGCAGTAGCTGTGTGCACCATGAACATAGCTGATGTTTAGGCTCTGCCCTGACGAGCCTGAAGCAAATGAACGTAGGGCACAGCAGAAATATGTTGAAATCAATTGGGAAAAAGCATAAGCAGAAGGGAGGAGGTAGTAATAGGCAAAGGGTTATTGGTTACCGATGGAGGAGAAAAAAGTGGAATAAAAAAAGGTAACACAGGACTTGAAAATTTTGTTATTCGGAATTCCTTTTTGGTATCTTCATGGTAAACAATAATAACTGAGTTTCAAATGCTCAGCAAAAAAGAAACAAGAATTATATATGCATAGACACACATATGTGGCATATTTTTTCAAACATAGAAAATTGTCTGATAACAAAACTATTTCCAATAGTGCTTTTCTTTACTTATTACCTCCCTGAAGATAGGAAATGTAATTTAATTTAGTAGACATTAATTACACATACCTACTATGTGTAAAATACTGAACTGAATAATGTATAGTTCCTATACAATAATATATGATCCCTATTTACTACAGATCTTTATTGTGAGGACCATAAGATTGTGTTTGTCTTTTGTTTTCGAATAAGACCATGCCATCAGAGAAATGATGACATGACTTGCACTTGACTTTGTTTTGAGTGAGGGAGGGCTGTGCAGGTTACCAGCCTCACTTCTCCTCCAGAGCCATCTGAATCCAGGGACCAGATATTCATCAGGATGACTGGAGATGGCCCAGAATGCCCTGGGAGACCTTGACCTCTTTAGGCTAAGGCCTATTCAGGTACTCACCATAAGACTGTGTATTTAGAGACAGAAAGGAACTTAAAGACTTATCTAGTCCAGTGCCCCATTTTACAGATAAAAAAATGAGGCTTAGATAGGTCAAATGACTTGCCTAAAGTCAAGAGCAAGAATGTCAAAGGCAGTATTTGAAGTAGATCTCCCTGCCTCTAACTTCCGCAATTTCTCCACTAACCAACTCTGCTTTCTTAATCAAGAGGTAACATATGTAAGGTATTTTACAAACCTGAAAGCCCTACATAAATGCAGTCTGTTTTTGTACTATAAGAAAATCTTAACTAACTTGAATGCTCATGGATTTTATTTTTGCTCATCAATTGATCTTGTCATCCCTGTCATCTATGTTGTTCTTCAGTTATTTTCATTGTCATCATTGTTATTATTTTGAGCACAAACCAATAGATGTGTCCCAAACATCTCAATGGGCAGGCTCATATCCTTCATAGGGAGATACAATCAGTTCCAGATAATAAGTTCGTTGGGACAACCTGTCTCATCCTAGAAATTCTTCAGTTTGATCAAGAAACTTCCCTCATCCACACCCCATTCTCCCCTCAAACTTGCAGTATTTACTTTAGAAAATATACCTTGTAAAAACATTGTGTTTTGTAAACTACAGAGGACTATACATGTGAGTGCATGTGACTTATAATGTTCATGGTTCATGTTGGCCTTCAGTATGCTAAACCTCACTTCCCAATGTTAAACAGCACTAGTCATACAAAAAGGGCTGGTCTGAACTGATTTGAACAGGTCTGGAGCCCAGGGCAACCCTTAGAAGTTCATGCCTTTTAAAAAATAAACCAAATAAAATTCTCTTGTTATTTATTTTTAATTTTATTTATAATAAAATTCAGTTACTTTATAAGCATAATTATTTGTTGGGAAAATAACTTTTAAAAATGGTGTATTTTAAGAAAACAAAAATATATATCTCCTTCAATTTGCATTCAGAATTCACTAGTTCTCTCTCTGGAGGTAAATAGCATTTTACATCATTGTATTGATCAGAGTAGCCATGTCTTTCCCAGTGGATCATTACTATAACATTACAGTTACTGTGCACAGTGTTCTTTTGATTCTGATCACTTCACTAGGCATCAGTTCATTTAGGTCTTCTCATACAGGTCTTTTCTGAAAGCATGTCCCTTGTCATTTCTTATAGTACAACAGTATTCCATCAAAATACTAAATTACAAGTTGTTCACCCATCCCCCAATGGATGGGCTTCCCCTCAATTTCCAATTCTTTGCTCCCACACAAGAGCCAGTATAAATACTTTTGAACATTTCCTTTTCTTGATTTCTTTAGGATACAGACTTAGTGATGGTATTGCTAGGTCAAAGGGTATATGCACAGTTTTATGTCCCTTTAGGTTTAGTTCTAAATTGTTTTGCATGATGGTTGGATCAATTCACAACTCTACCAACAGTGTATTAGTGTCTCTACTTTCCCACATCCCCTCCATCATTTGCCAATTTCCTTTTCTGTCATGTTAGACAATCTGATAGGTGTGAAGTGGTAACTCAGAGTTGTTTTAATTTGCATTTCTCTAATCAATAGTGATTTAGAGTACTTTTTATATGACTAAATATATTTTTAATATGCATGACCATATGCTCCCATTTACAGCATAGAAAAAGTCTTTAAAATTGTTTTCTTCTGATTTCTCCCAATAGATCCAAATTCCTAGTTATTTGAGTGACTCTAGGTAATGGATCCAGTTGATGAAGCTTTTATAGTATAGAGGCAGCAAAACACAAAAAAAGAGCTTCTGAAGTAAATGGGCTTGGATTCAAATCTTGTCTCTGACACTTATTACCAGTGTGATGTCGAGGAAATGATTTAACATCCTTGGGTGATGTTAGTCATCTGTAAAACAAGAGGCTTGGCTAGCCTCTGAGGTCTCTTGCAGCAATCGATCTGATTCTTAGATTTTCTGGTCACTTTTCAATTGAGCATTAGCAAGACACTAGCCTCCCACAACCCCAATTTCCTTAGGAATTCTATTAAGTACTTAAACTATAAAGACATCTGAAAGCATGGCTAGGTAGTCTTTTTTCCTTGCTGAAAGTGGGTTCCAATTCCAGAATAGCTCATTAAATCAAACGTAACGCAAGGAGGTAAAAGGGTAGAGTGTCACCATGTTTAGGTTTAAATTCATTTCTGCTCCACCCACAAGCAAAGATTTTTTGATAAATATGATTAATTGTCCTATTTGTTCCTTATAATTAGAGTTGTGCTAGAGCCACCTTCAACTGGTTTGTAAGAACTGATTGTTAAATTTGCATTGGGAGCATTCAGTTATCACATGGAGATTTGCAAACCTACAAATCGGAGCTTGATATACTGTTTTGTTGATTGTTAAAATAGAGAACTGGGCTTGGAGTCAGGAAGATCTAAGTTCAAATCTAGCATCAAATACTTGCGACCTATTTGACCCTGGGCAAGTCACTTAACCCTGTTTGCTGCTGTTTCCTCATCTGTAAAATAAACCGGGAAAGGAAATGACAAACCACTCCAGTATCTTTGACAAAAAAAACTGCAAATGAGGTCACAAAGAGTTGGACATGACTGAAAAACAAGTCAACAATTCTAGACTTAAGAAAGTGAGAGATAAAATATTAATAATGCAATTAAACGTAAAAGCATATCAAAGGTGGATTCTTAGAGATCTGGCTATAAAACATTTATACCAGCACAGCTCTACTTAAAATTATGTTATTCTTTGTAATTTTAAAAAAAATTTAATATATAATTTATTTATTTTTCAGTTTTCAACATTCATTTCCACGTGAATTTGAATTCAAAATTTTCTCCCTACCTCTCCCCAACCCCCACCCCAGGACAGCATGTACCTCATCCACCCCTTCCTCCCATCTGTCCTCCCTTCTATAAACTACCCTTCTTCCATCCCCCTTCCCCTCTATATGCTGTAGGGCAAATAGATGTCTATACTCCATGCCTGTATAGCTTAATTTTCAATTGCATGCTAAAACAATTTTTAACATTCATTCTTAAAGCTTTGAGTTCCATATTCTCTCTGTCTCTCCCCACCCACCTTCACTGAGAAAACAAGTAATTCAATAGATGTCAAAAATGTATAACAATGCAAAGCACTTCCATAATAGTTATGTTTAAAAGACTAATCACATTTCCCTCTGTTCTATCCTGCCCTCCATTTATTTGATTCTCTCCTTTGACCTGTCCTTCTACAATAGTGTTTGCTTCTGATTATGCCTTTCCCCAATTTGCTGTCCCTTCTATTATCTTCCATCTCCAATCCCTTTCTCCCTTGTTTTCCTGCAGGGTGAAATAGATTTCTATACCCAGTGGAGTGTGTTATTCCCTCCTTAGGCCAAATCTCATGAGAGCAAGGCTCAATTACTTCCTTTTATTCCCTCTCTCTTCCCCTCCATTGCAAAAGCTTTTTCTTCCCTCTTTTATGTGAAATGATTTGCTACATTCTACCTTTCTCTTTCTCTTACTCCTAGTACATTTCATTCAACAGTAAATTTTATTTTTTCTAGTATTCTCCCCTCATATGCAGCTCACTCTGTGCCTTCTGTCTATGTGTATATATACACACACATACATATACAAATGTACATATACACATATACTCATATGTACACATATACACACACCCATGAACATATATAAACCTACACATATGTAATATACACATACATGCATACCCAAACACACCTACATATCTCTCTCTCTCTATATATATGCACGCGCACACACACACACATATATATATATATATATATGTGTGTGTATATATATCTTCCCTCTAACTACCCTAATACTGAAAAAGGTTACAAGTAACATCTTTCCCTGTAGGAATGCAAACAGTTCAACTTTAATGAGTTCCTTAAGGTTTCTCTTTCCTGTTTACCTTTTCATGTTTTTCTTGATTCTTGTATTTGAAAGTCAGATTTTCTATTCAGCTCTGATATTTTCAACAAGAATGCTTGGAAGTCCTCTATTTCATTGAAATTCCATTTTTTTCCCCTGAAATATTATACTCAAGTTTTGTTGGGTAGGTGAATCTTGGTTTTAATTCTGTCTCCTTTGACCTCTGAAATATCATATTCTAACTCTTTCGATTCCTTAGTGTAGAAGCTGCCAAATTCTGTGTTATCCTGATTTTATTTCCACAATAGTTGAATTGTTTCTTTCTGGACACCTGTAATATTTTCTCCTTTACCTGGGAACTCTGGAATTTGGCTACAATATTCTTAGGAGTTTTCCTCTTAGGATATCTTTCAGGAGGTGATTGGTGAATTTTTTCCATTTCTATTTTACCCTCTGGATCTAGAATATCAGGGCAATTTTCCTTGATAATTTCTTGGAAGATGATGTCTAGACTCTTTTTTTGATCATAGTTTTCAGAACTTTCAGACATTTCAGACCAATAATTTTTAAATTATCTCTCCTGGATCTATTTTCCAGGTCAGTTGTTTTTCCAATGAGATATTTCATATTGTCTTCTATTTTTTATTCTTTTGGTTTTGTTTTATAACTTCTTAGTTTCTCATAAAGTCATTAGCTTCTATCTGCCCCATTCTAATTTTTAAAGAACTATTTTCTTCAGTGAACTTTTGAACCTCCTTTTCCATTTGGCAAATTCTGCTTTTGAAAGCTTTCTTCTCCTCATTGACTTTTTGGACCTCTTTTGCCATTTGGGTTAGTCTATTTTTAAAGGTGTTATTTTCTCCAGCATTTTTTTTGGGTCTTGAGTAGGATTTCCTCTGCACAGCCACCACTAACTTCATTACGTCAGTGCTCCTTCTCACCCCAGGACTGCCACTCAGGACTGAGAGCCAGATAAGTCATTCGATTCCCCCAGGATCCTTAGACTAGGGCTCCAAAAGTGGAAGCTGCTGCGGGGCCAGGGCTGGGGCCAGACGGGACTCCCTTCTCACCCAGGTGAAAGAGCTTTCTTACTGACCTTTGAAAGCTGTCTTTGGTATTTGTGGGTTGAAAATCTGGGAACCACAGCTGCTGTCCATGATTTTGTGCCCTGAAGCCTGTTCTAGTCCTGTCCATGCCATGCCTCATGACCAAGGCTGGGCTGTGCTCTGCTCAGAGCCAGTGTTATAGACCTTTCCTGTTGGCCTTCCAGGATGTCTTTGGCTGGAAATCTTTTTCATTCTGTCATTTTGTGGCTTCTGCTGCTCTAGAATTTGTTTAGAGCCATTTTTTACAGGTATTTTATGGACTATGGGGGAAGAGCTAGAGCATCATCCTTCTACTCTACCATTGTGGCTCCACCATAATTTTTTTTTTTTTGTATGTACTGTATCAATCAATTTTAACAGCAACCTGTAAATCTCTTGGAGCAGGTATTATTAGTGATTTGTCTAAGGTGATACTTGAAAACGGGGGAAAAAATCTAAGGATTTTAATATGTAAATTCTTTATATAGAGGCAATATGGTATAATGTGAAGATTGCTGGATTTGAAGTCAGGAAGATCTGAGTTCAAATCCCTTCCCTGATAAATGCTGGCTATACACAAGTATAGCCAGCTATATGCAAATGATTCAATCTATGAGATCTGCAGTTAACTTCCTAAGACCATAAGTTAGAAAAAAAAAATCAGAATGTAAGCTCCATGAGATCAGGGATTATTTTATGCAGTTCTTCGTATCAGTAGTACTTATACCACGATGCCTAGCATATAGTAGGTGCTTAATAAATTCCTGTTCATCGACTGTTTTCTTAGGGTGGAGGGAGTTTCCATACTGGTGAAGCTATGGGGTATTAACTATTGATATAGTTGGGTTTTTTTTAATATGTCTTCAAAAGCTTCTAATTTTAAAATACATTTAACTTGTTGTTATAGGGAAGCATATTGAGAATACTTTGTAGTATGCTTCAACCTGTTACAGTTTACTTTCATTTAAAATAGTCCTAACATTAATTTAAATGGGATCTTTTCCCCACCACAATATTGAATTACCCTGGGAGTTCACAGTGCATTGTTGTTATTGTGGTTAAAAGGGATTTGAGAAAGAAAAAAAATTGGGTAACACTGATCCAGACTTCCAAATACTCACAGTAGCAAAGTTTTTTTTTTTTTATCCTGTATTGATTTTTTTTTAATGTGACCCCAATTTCTGAATATTCCCTTTTTTCTTCGCCATCACCACTATCCATCCCTGACTCAGCAAGCTATCCCTGGTGACAAAGAAGAAAAAAAGGACAAGGGTGAAAAAACAAACAGCTCAGAAAATCCACCACCACATTAACTATTTCAGGCAGTATGGGTAATTTACCACACTGTCGGTTTCAGCATTCTATATAACAGTCCCCTACCTCTGGAAAGAAGGGAAGAATGTATGTTTTCTCACCTTTTCTGCAGAGCTAGGCCTATTCATTGGGCTGGAGGTTTTAGCAAACCTGAGTTAGTTTATCTTTTGGGTAAAGACAAAATTTCAATTTGCTCCTGGGTCAATAGCTTAAATTCAGTCTAAGACTCTAAAATCATGAGTTAATGAGTCTGGGTCGATGATGCCAGAATTTTTTGTTTGTTTCTCAAATCTGTTTCAATAGGAACAGCAACCAAAAAAATGCATTGTGAATCCCCAGGGTAATTCAATATGCAGGGCTCCCCTAAAGTCTTGCTGCAGTTTTAAGCTATTAAAGCTACTCCCTTACAATCTTCACTGGAATTGTTTACTGTTTAAGGCACCATTAGTGAATTTTTAGCACAAATCAACCCTCCATCATTATACTGTAATCATAGACACAAAAATTAAGGAAAAACCCATTTAATAATAGTAGATAGCATTTTTTATTGTTTTAGTTTTTATGAACCTTATTTCCTCTTTCTTTCTTAGTCCTTGTTACAATGGATGGCTTGTGGTATGGAGAAGGAAGGGAGAGAAGTATTTATTTGCAATGCAGATGGCATAAAAACATAAAGGTGTGTATGTATTTTTAAAAATAAATAAAATGAGGAATGTTCAGCTGGATGTGTGAGAAATAGTTCATGGTGTTAAGTCAAATGAGTCATTTTCCCCTTCTGCAGGGGTTATAGCTTCTCTTTAGAGTCACTAGGAGAGCTGTAGGGAACTTTCCAGGATCTTATCTAGCACCAGAACTTCCTGCCCCTACAGTGTAGTTAGCTTGAAAACAACTAGCCAGTTCAGTTACTGAAGGCACAGAGTCATCTTTTCTCGGAAATAGCAAACTCTCCACCAAATGTAGTCTCACTGATGGCTATTATGCCACTGCAAGCTCCTGGGTATGGAGTTCCTCTGATTTCACTATATTAGGACTAAGTCATTAGCTAAATTGCCTAGGTATGGCAGGAGAACGCCCATCGAAGCCATCCAGATGCCTGGAGTATGTCTGTGGATGACAGAAGAGACCTTCAGGTTCTGAGGGAACTCAGGCAGTGACCTTCAGGAGCACATGCTCACACTTATGAGAGGCAAGAGGGAATTAATTGGCTGTGCAGAGAAAGCCATTGAGCAAAGGCACCACTAAACATTTTAGGAACCCTCTCTAAACAAATAATGTTAACTGTTCTTCATTCTGTGAAAGTGGCAAAGTCAGTGGAAGGGAATGGAGCCAAGAGGGCCCAGGCAGGAGGCCTGGGTTCTGGACCCAACTGCCATTCAATTGCTCGTGACTTTGGGCGAGTGACCTTTCCTCTCAGTTTCCTGACCTGTAAAATGAGAGATTTGAATTAGATGAGCTAAGGGCATATGGTGGTGCCTTTAGGTATCCTAAGTCACCTAAGAAAGGGAGAGGGTAGTTATTTATAAAGTGAATGGACAAAGTCCAGGTCTGTAGAACTCAGGGAGTGTGGGCCAGGAACCCAAACTAGGTGCCTGGGCAATAATAATAACTGAACTTTATGTAACGCTGAGTTTTGGAAAATGCTGTGCATTTATTATTTCATTTCATCCTCACAACAAACCTGTGGCTTAGGTGCTTTTATTATCCTTTTTCTTTTCTTCCTTCTTTCCTTTCTTTTTACAGAGTAGTAAACTGAGGCTTTAAAAGGACAAGGGATTTGCATAGAGTCACACATATTTTAAGAATCTGAAGCTAGATTCAAATTCAGTTTTTTTCTGACTCCAAGAACAATGCTTTAGACATTTTTCTTTTATTTACTGTCTTTCAAAGGGTTAGTCAGAAAGACATAAATTAAAATCTTATCTCAGATACTTATTAGCTGTCCAAAAATGGGGCAAGTCACTTCACATTCTCAGAGGGGTTTGGAGATGGCATTAAGACCCTTCTACCCTTAAATGTGTGATCCGGTCAAAGGGATTGGGCAATATGATGTCAGAATTCAGAGAAAGAGTCTAGATCAATGATTTCAATTTTTTTTTTTTGTTCCTCACATCCTTTTCAACAATAAAAATGTGTTGTGAAGTCACAGGGTGATTTAACGTACAGGATGCCCCAAAAGTCATAGTACAGTTTTAAGCTGTTAAAGCTTATTGTCTTACAATATTCTTTGGAATTGATTACTGTTTAAGACACCAAGAAAGAATTTTTAGTACAGACCCTTTGGATTATTGTTGCAAACTACTGAGGGATTTAAGAACTGCTGGTCTAGGCGATAGATATCATCAACCAGTAGTAAGGATAGAGCTGGATAATAGACAAATAGTCTTTCTGGGCGGCTCGGTTTATCTCTTCCGACCCACCACCATCATTATTACCATCCCATTATCAAAAGTAGTCTCAGCATGTGGAAGGACTGGTTAAAGCAAATTATTTCATCTTGCTCGAGTCAGGATTGAGTAGGTAGAGAGGGAGTCAATTGATGGCTAGCTTTTGTAACAATTGCACCATCAGTCACTATTATTAAAGGAGAGGGGTGAGATTGAAACCTGACAAAGGATACCATCAAGGATACTGGAAAGCATAATGCATTGTCCTAACCTTATAATCAGGGTGTTCCAAAAGTCTGAGTGTTTTAAGCTAGTAAAATTTAAAAGTGCTTCTTTATGAAACTATATTTCTTTCCAAATTCTGGGGTGTCATCATAGTGTAGTGTAAGAACACTGAATTTGGAGTGTTTTCCACTAGTGTTCTCCCATTGCCCATTTATATGCAATTTGACTATGTCTTTTTTCCTAATCTAGAGAATGCACTTGAAATAGATCATTTTGAAGTCTCCTCTAGCTCAAAATCAATGATCTCAGGCCCTTACAATTTATATTTTTTCATGAATTCAGAATTAAACATCCTCGCCCTTCCTTGCCATCCAGTCATCCAATTAGTAAGGACTTATTGAACTTGCATAATTTCCTTCCTTGTATTTTCACAATTGTTCTACAAGTTTCTGTCTTTTATCATATTAAAACTTACCTTCATCTTTCTAGAATATTACTATTTTTAATATAGATTTTATTTATGGTTCCAATTTCACACCTTTATGTCCTATTATGGTCTTTAACTTAATGCTAATTTAGTTCTTTTCTACATATTCAGGTTTCCATCTTCTCAGTCATTCATCTGTTCTCACCTAGAAGAAATGTCTTTGGGGCAAGTTCCCTTGTCTGCTGTTCTCAGCTGTCCAGTGGAATTGATGTTTGGTTACCCATTTTACCCTGAACCATTAGCCCAATGATATTGAAATTGACAGATATCAGGGTTAGGTCACACAAATGAGAAAATGTCTGTAAAGAATCTAGAAGAGCGCTTGTCACATAGTAGGCACTTAATAGATGCTTGTTCCTTCCTTCTTTCCTCCCTTCCCAAATAGTGGTTTATGTGCCTGATAGGAAAAAAAAAGTTGGTCATTTTATGAGTCAGTGGTTATTATATTCTATTATGAGGAAATCCTATTTTAGTAACTTGAATATACTCTATGCCTTTAGATGTCAGTTGAAAATGTTGACTGAGCTTGTATTCCTGCCTGAAAATTCAAGAATATCAGGGTATGTTGGTAAATGTTTAAGAACTAGGTCTCCGAAAAAAAATGCACTTACAACACACAAGTTTAATCTGTCTAGAGACAATCAACAACATAATAAATCAACCTCTTATTTGCAGCATTTGCCGATTACCAAGGTGTAAGTGCTCACACTGAATATTTATCAAGCAGCTGGTTGGAGCTGGCTCCAGCACACCCATAGATAAAAGTATATATTTCAATCACATTTAAAGAATTCACACATTTTCATTTACTCTTGGGTACTCATAGCCTTAATAAAGGCACATTCCCTTATTTAGAAAAATAATTGCTAATGAATCAGCTATTTATTCACCTTCAGTCACAATGTTTCACAAGTTTTCCCACTGATAAGCTGATAAAGTCAGTGAATCCTAATTAAAGAACTTTGGAATTCTCCTCCTATCCTAGGGACTGCATAGTTTGAGAAATATTTTATACAGAACCTAAGTCAATATTCTGAGGATTTTATAATGCTTAGTTTTTGGGAGAGGGAGGGTATAGTCTACCTCTCTGCTACCAAAGTCAGTAAAATTCTAAGAAATTATTCCAACCATTCAGGCAACTAATACTAATATTCAAGAGCTCCCTCAAAAGAAGTGCATCACCACCACTACAAAGTCGCATTTCCCCAAGATCTTGCTACATAACAGTACATATTCAGATGAATGCAACATTGAATGCTGTCTGTAACAGCAACAGCTGGCGGCTCTCAGATAACGCTGCTGTGCCTGGCCCCCAGAGATCAGAAAATAGGCAGCAACTAAGTAGAATTTTTACAGAGCTGAAGTTTGCCGAATACACATTGAAAAAGGGCAAAAAAGTACTTTAGACCTTTGTGACAAATGCCCAAAGGTTCCATCTCTCAAATGGTTTTGCCGCACAACAAAAACAAGTTAGAAAAAGGGATTATCTTCATCCTTGAATTTCTAACATGGTCAAAGGGGCTGGAAAAATTGTCCTGATGAGAAAACGAAGTTTAATAGTTGGGAACAAATGCTTTTTTTCATCCCAGGCCAGGTTCCTTGGATTTGTTTTTATAGCAAAGAAGGCTGTAGGTTCTTCTTCTCCAGCAGGATCCCGCCCTCTGTCCTTGCTTCTTTCCCTTCATACAGTCCCTACATCCCACCCCAGGTCCCAACCTACATATAACCTCCTCTCTAGCAAAGAACAGCCCTAGTGATTGTTTCTCACAAATGTGCCCACACACCACTCTCTCTGGAAAAGTAAATTGGGACCAGAGCTGCTAACTTCACTCTTAATTGGTGACTGGTGGAAGGCTGAACTCAGTTCAAACCACAGCTCATTAAAGGCTGAATAGATGATCTCAGACCATCAGATGCTGCCGTTGCTATGCCCTGGAATAATAGTGGGTCTACTATTGCAGCTAGTCTTTACATGGTCTGTACCATTTTCTTTATTGACTTTTCTGTAGTTGCAGACAGCAAAGAATAAATGCTGTGCGACCAAAATCAGATTTTTGTACAAATTTGCAGACATCAGTACCAGTTCATTATTTATCTTGTGTCTGGCATAGATGCCTTGGTATTTACTAATCAAAATTTAAATATCTCTTTCTCGTAAGTTTAGTTTTTCCCAGTTTCAAAGGGTGATAATTTCAGTGAGATGCAGACAGGAAGACTAGGGTTCCAGTTATTCCTCTCCCAGTTCTGGTTCTATGGCCCCAGGCCCTAGGCAACTGTCTAAGATTATAAGTGTCAGGTCATTAGGAGAGGAAGTTCCTGACTGGGAACTGTCTACACCAATGACATCACAGGTCTGGTCTCAATAAAATGTACTTATATGTAGATTTTTTGACATCGTCAGTTTCCATGAGGAGAGGTATTCTAGGCTTATATCCATTGTCAGAATCTTCTATGTACCGTAAAGATCTTTGAATCATTTGAGTCGCACACAGATTTTAGAACAATGTCTTGCATAAATCTTAATTGTATCAGGGGTGTAGAATTTAAAGCATCAGAACTCAGAGGCACCTTAGAGATCACCTCTCCCTTTGACTGCTATTTGTCTCAAAGAGGCACATGTAACTCTAATTAGATGCCATAACTATACTATAGGGAGACAGTAGTTTTTCTTTTTGTTACTGTTTGTTTCTGTTTTTTTAATCTGTGGCTTTTTTGTAGCTTGTAAAATGTATTTCATTGCTTTGCAAACATACCTAACATAGGCCATTGAAAACAGGGAAGGACAAACCAAGGGAATTGTTTCTCTTTGCTTAAAATATTGACAAGAGCAGTTTACTAGTAGCTGGACTTGCTATTGGGGGAACACTGACTTAGGGATCCTGAATGTACAGACTAGAGTGTGTCTTTGGGTCAGCTATAGTGCAACACCAGGTCTCCCAACCTAGTCCATCCCCCCTACATTTCCATTCTCTTACAGATGAGGAAACTGAGACCACATGGAGGTTAAATTCAAGTTCACAGAGAATCAAAAGGGGCTTTAAAGGAAAAGAAAAGAGATGTAGGGAGTTGGGGTGAATATGTGTGTGGGGGAGAGGGGAAATGAGGAATCTCCTCCATGAAGAGATTAGAACTCTGTTTAAGCAAATTAGGTAATTGTCACCTTAGACAGCATAGAAAACAGGCTCCTGGGGATATTGGACCAGGTCAGTTTAGGTTTATTCTTGGGGTATGTGAAGGTCAAGGTAATGGAAACACTGAGGCCTAAAAGGTGTCCAATGCACTGAGGAACTCTAGAAAGACAAGTATTAGTATAAAAGCAATAGTCGGTTTAAAATTGGGAGTCTTAGATGATCTTAGGCAGAATTCTAACTAGGAATTCTGATACAAGTGGTAAATTTAGTTGAGTGGAGATGGGAATGGGGATTGTCAGGATAGTGTTTAAGATAGTTTTGTCAGATTCCAATAGAAATTGGTGCCACTAAATTCTATATAAGGATTTTTGTAGGTGCATATCATATCATAATTATATATTAATGTTATTTATGTTTTGTTGGATTTTTATTTATTTCATTAAATATTTGCCAATTTTATTTTAATCTTATTTGGTCCCATATGGGAGAGTTGTAGGTCACATTCTCTCATGTTTGATACCTCTGGTCCAAGATATGCATTTTGAATAATTAGGATGTCAGAGTATTTAAACAGTCTGGTGAAAGGTACATGGAGAAGAAAATTGTAGGATGGATGGTGGAAAGACAGTGATCTGGAGAGTAGTAGACAACAGCAAGGAACTAGACAGCCTAGAGCTCCCTTTAAAGAAATTAGTAAAGGAGTAGTAGATCTAAAAATCAAATTGGGGAGCAGGTAGTAAGCCAGTTCTTCCTCTTGGCTCTGTGTAGCAGCTGCTGTTGTTCAGTCATGTCCGACTCTTCATGACCCCATTTGGGGTTTTCTTGGCAAACATATGGTTTTCCATTTCTTTCTCCAGCTCATTTTACAGATAAGGAAACTGAGGCAAAGGGAGTATCAAAAGGAGGGAATAAACAAGTAGTCAGCCTTAAAGAGGTTGCCAAAAAAATACGATATTTTCAAGAGAAGTCTAATATTTATTGAGTACCAGAAGATGGATGAAATGTGAGAGGAAGAGATCTAGGGCCTTAGTGTTAGAACCAAAAGGGACCTTGGAGGTCAAGTAGTCTAACTTCTTCATTTTAAAAATCAGAAAACTAGAGCACAGAGAGATAATTTGTCTAAGCTCATACAAGTAATGACAGAAAACAAGATTTGAACTCAGATACAATGATTCTAGAACAGTCAATCTTTCTACTTCACCATAATAGAGGAAGTTTTTTAAATTAATGGAAAGGGAGCCCAGAGAGACTGAGCACTAGCTGGATTTGACCAGCTGGGTCAATAGCAATTCTCCTTCAATGATTCTCCAGTTTCCCTCCAGTTAGCTAGTCCCTGCCCCCATTTCACATACCCCAACTCACTGTTTTATTATTTTAGGGTCCTTAAGGTTATATGAAAAGATTTTCCACATTGTGCCCGCTCTTTTGTGAAGGGCCTCTGTTTCAGGGGCATGATCACTTAGAGTGCGTGGATGGGCTGAAAGTCTTGGGCTAGTCGAGAAAATAGCCTTGTTGGGCTGTCATTCTGCCCCACAGGTAAGGAATCATCTGCCTCTCCTGTATCCAACATGGTGGCATGTAAGACTCAACCCTGGTATCCTAGTGTTAGTTCTGGACCTGGTTGGTGTTGGAATGGAGCATGGCTGAGCCCTGTCATTGGTCAACCTGGTAAGCTTAGGGTCTAAATATCGTCTTTCTTCCTTTCAAAGGAAACAGCTGATGGTACAGTGGACAGGGCAATGGGCTTGGAGTCAGGAAGTTTGTTGTTTAGATTTCAGTCATGTCCTGCTTTTCATGAACCCATTTTTGAAGTTTTCATGCCAGAGATACCGGAGTAGTTGTCATTTCCTTCTCCAGGTCATTTTATAAATGAGGAAGCTAAAGCAAATAAAGTTTAGCGACTTGGCCAGGGTCACACAGATAACAAATGTCTGAGGCCAGATCTGAACTCAGGAAGTTGAGTCTTCCTGACTTCAGGCCTGGCACTCTTTCTACTGAATCACCTAGTTGAAATTAGAAAGACAAGAATTTAAATCCACCAGCTAGTATATTATCTGTATGACCCTGGCCAAGTCACTTAACCTCTATTTCCTCAGTTCTAATAATTCCTCAGGAATAATAATAGTACCTACCTCTCAAGGTTGTGAAGATGAGATGAGATAATATTTATAAAAAAACACTTGGCCTAGTGTCTGGCACATAGAAGGTACTACATACATGCTTATTCACTCTTCCTTCTTCCTTCCCCATCACTATTCTCTCCTTATTGACCTTCTTCATATATTCCTCTTTGACTTTGAAATTTTGAGAAATAAAAGAGGAATCCAGGCATATAGTCATATTAACAATTATCATTACATTGTCATTTGAAAAAAATTATGTATCAAAGAAACTAAAATTGCTTCCAGAAATACCAGCTTCACATAGGAACTATTTATAGTAGTTCCTGAAAAACTTCATACAAAGATCACAAATTTTTTTTTAATTTTTCAAATGGTGGCATGAGTATGCACAAATGGGCATTATAGTGTACAAAGAATGAAGAGAAACGCTACCTTTATTCTTTGTACGTTCCCGTATCCATCAACAAAACAATGCTAGCTTACATTTAAATGATGCTTGCAGATTTGTAAAGCACCTTACCTACCTTCTCTCATTTCATCCTGTGGTATTCATTGAGCAGTTTCTATGCCCCCAGCATCACTAGTCATTTTGTATTTCACAGAAACAAATCCTCTATTTAAAGGGACCATCTTTGGCTATGGAAAAATTTGTTTTGATTTCAGTCATTTCAATTTGTCAGGCTTTCTAAGAGCAAATCCATGTCATGAAGATGTTATCCCTGATTAGGATATCATATTAGCAAACTGTCACCTTTGAAAGCACAGAACAGAGTCCTGCAGAGAATAAGGATAATAATAAAACAGCAACTCACATTTACATAGTGCCTTAAGATTTGCAAGGTACTTTACAAATATCAACTCATTCAGTCCTTACAACAATCCTGGGAGGTAGGTGCTATCATTAGCCTCGTTTTGCATATGAAGAAACTGAGGCAGACAGAGGCAAATGACTTGCCTAGGGTCACAGTATCTAAGATTGGATCTGAACTCAGATCTCCCTGACTCCAGGTCTAGTGTTTTATCTATTGTGCTGTATACTTGCCTGAACAGATGACAAATACAATTTATTTTGACAAGATCAGAAAGTCAAGGGAACTGGACATTGGTCAAGAGATGAGTAGACTATTTAGCTGAGTAGTCTGTCTTAAGGAGCTTATAATGTTTTGAGGGAGCCCAAACTACATGTATGAAACACATGCTACATAATAAATATTAAATAATAAAAATAATAAAACTACACATGTGAAACATGTATTACATAATATAAAGCAGTATTCAATTATATGCTGAATTGTATTGTCCAGACTCAGAAATGTTCAGAAACTAGGAACATCTTAACTAAGAACTGGGGCAATCTGTCGTATATTTCTGGATCTCTCTTTTCTGGTTTTGATGTCTTTTGCTCCACTCTGGGAGACAGTCTTGAATTTGGGAAGAAGAGACTAAAGGCAGAGAGAAGTAGTAGCAGCAGATTCATAGAAGGAGGTCAGAGAAGACTGGGGAGAGAAGGGTTGAGAGAATGAAGGAGAAGAGGAACAGTGGATGAAGGCAGGAGGAAAACAACAGTTTTAAGTATTATACTTTTCTATATGCATCTAATGAAGGAATGAAAATAATTTATCAGGTACTTATTATGTGCCAGACACAGTATTGTAGAGATACAGATGCAAAAAGAAGATAGTTTTGTCCTCAAAAAGTTTACATCCTAACAGACTTACTGTTACTTAAGACTTACTGCTGGACGGTGGCTAAGGAAAGGTATTTTGGTTTGTAAGGTAAGAAGATTAATAAGTAGAACCAAAGGAGAGCTGATTGATATATTCTGTCCTATAGTAATGCAGTCTTGATTTGATCATGGCCCTGAGATGGAACATGGCATGTATTTGGTGGTAAGACATAACAATAAACTGACTGCGATGGAATGTGAATCATGGCTGGGGCCAATTCGATAGAGTCAATCATACAATGAAGCACTCCCTAAGCAAGGCTTCAAGAAACAAAAATAAGGAATTTTCCCTTAAAATTGCTGTGTTTGTCCTTTGTTCTCTAAGAGGACCATGACACCATGACATGAGGACATGATTTGCAGTTGGCTTTGCTTTGAGTGAGGGAGGGCTGTGCAAGGTCACCAGCCTCACTTTCTCCTCCTGAGCCATCTGGGTCCAGTGACCAGATATTCATCAGGATGACTGGAGAAGGCCCAGAATGCAATGGAAGACTTTGGTTTTTTAGGCTAAGACCTTTTCAGGTACTCACTTAAAGTGTGATAATGCCCATTCAGGAAACAGAACTCTCCTCTTTAAGAAGTGAGTAAAAGGTTGGTCCCTTTAATTAAAAGAAAAGAAAAAAAAATCAAGCTGGAAGGGGAAAATTCCCTTAAAATAGAGATGATGAGAAGGAGGATAAGAGGTGTGGTAGGCTGGTGAAAAGAGATGGGGCGGGAGGGGAGAGGCTAGCAAGATAAACTTCATCTTGTTTCCCTATTACCTAAGGCAAGCCCCGCCTGTGGCAGAGTTTCCACTCCCAGGAATGATAAAGCCTTATAGCATCATCATTTGCAGCGGGTGGGATGGAATCTCATGGAAGGTAAATCTCTAGCCATGCTCTAGCATTTTCAACTTAGGAGTATTTGGATCAAATCCAACTTGGTTCCTATTGACATTGGGGTTTGGCGCTGCTCTGAGTCTTCAGTCTTGAAGAGTTTACTCAGTTGTAACGAATTCATCTTCCCCCAATCACCTGCAGCAGTGAGGGAGGCTCGCCTCCCAGCAGCAGTTATTTCTAGGGGGATCACTCAGGTCTGTCAGCTCCTTCACTTTCATGGGTAAACTAGCTTGGACTACCTGACAGATCCCAAGTGATTTCTTTATACTGCCACTGCCTCTCAGAGGTGTCAGGAAATCATCTCCTGCCCTGCTTCCTACTACAGTCCAAGTTTTGAGAAAAGGCAACAAAAAAATATTATTCTCACTTTTTTTAGCCTCATCATCACCCTCCTAGCCTTTATGTAGCCCTTTAAGTTTAGAAAAGTACTTTACATGTTATCTCACTTGAGTCTCACAATACCCCATAAAGTAGGAAGGAGAAGGTTAACAGTACTCCAGTCATTTAGAATTTTTACCTTCAAAATGCTACTGAGAAATTATTTCCCTTGCCCCACAGTGCTCAACATTTATTCGATTTTGCATTTAAAAGTTTTTTAATTTATGAAATAAAACAAGCTTTTCCATAGCATAGTACAGTAAAAAAAGATAATTGTACTTTTTGTGTTGTAATTTTTTTCCATACTTCTTTTCTTCTCTACTATATATAGTAGGGACCACCAGCACCAACCATAATGACTTGTACAGAGTAATTGAGGTACTTAATTATATAATTTAGAGCTGGAATGGACCCATATATATATATGTATATATATATACATATATACATATATATATGTATATATATATCCCTTACTGTAGTCCTTTACTTAATAGTTAAGGAACATGATTCCCAGAGAACCTAAATGACCTCACCAGATACCGCAGTTTGTTAGGAGAGGTCCAATTGAGGTTGTCTGATTTTAAATCTGGGCTCCTTTTTGTCTCCAGAGCTTCTCACAATGCCTGGCATACAGCAAGCAATTAATAAACGCTTTTAGTTGTTGATTAATTTCCATCGTATCATGTAACTAATATCTGTTGAAATGAATTGAACTAAATTCAAAGTACAACTATGCAATTCTCAAATACCTTTCTGTATTTCCTTCTCACTCTTCCTTTTGCTTCCCTGGCATTCCTTTTGATGAGAATAGGATATGGTCACAGTTTTGGAAGGGATGGGGAAATGGTTAGCCTTAGACAGAATTGTGATATAGGTGGATTGCTGTAGGTGACTTCCTGCTCCCTGGGATGTTCCAGGCTCCATGCTCCCACCCAACCCCACCCCGAACTGCTGACTGTCCATGGCATTACCCAGCCTAAGTCATTGTTGCCAGACATAGGTCTGTGTACCTTTCTTGTTCCTATCACTCTCACTGAAATTTGCCTGCTTTTTGATTTATTCTTAGGGCTCTATTCTCAACAAAATGATGGCCCTAAACCAATTTGTAATAATAGATATTCCTCCCAGGTAACACATGCATTTTAATTGGTGTTTTCTAGAAGTCATGTTTTAACTCAAAAGAGTGAGTAGACTAAACGCTTAAGGATTTTAGGAACAGTGGTAGGTACTTAGGGGAAGACATTTTATGGCAAGGGGAGGGCTATCTTCCCAAGTTATTATCTAACTTCTCTCATCCTCTACAGTGCTAAACATTTTGAAATAGTATTCCATGCCTTGCTCTCTGAGTCCTATCACAAACTTAACTGAGCAGTATCCTGCAGTGTCTCCCCATCATTCTACTGAAGCTTTTCTCCTTGACTCACAGGATCATAGAGCAAGAGCTGAGAAGGAACTTAGAATTCCTTTTATCTAAACTTCCCATTTGATAGGGGAGTAAACTTAACCCTGCAGAGGCTGTGACTTGCCTAAGGTCACTGAGGTGTAAGTTCCCAACTCAGATGCTTGACTGAATGTCTAAAATTCATCTCACTATACGGTGAGATCACTGGAGACCTCTGAATTACCCATTCCAGTGGTCCCTTTTTTCAGCCACCATAATCTGAACTTTCTTCAGCACCACTCTTAATCACCTCCTCCTTCTAGATAACCCATCTATTCCTAGTTTCCAGAATACCAGCTCTCTTGGTTATACTTCCTCTGTTCCCCTTCTCTGTCTTCTTTCTACTTACTCAGTCTTCTTTTATCCTTAAGTGTCAACATACAAAGGTAAAAAATAGATAGATAAATGGGAAATAGATGATAGATAGATTAGACAGACAGACAGAATGATAGATAGAATTAAAGAAGAAACAAAAAGCTGTAGTCCCAGAGACAGGAGAGACCTGGGTTTGAATCCTAGTTTTATGCCCCAGGGGGCATAAAAATTCTCTGAGTTTCAGTTTCTTCATCTGCAAAATTAGAATAATAATGCTTGTATTAGAAAAACACTTTGTAAACCTTAAAACTCCATATGCACATAAACTTTTATTAATTATTCCTCAGATTCTTTTTTGGACTTCTTTCATTCTCTAATTAGATGTGATTTAATAAATATTTATTAAGCACCTACTATGTGCAAGGCACTTCTACTTTTTCTTGGCACTCTCATCTACTTCCTTGGCTTCAATTACCTCCTCTGTGAAGTTGGTTCATACCTGATCCCCATTTCTCCCGAGTTACAGTCCTGTATATCTGGCTGCCTGCTGAACATCTCCCGTAGAGTCCCTCCTGGCAGTTCAAACTGAATATACCCACAACTCATCTCCTGACTCAAACCGATTCCCTCCTCCTGTCTTCCCTATTTCTCCTAATTGCACCACCGATTCCTATTATTCAGGCTCAAAACCTGCAAATACCCTTTGATTCCTTTCTAATTCCTCTCCCTGATGATACATATCCCGGCAATTGCCAAATTCTGTCAACTCTATCTCTATGAAATCTTTTCTTCACATCTCTAAATCACACTGCTACCATCTATGCTCTCTTATTCTCTCTTTTTTAGACTATTTTAAATGTCTCATAACTGGTCTTCCTACCTCCAAGCTCTCTTCCCTGGCTAATTCCTCCTTCACACATCTGTCAAAATTCTCTTCATAATGCACAGGTATCAGCCTGTCATTTTCCTAGCTCTGAAACCTTCAGCAGGTGTCCACTGAATTTGAACTCATTAGCCTCACTTTCAAGGTTCTCTGCAATCTGACTCTAGCCTCCTCTTTGATTTCTATTTCATACTGTTCCTCTTCAATCATTGTATTTTCTGGTCAGTCTGGACACTAGTTGTTACCCCCACTGTGTCATTCTGCCTCTTTATAGAACTGCAAGCAGTTCTCCAATTCCAGAACACACTTCATCCATATCTCTACCTTTAGACATCCTTGTCTTCCTTCAAGGGCCAGTTTAAGTGACACCTACTCCCACAAAGTCTTCCATGATGCTTTCCTTCTCTCCTCCAGAGGAAAGGGGCCTGTCTTCCTTTAAATTTCTTTGTCTGGATTTCTGTTTTTCCTTTATCACAATCTATCTCCCCATCATGCTTCTTTATAGGTATATCTTATTTTCTCTGTTAGGTTGTAAGCCCTTTGAGGGTAGAAACTTTTCTTTTTTCCATCTCATCACCCAACTTTCCAGGACAGTAACTTGCATATAGGGACCAGATCTGTTATTTCATTGAAATAATGAACTCCTGGGTATAGAACTTCTCTCTAATAATTCAGGTCATCATTATCTCCCCTGGAATTTAGAGTCTTAGAGAGTTGCTTAGATCTCTGAGAGGTTAAGTAACTTGCTTGGGGTCACACTGCCAGTATGTATCACAGACAGGACCTAGTTTAGAGCAGGCATTAAAAAGTTGTTTAATTGAATTGAATTGTGAGGCCCCCCAAATTGCTTGATTCTGACTAAAGACTGGACTGGATTTTAGTAGAGAAAAGGAATGTGAAGGGGAGGCAGAGTTTTTTGAATTGCTTTTCCCTACCCTAATCTCATTCCAAGCCCTCATACCATAAAGGAGTTTCCCTTCAAGGTAACTTGTTCTGTTGTTGTCGTTTATGCATTTCAGTCATTTCCAATACTTTGTGACCTTGCTTGAGGTTTTCTTGGCAAAGTTACTGGTATGATTTGCCATTTCCTTCTCCAGTTTATTTTGCAGATAAGGAAACTGAGACAAAGAGGGTTAGGTGACTTGCCCAGGG
The DNA here is from genome assembly GCA_023548195.1 of Bettongia penicillata ogilbyi. NCBI lineage: Eukaryota > Metazoa > Chordata > Mammalia > Diprotodontia > Potoroidae > Bettongia > Bettongia penicillata. The sequence goes on along the minus strand of JAJHZJ010000195.1, from coordinate 3,759,902 downwards.
TTATACAGCTAAGTAATTGTCAGAGGCCTGGCACTTTATACACTGGGCCACCCAGCTGTCCTAGTAGGTTCCATGCAGCCTACAAATCCTGGAAGGAAAAGTGCTTCCCAGAAGGCTCCTGAATGACCAGCTTCATATCAAAGAAAATAGGTTTGAACTCTTTGGAAAGAGATGTTTAAAAAAAAATGCAGAAGTTCCACATTTCAGCAAATGTTTCTGCCTCTTTTCTTTGACCTTAACTCCATTCCTTTTTATAATTTCATACCAAAGGCCAGTCTAATTTTAGTCTAGACCCTGGAGACCCAAGTGACTCAGATTCTACCTGTGGTGCCCATGGGACTGGTTCGAGACATTACGTCCACTCTTATCCAAGATATCTCAACAATTCAACCTCCTGCAGCCCTTCTTAAACTGTGGGTTATGACCCCATATGAGGTCGCAAAAAAATTTGGCAAGAGTAAAAGGTTTCCAATATGTAATGACCAAAAATTAATTAAAAATCAAATGCTTAATGAATCTGAGGTTTTTCTGGCAGCTCTTACCTGTGCTGCCTTGTGCAACTTCACTTCAGCCTTGTTTCTGAACGCAAACCATACACACTTTGCACTGTACATGCAGTTGGCCACACAACGCAACGAACAATGCCAAAAGGTGGAAAGGGGACTTAAGTAGAAAAAAGTTTAAGAAGCCCTACTTGATAGAATCTCAATTCAAATTGCCTTCTTGTGGGACCATCTAGAGCTATAAAAGATTGCCTGGACCTTTCCTCCAGCTAGTTTTCTCTTTTAGCTAGCATGGAATGATGGAAGGAATGCTGACTTTGGAATTAGGGGACCTGAGCTCAGATCCCAGCTCTGTTTTGCATTATTATCCCAGTGTTTTTAGGGAAGTCGTTCAATCTCTCAGTGCTTTCATCTCCATGTTTTTAAAATAAGAGGCCATAATCAATAGCCTTTAAGGTCTCTGCTGGCTCTAACTGGATGACCCTATGAAAGCAACAGATTGATTGGATTCACCTGGAGTATCAGAGACCTTAGCAATTAATACTTCCTTTGTACTAAAATTTTAAAGGTCATAGAAAGAAAATATCCGGGGAATTCCCAGAGCCAATCACCAAGGTAAGATTACCTAGAAAAATCTATACTTTGGTCCTATGGCTGATAGGGTGATACACATTTTTCTAATTTTTTTTAAGGACAAACGATAATGAAACTATGGCCCATAGTACTCTCACTTTTTTTCCTGTTAGACAGGTATAACTGGATTTTACTTGGACTACATAATATACATTGCCCCGGTGTTTGAGAATCCTCCCCTTAGGAATCACTGGAAATTCTAGGTCACTTGGATATCTCATCACCCAATGCTATGCTCCTTTTGGTTTCTATATAATAACAGTAACAATAATTTGGTTTCTCTGCAAAATAATAAAAAATTATAAAGCTCAAACATACAATATTTGACAAAGCACATTTTCTGCATCTCTATAAAGTATGCAGTGCTGTTATCTCATTTTAAGGATGAGGAAACTGAGGCTCAGAGAAGTTATATAACTTAGCAAAAGTCACACGGTCAATACGTGTTGGAGCTGGAACTCCAATACAGCCCTACTGATTCATCTAGATATATGCATACGTGTGTGTATATGTATGTATCTATGTATGTATCTATATATGTATGTATGTATGTATGTATGTATGTATTTTATCCACTATATCACATTGCCTGTCTGGCATGAGTGATCTCCCCTGAGGATTATAAATACTTACCATTCATCCTAAGGTAAGCTTGGTAAAGCTCATGTGCCCTGTATGAGCACAGTCACTACTTTCAATTCCACTGAACTCAACAAATTATGATCTATTTCAGTAAATAGATCCAAGCACTAGTTTTAGCAATGTGTTAGTAAATATGCAGTCCTTAGCAAGATGTGCCCTCTATGCAAAAGGCTCAAATTTTGCTTTGCTATGAAATGATTCATGCACATAGCCTTGCAAGCACAACCTGTGGTATTCTGTTGCCTCCCTATAACAAAAATTAATTCTGTTTTTGCCGCTTTTCCCCAAACCATGCCAGCAAATGACAGTGTTTTTCTTGCTTCTCCCAAAGTTTCAAAAGGTCCGTACAAACACGGTTCTTATTTGTCCCTCTCCACTGGTAGTCTCTAGATTCTGGACCACTGTGTCATAAAAATTAACCCGTGACGGCTGTTCCTTAAGTGCACGGACTCCTTACAGATAATTAGGAAAAGTTGCTGTCTGTGGCTATATTTACCATTTTAAAGTAATCATATACAGTGTGCACTCACATGTCACTTAAAAGTGACCTCCAGCTACAGTAAAAATTCTAGGTCCTCCAGATATTCCACACAAATTAATTTTAGAAACACTGTCATCTGGTGGCATGTTTGAGATACAGCAATTGCCTTCCTGTGAAATTTATTCAAAATTCATAGCTAAGAGAAAAATGAGTCAACCTCCAAGAAACCAAGCCTGGCTCCTTAATACAGCATGTGAAGTGAAAGGAAGAGTTGGAGGGGAGCAGTAAATAATAGCTGCACATACTCTTTCCTGGACTCCATGTGAGAAGACTCTTGAAACTAGGCCCATTTCTCATTCTTAAATTTCTAAGGCAGTCTTAAGCATCAGTCATCTTTCTTATTTTACTTTTCCCCTCCCTTTGCAGTTCCTCCCCTTCCCCATTCTTGCCTAAATTGCTTGAATCTCCTCAAAATGTTTTGGATTGCTGTTTAGCAGTCTTTTGGAGCGGTTTGTACATTGTCTTATGATACAAGACAGAATTCACTGCAGTGTAGTCACATGATAAAGATGAGGCCAAGGATGGAGATAAATTAGATTTATGTGTTATTTGGTTTATAAAGCACTTCCATCTATCTCCCTCACTCCTGGGAAACAGTACCGTTTAGCAAAATAGGATAGTGAAAGCATAACCCAGCTGGAGTCAGGAGACCTGCATTCAAATTCTGGCTTTGTCACTTACTTGTAGTTTTACCATCTCCTTCTTTTGCCTTTGAAACAGATTATCTTCTCAGCTCCCTTCTAATTCTAAAATCTTAGATCCAAATTTCCTATGATGTTGGCCATGAGAGTGCCATTGATGGGAAAAAGAAGGAATTTGGATGTTGAGGATCTTATTTCAAAAGCCAGCCCTGGCACTTATAAGACCCTGATGAATCTCTCTGGGCCTCTCTTTCCTTATCTTTAAATTGTATGGATTGAACTTCAGGTCTAAACCTATAGTCTGAAATTACCTAAAGATCATGGGATTGGGAAGTCAACTCCAATTCAAGTTCTCCCTATTGTTCCCCATGTGACCTTAGACAAGTCACTTAATCAAACCTCCTGGGTATCAGTTTCCTTATCTGTAAAATTAAAAAATTAGACAATTAAATCTAACTTCCATAAGTGCCAGGTTTAGAGTCAGGAAGACTGATCTTCCTGAATTCAAATTTGGCCTCAGATACTTACTAACTGTATAACCCTGGGTAAGTCTCTTAACCTGTTTGCCTTAGTTTCCTCAGCTGTAAAAGGAGCTGGAGAAGAAAGTGGCAAATTAGTCTAATATCTTAGACAAACAAACAGAAAATGAATGGGGTCATAAAGAGTTGGACATGACTGAAATGACTGAACAACAAAAAACTTCTCTTCTAACTCAAAAGAAATCTATGATCATATTCATAAAGATCACCTTGGTGCAGTCTCACTTTATAGTGTGGTGAAACCTGACATTTACTGTCTAGGAACCTAAGGTGAGAGACTGCCAACAGTGGACTTGGTCTGCTGGGGCCATGGTCCCATCTCTGCTGTGGCTGGTTGGAGAGCAGCATAGGTTCTTTTACCCTGATTTTCCAGTGCAGTGTGTCTGCAGGGACAGTGTACATGAATGCAGTAAGCATTTCATATCTAGAAATAGCTCACACATGTTTATTTTATTATTGATTAGAGCATAATTTCATGGTGGAAAATAATTGTCCCATGAGTTGATTTTTTAAAAAGTGATCTAAAACTAAATCAATACATCCAAAAATGAAGTGATACATGGCTATTAGTTAACCTGAGCCATGTGGAGACCACAACATAGAATTCATATTGACAGATTGGCTTTAGGGCTAACATATGCTGTTGAGCTGTCTACACTGGCCAACTTGGTGAAATTAGAAATTACCTGTGTTCCATTTTTAATACCATTATTATATATCCCAAGCCACCAATTGTGTCATCCAAAGGGGTCATCATTTTGAACGTCTTCAGTAATTTGGTCAAAAATTTTCAGTTAACCAAAAAATAGTTAACTCATTGGTGGTATATAAACTAGGAATCAACATTTTTAAATGCTTCCTTAGCCCCAGAGAGTTTTAATGTTTATAGATACTTCAGACCACCCACTTGCAGTCTTAAACTCAAACCTTAGAGCTTCTTAGAAGGAGATTTCTGATCCCAGTATCCTTTGAGCCTTGAGGCACTGGATTTGGCACTCGCTAGGAAGTCATTGCTTAGTTCTTGTTACAGCAGCAGCAAAATATTAAAAAAAAAAAAAAATTCCCCGTTTCAGGAATGGCTTACTTTCCTTCCAAGGTCCGTTTGTTACTAGTTGTATGCTGTGTTTGCTTACAGCTCCCTTGACTTCTTGTATAGCTTTTAACCTCTGGCTTGACCACTAATGTCCATTTCCTTCTTGGATCCAGACTAACCTCTCGCCTTGTTCCTACTGATCATCTCCAGCCTTTGCCTGAGCCCTCCCAGGGTTAACTTACAACTAACTTCCCTGTTGCCCATTGTCCATTGGGAAATACAATATGGTTTAATTGACAAGCAGATGAGTTTTTATGTCTTTGATTGTTATTCAAGGGGTCTTTAGGTCCTCTTTCTCTACTGGCAAAGGTAGAAATGAATGAGCTTTTGCTTAGCCATCAACATGGGCATGTTAAAGGAAGAGAGAATTAGGTTTGGATGAAATTCTCAATTTGGATGGGAATCTTAGTTCCATCTTTGCTAGATCTCTCACCTTGGTGATATCACTTAATTTCTTTGGGCCTCAGTTTCCTTATCTGAAAAAGTGAGGGCCTGGGCTCAGTAATTCCTAAAGTCTCTTCCAGCTCCAATCTTCTGCAGTTCTCTAATCTCTGAACAATTCACCTTATGTGGGTCAAGAATCTAAGAAGCATTTGAGAGAATCCAGATTTCATCTTCTAAAACCATTACCCCAGCACATTTCCCTGGCACTGCATTAAATTAAATTAGAATAAGAAACAAGGACCAATCGATTCTTCTGTAAATTAAATACTTTAGTCTGAGTGTTTTAGCATATCCTTTTATGACTCATCCCTGCTTACCAATGGCATCCGCTGAGACATCTAGATTGTGTCCCATAGATTCAGGTGGCTGACTGTTGCCGAGCTCTCATTGTATTAGCATGGTTTCTCTCAACAAAGCTATTATAATTATTGTTATTAAAGAGAATTTGATCTCTGTGTTTTTGAGTCTAATTACATTATTTTTCAGGACATTTCTGAAAGGAGTACTTGAGAATATTTAATTTATTGTTTTAGAAGAAAAAATCTTTTTCATTGCAAAAGCTAATTCCAAATGATATCTGAAAAATTGCCTCTGAACTCTAATCCTTATAATATCAGAAATTTCAGTCATAGAGTAACAGAATCTCAGAGATGACTTGGACCACACAGGGAGTGTCTAGTATACAGTTTTTAACATGGGTTCCATAAATTTCCCAAGAGATCTATGCGTAGATTTCAAGTCTGTGAATTTGAATGAGAAAATATATTTTTATTTTTACTAACCTATAATTGAAATTGTACATTTCCTTTAATTATGAATGTTTAAAAATGATTCTGAAAAGTTTCATAGATTTCACCAGACTTCAAAATGAATTTATGACATGTGTGTGTTTGTCCTTCGTTGCCCAAGAAGACCATGCCATCAGAGAAATAATGACATGACTTATGCTTGAATTGTTTTGAGTGAGGGAGGACTGTACAGGTCATCAGCCTCACTTCTCCTCCAGAGACCTGAATCCAGTGACCTGTTCAGAATGACTGGAGATGACCCAAGATGAGGCAATTGGGGTTAAGTGACTTGCCCAAAGTCACACAGCTAGTGAGTGTCAAGTGTCTCAGGTGAGATTTGAACTCAGGTCCTCCTGACTCCTGCTCTGGTGCTCTATCCACTGTAACACCTAGCTGCCCCGAATCTATGACATAGAGATGGTTTAGAACCCCAGTCTAGTTCAAGAGCCACCTAAGCAAGAAACTGATTGATGATATTTGCAAGAAGTGGTCCATAACCTTTGCTTGATAACTAAGAAGGAAATCATAACATGCTAAGGTGAACTGTTTCACTTTTAGACAGCTCAAATTGTTATATCATGTCACAGTCTTTTTCTCAGGAGCTTCTACCTGTTATTTTCAGGTTTGTACTCTGGTGTAAAACAGGTATTTCCTTTAAACATAAACATACCCAATATATAACATGGGATTTAGAGCTCAAAGAATCCTTAGGAATCATCCTATACAACCACATTTCCCAGAGACACTGAAGTTCAATTAATTCCCTGATGTAAAAAAGTAATTATGTTAATCACTCATATGTGTCCTGTGTTGTAAGATTTACAAAGGGCTTTCCTGGCAACTCTGTTAATACCAATATTTTTCCTACTTTACAGATGAAGAAACAGAGTCTCTGAATGGTCTAGCATCTTGCTCATAATTATATTGCTACTAAGTACCCGAGGCAGGATTTGAAACAAGGTCTCTTTACTCCAAGCCTGGCACACTTTCAATTATGCAGCTTCTTCTCCTCCATATTATATAGAGGAGTCACAATTTTTTGGACCAAATCTTTGAACTCTAAATCTAGGGATCTTTCCATTTATCGCGGTACCTTTGTCTGTTCCCTGGTTTTATTTATTCATTTGACTGAGGAACCTGCTTTTTCTTTCCAGGATATATCATTTAATGCCGTTCATAGTCTTTAACCAAAGGGGATAAGATGGGGCAGCCAAGTGGCACAGTGGATAAAATGCTGGGCCTGGAATCAGCAGGACTCATTTTTCTGAGTACAAACTTGGCATCAGACACTTGCTAACTGTGTGACCCTGGGCTGCCACTTGAATCATGTTTGCCTCAGTTTCCTCAGTTATAAATTGAACTGGAGAAGGAAATGGCAAAACACTCTAGTGTCTTTGTCAAGAAAACCTCAAATGGGGTCACAAAGAGTCAGACAACAGAAAAATGCCTGAACAATGAAATGACCAAAAACATTAATTCATTCTGGTAACCTCAATGCAACTTTTTGGTAATGCCTTGCACTTTACCGATCTTTAACTTGAGATGATCACTGCATTTGCTCTCCTTTAAAAGAGTTTCACTCCATCTCCTCTCCACAATGTTAGTTTCCTTTAACTTCTACATAAAATGGTGCTGTAGGTTCCAACTTGACCAGAAAACATTGGGGAATTGCGACAGTTGAATGAGAATGTTGGTCTAGATTTGGCGATATTGTTCCAGAATTATAGTCTATGTGCCACTATTTTGGAGCTGTAAACAATCTCTGTGTATTAGTTTAAGTAAAGAATGAAGAAAAATAACTGGAGGGACTTCTTGGCTATTATCAGTTCTCTCTAGCTTGTATTGGACAGAATTTTAATTATGTGGTCCAGGGCAAGTTTCTTAAACTCTCAATGGCCATAAAAAAGTCTTTGAGACCATAGGCTACAAAACAGTTTCTCATTTAGGCTGGTGGAGGGAATTTTCACACCCCAAGTTCCCCCAAACAATTAAAACACAGACCAGGGCATACCCACAGAGTTCCACCATTATGTGCTTTAAAAAAAAAAGAAAGTAATTTTTCAGTTTAGGAGGCATTTATTTGAAATATTAAAATACCTTGGAATTACCCTCAGCTCATTTTAATTGATAACATTTTCAGAATGTGAATGGACAAAATAAATCCACTATGTTGTGATTGATTCAGGGTTCCAATCACTTTCTTCCTTGCATTTTAAAGATGACAAATTCTAGAGACATCTATTTAAAATATAGACTTTTACTCACATGCCTTGGGAGTGGGGGTTGTGAGAGCTATTTGCTTGACTTGTAGCTTTTTCTGCTGGTCTTGCATCTGTTCTGCAGGGGAATAAAACAGAAAAAAGAAAAATAATACATAATTGCATAAAGTCTGACATACAGAAAACTGAAAAAAAAAATGGAGTAAAAGCATGATGATAGGAAGAGAAGTTTTGCCAAGCCAGGCCATAGGTGGGGGAATAAAATCTGAATCTGTGATTTCATTGGTATAGAGAACTTCCAAGTTTAGAACACAGGGGAGCTAGCTGGTATAGTGGATAGCACACATGGCTTGGAGTTCAAATTCAGCCTCAGATATTTGCTAGGCATATGACCCTGGATAAGTAGCTTAACCCTGTTCACCTCAGTTTCCTCAGCTGTAAAATGAACTGGAGAAGGAAATGGCAAACCACTCAGTAGGTGTCATTGCCAAGAAAACCCCAAATGGGGTCAGGAATGGTTGTACACAACAGAAAATGACTTAAGAAGAACCAAGTTAGAAAATCCTAATCACCAAAACAGCTTCTTCTATTTAGGCTCTTAGAGTTGCTTAGACTATTAAGAGGTTAAAGGATTTATCCAGGGTCACTACTATGTGTCAGAGGTGGGGCAGACTTTCTATTATGCCCCTCTACGTCTGGGCTACAGGTAACTACAGGAAAATGAAGAGTGAGGTAAAATTTAATGGTAGTGTTTGCTTTATTTTTTAAAGAAGTTAGAAAGTGAGAAGTTTAAGAAACAGAGTAGGCGTAGACTGTATTTAAAGAATAAAACCCCAATTAGTAACATTCCAAACAGAAAAGGAAATGCAATAGATTGATTTCACACTTTAGTTTACTCACATGGCTCAATCTTAGACATATGATCCCAAATTTCTGAACATTTGGCCTAGTGATTGCAGTGTGTACACGTGTGCGCGTGTGTCTGTTGTCTAGGTAGGGTCTATCCATTCTACAGAGGCCAAGGCAGTAGGCATGGGCCTGATTGAATGAACAGCCCACTGGTTTGTAATGGGCATGCTCAATCCTTACCTACAAGCTACAGTCACCCATAGGATAGTAAGACTTGATAATCAGATGTGTGTCTGAGAGAAGGGAGGTTTTTAAACAATTTATTCTATCTCCATATCTCTAAATGTGGGTTCTACCACTTTGCAGCACCGCAAATCAATAACCAAATTCCACAGCAAACTTTTCCCACAGCATTACTCATTAAGCTTTAGTGCTACTTAAGACAAGGACCTTGCTTGTGTAAGGCCATCAAGTACTGATATTGACTCTCTGGGACATTTTTAAGGCTATTTATATCACAATAAAGCTGCTTTATTAGCCTCATCAATCAGAGCAGGGTGAATTTCACCCTGGATCAGTTCTGCCTGAACCTCTGCTACAAGGCAGGGTGAAAACTTATGGGGTGCATTATCTTCCATCTCATTTGAAATCACTTAATTGAAACAATGAACAGTGTAGTTTATTGCTTATAATATAAATGAAGGAGGCATCACTGATGTAATAATGAAAGTTTGGTCTTCTCGTTGCCCCTACCCCCATTCTCTTTGGGCAGAGCTCTGATGGATACCCAGGATGGTGATTCCTGGCTTCTAAGTCCAGGGCTAGCTGACATTGATGCAGTTAAATGTGCTAATGTGCTATGAGCATATTCCACAAGCAATCTAGGCAGGATTGCTACTACTAATAATAACTAGCGTAACAGGAAAGTGCTTTATATAGCTGATTTCACTGGATCTTCACAACAACTCTGGAAGGTTGATATCATGATTATGCCAGTTTTTTACAGATGAGGAAACTAAGGCTGAGAGATTAAGTGAAGCCCAAGATGACGCAGCTCGTATTGGAGGCCAGATTGGAATTCAGAACTTCCTGCTTCCAAGTCCAATATATTCTATGTACTGTACCATCTGGCTGCTAGTCTTCTTGGCCTGGGCTGAACTTTAGGATGTGATTTCCTGGCATTCTAGCCTTAGCAAAGTCATGCCTTCTTTTGCAGAATCAACATTATGTGACTTATGGTGAGGGTTTTTTCCTTTTCTTTTTTTCCTTTTGCTCCTTCACACACAAAGTCAGACACAGACTTGGAAGAGTGACAGTGAGTTCCACCCACTCCAACCCCCATCATAAAGATAAGAAAACTGAGGCTAGAGAAATAAAGTGACTTGCTCAAGCTCAGATAATTAATAAATAGGAAAGCCAGTTTGAATTTATTTCCTCTGACTCCAGAGCCAACGTTCTTTCCGTGCCACCCCATGGCTTCCAGTTGGACATCTAAGAGATGGCCAAGTGAAAAGGCAACAATACATGATGGGCCCTTCCCAGCATTCTGGGAAAGCACTATAGTTTGTTGTTTTTTTTTTTATAGAATCATTAATTTCTCAAAAATGGGAAATGGTTTCATTCTGAGGAATACTCAGACAATTTTTTTTTGCTTCAAAAACATAAATGTTTAGCACTATCAAGTGCTTCTAAATCTAGCCCCAATCTATCTTAACTTCACCAGCCTTCTTAGTTCTTCCTGAGTCCCTACTTACCTTTTTTTCCCTTAATCTACCCACTCATAAACATGATTTGAGAAAAAAAAGAGATGAAATAAGGATGGAATTGAAAATAATGAATGAGAGCTAGAGAGGGAAGGGGGTAAAGACAGTGACAGAGACAAAGAGACATAAGTAGAGAGAGAGACAGAGAGAGACAAATTCCTATGCTGTGTCTTAACATTATGAAGATTTTTTTTAACATATTATCCTATTCTGTACATTTAAATCAATACAATTTGAGAATAGGGTGTCATTTCTGTTCAAGTTTCCACTTCTTTTTCTTGAACATGGTCTCTGAATTCATGGAGGGTATTCAGGAGGTAGTAAAGGCTTGAGAATGTAGCAGTAACTTTAGGCCAAGCAGTACAGGACAATTTGAGAATACTTGCCTTTTGCAAATATGTCCTAAGGCTAATAAGAACTGTGCTTTAATGGTTAATTGGTGGGGCAATGTTTATTTTTTATTTATTATTTTTATTATTTATTTTAATTTTTTATTTATTTTTAATAAGTTCAAGAGAAATAAGGGTGATAAATACCAGTAGATATTTAAATGATGTGAGAGTGATATGAGAGAAGAGAAAGAGTGAGAAATGGAAACAGGGACAGAATCAAGGATAGAGAAATGGAGACAGAGTCAAAGAAAGACAGAAAGAGAGAAGAAAGAGAGAGAGACACACGGGGACAGATAGAGAGAGACAGAGAAGAGAAGAGGAGAAAAGAGAGGAGAGATTCTTGCCTATAATGTGTTGTTTTTTTTAAACCTGTGGGTATTTTTAATAGGATTGTAAAATCATAGACTAAGATCTCAGAAGAGATCTCAGACAATCTAGAGCACTGCCTTCTTTTTATAGATGAGGAGACAGAGACTCAGAGATTATAAGTGACTTAACCAAGATCCCAAGGGTAACAAGGAGTAGGACTGAGGTTTGAACCAAGGTCCTTTGAGAAAGAGGTCCAGCATCCTAACCATAGCACTTTATCTTATTTTATTTACAAAGATGTTTGCATATATTATCCCTGCTGAGCCTCACAACAGGCTCCTGAAGTAATAGGTCAAAAATGTTCTTATCATTTTACAGATAAAAAAATTGAGGCCCAGAAATGTTAAGTCCCTTGCCAAGATCATAAATGAATCGTGGACTTTTCTAACTCCAAGTCCAAAGCTCTTTCCATTACACTATGGCCCCCTGAAGTTAGTTAGAGAAAGGTGCGCACTGGGTGGTTACAGTCCTTATTTTTCCCATGTTCTTGCAGTTCTTGTTTCAGAGAAGAAAAGATGAACATGTGCAGCTTATTACAAACAATCCATCAGGTAGAGAGCAGAAAGGGTGAAGGCAACATGACCTTTTGCATTAACTCCAGCCAGATGCTTATTACTGAGTGACTCTGGCTGAATGAGGTTTATCACAGCTATCGACTGTCCTGTAGGGAAGGATATATGCTCCTGGGTTAAAGTTGCTTGTCTTCCAGGGCCCTGAGAGGCCTTAAGTCAGATGTGCTTGACCCACTCTCATCTGGATAGCTCTATCAGTGCCTTGCTACTGAAATACTAAGGTTTGGATTAGAAACAAGGTCTCTGCCTATTTACCTGACATAGTAAAAACCGTAACAAGATTTCAGGAGTGTATTTACATCATTAAAAAAAGATACTAGCTAGAAAAGACAAGAGAAAGGTAGATTCATAACATTTTGGCCAGATGGGGTGGTAGGAAAGGAAACCATCTTGGCTTTCAAAGAAATATCCCTCTTTTTATTGGTCTATTTTCTCCATTAAGAGGACAGATAGGTATATGCCCCTTACAGAAGGGTATGTTTTAGTTCTGTCTTTGTAAATATAGTATTTATTTACAACACATTGTATATAGTAGGTGCTTAACAAATGCTTCTTGAATTAAATTGAATTTCTTGTCAAGTCATCAAACACTTGTTAAATACTGTGTGCCTGGTACTGTGCTAAGCCACTGGGGATGCAAAGCCCCTGGTTTTCTCTTTAAAACTGAACATTTGGAGCTGAATTTTGTAATATCTATCATTTCCCTACTTCATGCAGCCAGCAGATCAGTAAGCCATTTTGCAGGCTAGACAAATCAGTACCTGGTACTCATTCAGTCATTTGACAAACGTTTGGTAAATCCACACTTATATTCGGAGCACCTTTCTGGGCCCTGGGATAGATAAAAACATCAATTACAAGGCAGTCCTTCCCTTCACAGTTTATAATAAGATGAAAGAATGTAGGTCTAAAAACTATAAATAACAATAAAAGATAAATGAATGAGAATGGTACAAGAAAAATTTTATGTGAGAATGAGGTCCAAAAGGAGAAATAGCAATCCTCCCTGAGAGTGTCAAGTAAATAAATGGTAAATTCTACAATCCCATAAAAGTGTAGAGGGAAAAAACAGTAAGTGAGGTTGGGGAACATCAGAAAGGTTTAAGGATAGGGGAGATTGAAGTACCCTTGTAGGGAAGGGTCATGAAAGAAGGTAGATGGGATATTTCCAAGAGGGATTGTGAGTGGAGATGGTAATATGAGAAGAAATAAGAGATCCTGGTATGAAATGTAAGGAATAGAGGAGAGGGATAATGAGGGACATGAAATACTAATGGGAGGAGAGGATGGCAATCCCTTGGGGGCAGGAACAGTCAAAAAGTGGTTCTAAGATTGTGAGTGACCCTGGGAGAAAGGGAGTGAAGATCTTATAAGGAAGAAATAGTGGTACATTGAATGGCAAAAACACTGGATTTGGAATCAGAGAATCTGGTTTTGAATTGCACTCTCATTATATACTTATTGTGGGATCTTTAACAAGTCAGGAATTCTTCCAGTTGAGATTTTTCTTGTTACCCTGTTATCTAAGGCTTAAAGGGTAGGTGACTGATTGCTAATTCTGTTCCAGGACCCTTGCACGGAATGTGTTTGAATTTCACCAACTGTAATAACCCAGCCATAATACCTGCCTTTACCCCTAATGCCTCTGATCAAGTCACTGCCAACTGGCCATAGGGACTATAGTTCTTTAGTATCCATTAGGTTGACCAAGAGGGACAAGCTCCCAGGCACTAAGAGATACCAGGCTGAGCGGCAAAGCACGCAGAAAGAGAGTCAAGAGAAATGGGAAACATAGAGCTTGTAGCCAAGCCAGACAGTTATGTGGCATGTTTGATATAGGTCACAAAGGGCTAAGATACTTTGAATGCCTTAATATTTTTTCATCTTTCAACCCGCCAACTTCTTCTAGGCAAAGTATATTATAACATGTCCCTCTAACCACGTAGTTCTAGAGTGCACTATGCAAGAATCCTTCTCTGCCGTGTTTTGTGATTGATGTTCAGAACATTTAGATTGAAAGTTGTCACATTCAGGGTGCTCAGAAAGATACATGCTTGAAGGGAAACCAGTCTAGTATACCTCTCAGGAATTTATCTTGTTACCAGCTGACCTACAGAATAAGACAGGGACATCTCCAAGTTCTTCAGAGAGAGAAGGAGGCAGTTCCATAGAGACATGAAGATATTTCCATGTGCAGAGAGCACAAGCAAGTACATACGATTAGGGGATGAGGCCACTTGTTTGACAGCCACTGAAAGCCTCTTTTATCTCATTAACACACTCTGTGGCAACCTGGTTATTGAAAAAAGCTGTGGCTTTTGTGACAAAATTTGAAAGAGTGATTTTTTTCTGCTAAGCTCTTATTAGAGGTTAGCAGAGCACTTTTGTGAGACAAGGTAGAATGTGAACCTTTCATCTCAGTGAATTGTGAATCTATGCTCTATGCTTTGGGCAGGAATGCTTTCCTGTAGCTAAAAACTACTATAGCAGGGACCTACTTGCTTCTGGGAAAAGAGTATGTTATTTGCTTTAGGTCAGAAGCTGGCAGTTCATTATCAGAGGATATTCGCTGAACAAATATTTCTCTAGTATGTCTCCCTCTTGCCCCTCTGCAAGGCAATGTGACCATTGCATTTATTATGAGATGGCTTACCTGGAGCCAGACAAGTTGGTGTTTAGAGAATAAACCTCATAGTTTCTTATTGTTTTACAGGCTTAGTTCACTAAGCCATACTTGACCAACTACCGTATTAGCCTGAATAAGGCTTCTTCAAAGCTCAGATATGTCTGACTTTCACACAACCTGAGGATATATGGACAATAATCAGTGTTGTTTAATAATGTGTGTGTGTGTGTGTGTGTGTGCACTCACATACATACACACAGTCTTCCAAAAGATAGTGTTGTTTTAAACTAAAAATTTATCTTTTTTCCTTTTTAATTATTATTTTATAGTGTTCTACAATCACTTCCATATAACTTAGATTTTTCCCTCCCTCCCCTTCTTTCCCCCCTCTCCCCCTTTTTCCCTCTTCCTTCTCCCCTCATTCCCTGAGACAGCATACAATTTTATATAGGTATTACACATACATTCCTATTAAATAAATTTTCACCTTAGTCATATTGCATAGAAGAATTAAAATAAATGGGAGAAATCATAAAACAAACCAAAATGTAATATAAAAGAAAATGATCTGCTATATTCTGTGATTGAATTCCATAGTTCTTTCTCTGGATGTGGAAGGCATTTTGCCTTAAGAGACCATTGGGAATTTTTTTAAGTCCTTGCATTGCATTGAAGTTCTAAGTCTACCAGAAAACATCCTCACACACTGTGGTTGTTGCTGTGTACAAAGTTCTCCTGGTTCTGCTCCTTTTGCTCAGCATTAGTTCATATAAATCTTTCCAGGCCTCTCTGAAGTCTTCCTGTCCATCATTTCTTACAGCACAATAGTATTTCATTACATTCATATACCACAATTTATTCAGCTGTTCCCCAATTGATGGGCATCCAGTTGATTTCCAGTTTTTGGCTACCACAAAGAGTGCTGCTATAAATATTTTTTGTGCATGTGGGACCCTTTCCCATTTTTATGATCTCTTGGGGATACAGTCCTAGAAGCGGTATTGCTAGGTCAAAGGGTACGCACAACTTTGTAGCCCTTTGGGCATATTTTCAAATTGCTCTCCAGAATGGTTGGATCAGCTCACAGCTCCACCAACAATGAATTACTGTTCCAATTCTCCCTTTTCTTCTCCAACATTTATCATCTTCCTGTTTTGCCATGTTAGGCAATCTGATAGGTGTGATGTGATATCTCAGAGTTGTTTTGATTTGCATTCTCTAATCAATAGTGATTTAGAGCATTTTTTTCCTAAGACTATAGATAGCTTTAATTTCTTCCTCTGAAAACTGCTTCTTAATATCCTTTGACCATTTATCAATTGGGGAATGACTTGTATTCTTGTACATTTAACTCAGTTCTCTATGTATTTTAGAAATGAGGCCTTTATCACAGACACTAGTTTCAAAAATTCTTCCTCAGTTTTCTGCTTTCTTCCTAATCTTGGTTGCATTGGGTTTGGTTGTGCAAAAACTTTTCAGTTTAATATAATCAAAATTATCCATTTTGCATTTCATAATGTTTTCTATCTCTTGTTTAGTCAAAAATTCTTCCCTTCTCCATAAATCTGATAAATACAGTATTCCTTACTCCATTAATTTGTTTATAGTACCAATATTTATGCCTAGATCATGTACCCATTTGGACTTTATTCTTGTGTACAATGTCAGGCATTGGTCTATGCCTAGTTTCCGCCACACTGTTATCCAGTTTTCCCAGTAATTTTTGTTGAACAGGGAGTTCTTACCACAGAAGCTGGGGTACTTGGGTTTATCAAACAGTAGATTGTTATATTCTTTGACTACTGTGTCTTGAGTACCTAATCTATTCCACTGGTTGACTCTTCTGTTTCTTAGCCAATACCAAGTGGTTCTGATAATTGCTGCTTTGTAATAATACAATTTGAGATCTTATAGAACTAGGCCACCTTCCCTAGCATTTCTTATCATTAGTTCCCTTGATATTCTGGACTTTTTGTTCTTCCAGATAAATTTTGATATTATCTTTTCTAGCTCTAGAAAATAATTATCTGATAGTTTGATTGGTATGGCACTGAATAAGTAAATTAATTTGGGTAGAATTGTCATTTTTATTATATTAGCTCAGCCTACCCATAAGCAACTGATGTTTTTCCACTTACTTAGATCTGACTTTATTTGCGCAAAAAGTGTTTTGTAATTGTATTCATATAACCCCTGGATTTGTTTTGGCAGGTAGATTTTATAGTGTCTACCCTAGCTTTAAATGGGATTTCTCTTTCTATCTCTTGCTGTTGGACTTTGTTGCTAATATATAGGAATGCAGATGATTTGTGTGGGTTTATTTTGCAACCTGCAACTTTGCCAAAGTTGTTTATTGTTTCAAGTAGTTTTTTACTTGAATCTCTGGGGTTCTCTATATCATCCTATCATCTGCAAAGAGTGATAACTTAGTTTCTTCTTTGCCTAAACTAATTCCTTCAATTTCTTTTTCTTCTCTTATTGCTAAAGCTAACATTTCTAGTACTATATTGAATAATAGTGGTGATAATGGACATCCTTGTTTCATTCTTGATCTTACTGGAAATGCATCTACCTTATCTCCATTGCATATAATGCTTGCTGATGGTTTTAGGTAAATACTGCTTATTATTTTATGGAAAGTTCCCTTTGTTCCTATTCTCTACTGTGTTTTCATTAGGAATAGGTGTTATATTTTGTCAAAAGCCTTTTTTGTATCTGTTGAGATAATCATGTGGTTTCTGTTAGTTTTGTTGCTGATAGGATTAATAATGTTAATAGTTTTCCTAATATTAAACCAGCCCTGCATTCCTGGTATGAATCCTACCTGATCATAATGTATTATTCTCATGATAAGTTGCTATATTCTTTTTGCTAAAATCTTATTTAAAATTTTTGCATCTATATTCATTACAGAAATTGGTCTATAATTTTCTTTCTTTGTTTTGGCACTTCCTCGTTTAGGTATCAAAATCATATTTGTATAATAAAAAGAATTTGGGAGTTCCCCTTCTTCCCAAATTTTCCCAAATAATCTATATAGTATTGGAATTAACTGTTCTTTAAATGTTTGATAGAATTTGCTTGTAAATCCATCTGGCCCTGCAGATTTTTTCCTAGGGAGTTAATTGATGGCTTGTTCAATTTCTTTTTCTCAGATGGGGTTGTTTAAGTATTCAACTTCCTCTTCTGTTAATCTGGGCAATTTGTATTTTTAAAAATAATCATCCATCTCATTTAGGTTTTCGAATTTATGGGCATAAAGTTGGGTAAAGTAATTTCTAATTATTATTTTAATTTCTACCGCATTGGAAGTGAGTTCATCCTTTTCATTTTTTATATTAGGAATTTGGTTTTCTTCTTCCTTTTTTAATCAAATTGACCAAAGGTCTATCAATTTTATTGTTTTTTTCATAAAACCAACTCAGTTTTATTTATTAGTTCAATAATCTTAATCTCAATTTTATTAATCTCTCCTTTGGTTTTCAGTAAAAATTTATCTTAATTAAAGGTTAAAACATCATTAAGATTTTTGGGAAAACACACAATGTAAGCATATATATACACAAGTACATCTGTGTTTTATAGGTATGTATATCTATATCTCTATAAATATTCATGTCTGTATCCTGGTCATCTATATCCAGTTCTATCTCATCTATAATTTATCTTTCTATGATCTAGTCTTATTTTTAGATATTTATCATCTCTGGGTCACCTATGTATCTATTCTGTTGCTGTTCACTCATTCAATCGTGACTGACTCTTTATGATCCCATGGACTCTATTCTCTATTGGGCTTTCCTGGCAAAAATACTGAAGTAGTTTTTCTATTTCCTTCTCTGGTGTATATCTATTCTATCTATCAACTATCTATCTATCTATCTATCTATCTATCTATCTATCTATCTATCTATCTATCTATGTCTGTCTGTCTATCCATCCATCCATCCATCCATCAATCTATCTATTGTAGCATAGAGCTTAGAGTAGTATAGTGTAGGATTAGAAGCCTGCCTGCTTCTAAGTAAAGATAAGTGAGGTTTGAGCCCCTCCCTCTGATGCACACTTGCCAAATCACTTGATATCTCAGTTCCTCTGACAACTATCTAACGCTATACAAGTTGCAGAATTGTTGTGGATATGCATTAAAATTATAAGTCTAGTATATGTATGTTTGGGTAAATATGTATTTATATAATGTGAATGTATATATGTGTATATATATATATATGCATGCATGTGTGCACACAAACATGTATGTATATCACAGTGTCTCCAAAGGTTTTGTGCTTAATAAGATTTTTGGGGGGAACTGTGCACACATATGCATATGTACATACATATATATGATATATAAAGTCATATCATATGATATACCTTTTCAAGGTATCATTTTAAGACTATAGACTATATCCCAGGAATGGTTTATATTTAGAATTGTAGAGCCCATTCTAAAGACTACAAAGAATATTAGTCACAGATGAATACTTCTATTTGTCAAATATCAAAGCCTCCCAAATGTGTGTGATGCTAGAATTTTCAAAGGAGTTGGAGAAATACAGTCAATTACTTCTGCATACTCATGTTGCAAGCCATACATGCAATCCCTTTGTGCTTTTGTTTTTGTTTCCAATAGATGGAGCATTTATTCCTGACAAGTGCCCAGAAATGCTGTCACCTTTGCAGATAGATTTTGAGGTGATTTAAGTGACATATGAGTGGCATTGAGTAATAATATTGGTTGCATGTTGCTGTTGTCTAAATAGTCATTTCTTTTTCTTGGCAAAGGTCGTTTGGGAGTCAGCATTATAACGCTTACTTTTCTACTTGTTGAGTTTCGTTGATCAGGATTGACACAGGAAAATAACAAAAGGCCCTTTGGCAAGAAGAAAATTTGGCTCTTGGCTTTGAACTTTATCTCCCATTCACAAAAGAGGGGAAGAAATATCTCATGTTATAAGATATTTATATAATATTATGACTGCTTGTTGATCTAGGGTATAACATTCTGGGGATAATAATCCACAGAATGGGGAGACTAAAATAGGATGATTTTTATAGTCTTTTCAAGTTCTTTATTTCTGTATTTCTAGAAAGGCTTTTCAAGTTCTATATTTTTTTATTTCTATTGTTTTGTGAGTCTGCCTTGTGAGATATTGAAGTTGCCTCTAAAATTTCCCAAATATCTTAGAAGAAAGAGTAATACAGTCAATCCCTACATTCTGTGTATCCTATCAGTTCAGAATATCACATGATTAACTGGACTTTCCCAATGAATATCAATTATGCCACAATTTGTGGCTTTGAAGAAACACTCAGGTCAGTCAGAAATTTGACCATTAGCTACTTACTTTAATCACTGAAGACAGCTGGATGGATCAGGAAATTTTGATCATCTAATCACAATGGCCACCACCACCACCATTTTTATCCATGTCTTTCTATCTCCATTTTAGCCCGGTGACTGACAGATAGTAGATATTAAATAAACACTGATTGATTGATTGATTGATTGAGCATCTTTTGGGGGCTGAATTTTCCAGTTTAGTTCAGTCATGAAAATGAAGATGAGATTGCACTAGCTGATGACATAGCACTGGGTAGATAGCATGTGTACTGTGAGACATCCTATGATAAAAACTGGAAAACATGATCAGAGATGTAAGAAATTGTACTTAAATGTCTAAAGCTAAGCTCAGAAACTCCATTTTTACGGAGAAAACACCAACCTCAAAATTTCTTCACTGACAATTGTTAAAAAATACAGAGATGCAGCGTGAGAACTTTGTATTTATAAAATATCAATATGACAAAATAAGAGAAATAGACGTGTCTTTCAAACTCAATTTGTGTCTTTCATAGAAATTTGCACATAAGAACACATTCCCCACCCCACCACCCATACACGTGCATACGTACACATGCACAGCAAAACATTTGCCTACTCAGCTTTTCATCCATTTTAGAAGCAAAGAGTGACTTAATTGTGGCTTTTCAAGGAGGCATGTAAAAAGGAACTGCCTTTCTCAACTTTATTTTAGAATGCTAGTATTTCTGTACCTGTTAAAGTTGCACATCTCCTGCAATTGATTTGAGGCTTTAATAAAAAATGTGTTTCAGATACTTTTAAAATTAAACATCTGTGCCTTTTCCTGAAGTATCTTTTCATTTACTCCTTTTTTTTTTCTCTCCAACTCATTCTCCAAAAAGGACTTGAGATAAAGATACTAGTCAATAGATAAGGGCCACTCTTCAGTCTGTCACTGCTTGAAAAGGAAGAGAACATTTCCTGAAACCAATGTTCTACAAAGGTTTGGACCCGAGTGGTCTATTTATTTTGATCAATGTGGAATATCACATGATCCATCTAGCTGTGGTTTTCGTGCTCAGCAAGAAATTGGTCAAAAGGATCAGCTTACCTATGACATATTTGGATTTATTGGTTCCATGGAAAAGTCAGGTCCAGTGACCTCATATAGGTACTTGGCCTGGTGCTCAAAATCATTCTGATCCCAGACTCTCAGAATTAGAAGGAACTGTAATGGTTATGTGATCTGTCCTAGGCATAAATAAGCATCCTTTCTATCTAGCTTATAAGCGATCAGCCAACTTGCAATCCAACATAAAATAAAAAGGAACACCATAAATTCTAAATTTATGATTTTATGATCTTTTGACATCTAAATGCTACCTGATAAAGATGTCTCTATTTTAAGAGAATTTTCTTTGTCTCAAGTCAAAATGTGTTCTCTTTACCTCTACCAGTTCTTCCTAATTCTTGACAGTAGGGTCAAGCCAAGAAAATTTTTTCCCTTTTTCATGTGATAGCATTTTAAATACTGTATAGTCAAACATCTCCAGTTGGGACCTTGATCCATTCTTAATCCATGTTGTCCTGTTCTGGAAAACTAATTTATCAGTGGGTTTCTTAAAGTGAAACTCATGGAAGTTGACATAGTACATCAATTGTGGTCTGACTATTGCAGGAAACAATGGAACCAACATGACCCTAGCCTTGAATGCAGCTTCTGTTTTTGGCTGCCATATCATTCTTTTGACCCCTTACAAAGCTTGCTGTCCACTTAAACCTCAAGAATTGAAATAGTCAGATTATTCCATGCCCTGTTGTACTTGTGAAGTTTATTTTTTGAACTCTGGTGTAAGAATTTATTTTTGTCTTCTAGAATTTCATCTTATTATCAATCTAATATTCTGGCCTGTGTACTTTTTGACTTATGATTCTGTTGTCGTACATCTTGGTATGAGACAGTTTTCTTCCTTCAGGTCATCCTTGTGTGTCATGCTCTCCTATCCTCCGATCATCTTGGTCCTTTTCCTCTGGGTGATTTCTAATTTGTCAATGTTTTTTCTAAAATGTAATGTTGAACAACATATTCTAGATGTGGTCTTGATAGGACAGAGTACCTCTCTTATCATGGAGACCATCTCTTTGTCAACGTTGCATAAAACAGTTTTTACTTTTTGACCCTATAAAATCGTATTACGAGAGTAGCAGATGAAGAGGCTATGTAGCACAATGTATTGGGCCTGGAATCAGGTAGACATGAGTTCAAACTTGGCCTTAGTCATTTGCTAGCAATGTAACCATAGACAAGCTACTTAACCTCTGCCTACCTCAGTTTCTTCAAATATGAAATGGGGATAATATTAGTGTCTGCCTCATAGGGTGGTTGTGTAAAGCACTTAGCGTACTGCCTCACACACAGTCAGTACTTGACAAATGTGTGTTTCTTTCCTTCATGCCTCCAACCTCATGTCTAAACTTGGCTCATCTGTCCTGTGCTCATGTTGTTATTTATTTGCTTGTTTCTGGAAATAAGTCTTATTCATATCAAAATCTTTCTTATTGAATTTGATCCTTCTTTTTGTATTTTAAACAAACAATCAAAAACCTTTTATTCAATGTTAGGCATTATGTTGGGCATTGATTATACAAATAAAAAAGGAATTCTTACAATGGATATAGAATAGATACAAAGAGAATCAAGGTACATTAACTACACGGTATTGTGGTAGGGAAGAAGCAGCGGTTGAGGGGACAGGAAAACTATCGTGTAGAAGGTAATGCTGCATCTTGAAAAAGGAGAGGAATTCTATATGGTCAAAGTGAAGACAGTGCTATCCAGTGTGAAGTCATGGAGATGGGAGATGGAATGCTATGAATGTGCCTCAGAAGGAAGGCCAGTGTAGCTGGACTGTGGACTTCAGAAGAAGCAGCAATATATGATGAAGCTAGAAACATAGTCTGGGGCCAGATTTTAAAGGGCTTTAAAAGGTAAACAGAAGAGTTTCTGTGTTATTCTAGATGTAAGTCCCTAGTGTAGACTGGGTAGGGGAATGAAAGAATCAAATCCATGTTTGAAGAGAAATAATAAGTAATGAAGTTGGAAGCCAGTTTTCTAAGGTTTGAGTAATGGGTAAGGAGAGGAAGTTAATACAGGAATTGTACAGAGCTTTGTCTAGAAGTTTAACTGAGTAAAGGAAAATAAATATAAGATGATATCTTGAGAAGATGAATGGCAGGGTATAACTTTTTCTTAAGGGTTGGAAGACATGGGCATGTTTGAAGGCAGCAGGAAGGACCCAGCACATAGGGAAAGAATAGAAATTATTTTGAGGTTGAAATCTGCTAGAGAATACAGGAAATGATGAAATGAAGGATACATAGAAAAGACTTGACTTTGGCAAAGAGAAAGGATTGCTAGTTGTAGAGACTGGAAGAAAGAAGGAAGTAGGAATAATGTCATGGGGTTTTGATATGGAGAGAGGGGAGCTCATATTGAATCCCTGGAAACCTTCACTAAAGACATCCTTCCGTATTGGCATTACATCATTAATGACAATGGTTTGATTGAATTCATTCAATGAGGTCAAACTCCATCTAGCTGCGCCTACTGCCCATTTCCATCTAGGCCACAAAATTATTATAAATTTTAAGAAGCTTTCGGAAGTACAGTTCTACTATCTCTCCAGCATTTCTGTGATCTGCCAATCTAGTGACCTTATAGAAAAGTTAAAATATGTCTAGATTTCCATGACCTACTTTTGATGAAATCTTTCTGACTCTTAGTAATACCTACCTACCTTTCAAAAAATTTATTCACCCTTTAAAAATACCTTCTGGGGTTTTACAAGAAATTACAGTTAAGTTAAGCAGCCTATAATACATGGATTTTCCCTTTTTTCTTGTTTTGAAAATCAATGCACTATATGCCTAGCATCATTCTTGCAGCACCACTTTGATTTTCCCATTTTCCCCCAATTAATGAGTAGTTCAACAATCAAATTCAGCAGTGTATTAAGTATGCTGAGATGCAATTTATCTAGTCAAGATGACTGGAACTCATTGAAAGAAGTTATGATTTCCTCTTATCTGTCCATTTAGCTTGGGTTTCAGTTCCTCAGTAATCATCTTTTTTGTTTTGTTTTGCCTTTCCACATTGTTCTCCCTGTTAGAGAAAACAAAAGGAAATGAATTCATCAGTAGTTCTACCTTTTATCTCATG
Source organism: Bettongia penicillata ogilbyi (assembly GCA_023548195.1). NCBI lineage: Eukaryota > Metazoa > Chordata > Mammalia > Diprotodontia > Potoroidae > Bettongia > Bettongia penicillata. The sequence goes on along the minus strand of JAJHZJ010000195.1, from coordinate 3,735,761 downwards.
TCTATTATCATAATACCATCTACCTGCTGAAGTAGTCTGAGCCCCTCTTGTCCTCAAAGAAGAATTTTTTTAAAGGTTGTTTTCCTTATTATAGAAGTTAGTGACAGCCTTAAGTCATCCTGACAGTTATCAATCATGAAAGTAATAAAATTTTTGCCAATTTTTCAATGTACTATGCATATACATGTATATTATATCCAATATATATGTATATATACCTAATCTATACATACATGCGTATACGGTTATACAACTTCAATTGGTTGGTGATCTTTTGTATACTTGCTGGTCTCTTTAGGCAATGGAGTAATATATGTAGTACTTCAGTTAAGCTGAAAGAATCTTAAATGTGTATCCTTTTAAAAATTCATATTTGTTATAAAACATGGTGGTGGGGATAGAGTGAGATCAAATAGCAGCTCTTATTCTCGTTAGCTGTGTGAACATGAGCAAGTCACTGAAGCTTCCAGAACCTCAATTTCTCTCATCTGTAAAATGATAGAGATAGTGAATCTCATGTATTATGCAGAATTTTAAAAGACTATATAAATACCAATTATAATTGTTTTATATCTTCAGAATTTTATTCTTGAATCATTACATTACCATTTCCCTTAGGTTGACTTTCCTTGATAGATTTAAAAGGAAGGAATCCTAACTATCTTCTCTATGAAACTCTCGAGAAGTTCTCTCATAATCCAGTGTTCATGGCAGCCTAGGCTTCAAGCTTTCTTCTCCATCTTTAGTAGTGAGGCAGCTAGGTGGTGCAGTGGATAGTGCACCAATGCAGGAGTCAGGAGGACCTGAGTTCAAATCTCACCTCAGATACTTGACACTCACTTGGGCAAGTCATTTAACCCCAATTGCCTCATCCTGGGTCATCTCTAGTCATCCTGATGAATATGTGGTTACTGGACTCAGATGGCTCTGGAGGAAAGTGAGGCTGGTGACCTGCACAGCCCTTCCTCACTCAAAACAAAGTCAAGTGCAAGTCATGTCATCATTTCTCTGATGGCATGGTCTTCTTCGGCAATGAAGGATGAACACACACCATCGTTAGTATAAACTCCAAGATTAAGTGGTTACTTCCTCTATTTTCTTTGTTGCTTCAAAAACTGGACCTTTGAAAGAATGAAATTATGACTAAAGCAACGTCTCTGCTTTTTACAGAAATAGATCTCCAGCATATGTAGTGATTTAAATAATAAAGAATTATGTGCTTACCTTATTTTGTCTTTAATAGTCTAAATGTTAAATTATTTTGAGAAGTATCACAATAAGTGATTCAGTGTCTCCATGAGAGTTCGGAGTGCTTTAAATCAAGTGACCTCTAAGCCAGTGATTCTCATCTTAACTAAATTCCTGTTTCAGAGAACAACTCAGATTCTCCCAGCAAATAAGAGCTGGAGGAAAGATTTAGGAAGAGACAAAATTCATGGCCAAATGCCCTATACGTTTAGGGAAGAGAAGCATCTCATTCACCCTCACAGTCCCTGCAGCATCTAGCATAGTGTCTAGCACGTTGTATGTGCTCAATAGGTAACTGATGAAGGAATGAATGAATGAGATGAAATGAATGTGTCGCTCTCCCCAGGTGGTTGTATATCAGCTCCTTGATCCCTCTTTGCTCTGTGTCAATGGGAAAACAACATGCAGTTTGGTCCCCCTCAAGGGTAGTTTTTTTCTCAAAAAGTATGCTGCAACATACTTGTTTACTATAATTTTAGCAGATATGCTGCAAAACTCGTCTGAACACTACAAGTATTGTATGTTCCCTAGCTCTCCAACCAGCTGTAGTTTCCTTCCTCCACTTTGCACTTTGGTCTAGGGAAGGTCATGTGGGCAAATCTATCCATGCCTTGCAAGTCCTGGGAAGTAAATGAAAGGGTGAGATGGAGGGAAAGGAGAATAAAGAATGAAGGAATCCTAAGACTAGTTAATAGTGTTGAGGCTCAACTGTCTAAGAATCTTTATTTGTCTTTTGCCTTTCTTTCACCATACTTCAATTCCTGGTGACAACAAAATACTGTGCTGTGATTAAAAGAGAGTTGTTTAAGATGCACTGCTCTTTGGATGCGTGAATTTTTTTTACAAGTCAGGTTCCATGTATTTAAACATATCTATCTGTTAGTGTCCCAAGTAAGTTTTAAAGCTAAAAATTCTACATAAGAGAAGGATCAGTGTTGTATTTTTGCTTGGATCTACATGGAACGAAACAGCCATACAGGTTTTTAAAAACAGTTAAAAAGAACAAATATTATTTTTCCATGTAGGAATTATCCCATTTTCATTATAATTATCAGTGATGTTTTTATTAATATTATGATATAGTTATTGACATTCATGATGTCAATATTTATTCATGTAATTAATATTGATGTTTATTAATATTGATATTTTATAGATATGGCCTTTTTTCCATTATAGCATAACTCATCAAAAGCTCAAAGGCATTTGAAATAATCCCTAATATCAATAAGGGAAATCTAAATCTTTCCTCTGCTCCAGGAAAAATGCTTTCAGGCAATGTGGCCTAATAAATAGTGTGCTGGACTTGAAGTAAGGAAGATCAAGGTTCATGTTCTTTCTCTAACATTTATTAGGAATGAAGCCGTGGAGAATTCCAGTAACTTCATTGAGTCTCAGTATCCTCAGGTATAAAGTGAAGATAATAATCCTTCTGATATATACCCACAAAGGTTGTTGTTTGGCTTAAATAAGCTAATACATGTAAAGCACTTTGCAAACCTTTAAGCACTGTGTATTAGGTGCCATTGTATTGTAGGCATGCATATATAGATACATACATGTATAGATAAATGATATCTAATTGGAATGAATGTGAGTAAATAGTGATGACCTAGAGCTCCATTCCCATGTCCTCTCCATCCAGGGAGACCATTCTCTGCATTTACAGGAAGATCATCAATTGAGAAAGTACAGTGAGATCAGGCACCACCACCAGCAGTCTCCTAGTCCCCAACCCCTACTGTCTTTTCTTTTTAAACTGCTAATTATAAATCAACTCAGAGTTTTCATGTTGCCAAGAGAAACACCATCAAATGCATCCTGCCAAATTTTGCTCTTCTTCTCTTTATTTATTTATTGCTCTACCCTAATTTAAAAAGCATATTGTGGGTCCTGGGATGAAGGTGAGTTAGAAGAAAGCTCCTAGGAGTTCCCAATCCTGCGCCCTCCATCCTTTTCATTGTTCTTTCCTCCAAAGTAGAAGAGTGGGCAAATGTGGTGAAACAGTGGGAAGTGCACTCCTATTGAGCTGAGAGAAAGAAAATTGAGAGGAGGGAGGAAAAGGAAACAGTGAAAGAATAAAGGAGTTTTGTTAGGGGGGGAGGAGAGATACAAGGGAGTGAAAAAAATCAAAGGAGAGATTGCCATCAGATGGCAACTCGAAACAAGAAGAGACAGGTAGTAAGCAATAAAAGTAGCGGCAGGGGAAAGAAAGATGGACATGATTGAAAATAAGGGAAGAGTGGAAAGAAAATTAATAACTAATGAGGAAAGAAAGAGGAGAGGGAGAGACTGAGAGCCAAAGCAAAATGGAGAATACAATGAAAGTTTCTGAAAGCTGGTCTATAATGATTGTTGATGGAAGGAAAGAATAGACTTTGAGCAGTTGAATTATTTCTCCTTTGAAAGCTTCATTAAATGATCATATTTCAGGGCTAGCTTTAGATATGGAAATGAGTATCTTTCAGTACTTCTCCCCTGAACAGGAGCCCTGCTCTAATTTCAAGGGAAAGAGAAACATCAGGGAGCTACCATTCTTTATAAACATCAGCGCCTCACGCCAACACCAGAGGTCAGTGGATAATGAGTGAGCCAAAGTGCTACAGGGAAAGAGCATCTATCTAACCCATATCCCATAAAAATCTGAAACACAGAATTCTTCTTGGCATTGACCTTGTCTACTCTTTGGGACCAAATTTTAAAAAATGCCACTTATTTTGTAGCAGAAAACAATACTGAGGGAGAAGGTTTTACATGGTAAAACCAAAAATAACACTCAGCTTGCTCAAATATTTTTTTAATTCCCACCCCCCATGTTTTCTGCAAGAATCTTTCAGTGCTTCAGCTCATCTATGTGAGTGGTTACACATGTACTCACATATATTCCTTTTCAGTTGAGATTGGGGTAGATAACCTTCAATAGCCTTAGCTGTCTTATTCCTCCCTTTTAAGTATTTATTGAAGGCACTGATACTTTTGCTATATCTTTCCATGTTTCCAGAGAGTTGTTAGCAGGTGATATATTCTACAACCTACGGGATAGATCTTTCCTTTGCAGGATATGGTGCATGTTTAGGTTAGACTCTATAATTATTATTTTTATGATATTTTACAATTTGCTTGGTAAAGTTGGTATTTAAAGAATTTGGAATTTGTTCTGGAAAGGGTCAACTTTACAAAGTTTAGATGTAGAATCACTACAGGCCTAATAACTAACAAGACATAGTCAAAATCCCAAAGGACTCAGGATGAAAAATGCTATCCACATTCAGAGAAAACTGATGGAGTCTGAATGCGTATAGAAGCATGTTGTTTTTTCATGTTTTTTTTTTTTATTTTGGTCTCTCTTCTTTCATAACATGACTAATATGGAAATATGTTTTACATGATTGTACATATATAACCTAAATCAAATTGCTTACTGCCTTAGGGAGGGGGAAAGGTAAGGAAGAAAGAAAATTTGAAACTCAAAGTTTTAAAAAATGAATGTTAAAAATTACTTATACTTGCAATTGAGAAAAAAATAAAATACTATCAAAAAAGACATGTAGTCAGTAAAACCATAATTTTGGAGCCTGGGGCAAATACTACAAAGGACATTTAGAGTGAACAATGTGGAAGATATATTCAAATAAATATAAAATAATTAAAATAAAAGATAAATGTATGTAGTGATCAGGAGAGAAGAAATGCTGGGATACCATAGTGACACTGTTATGATATAGATCAACATGAAGACAGATCAGGGGAGGGGCTGCCTAGGCTATACTTATTAGAGTTGAGAGGTGAGGATATAGCATTGCTAATGTCTGACTTTAACTAATTATTCTTGTTGACTAGGTGATTACCTTAGTGGTTTCTCTCTCCCTGCTGAGAACAGGTACTGTTGACACTTTCTAAATTTTGGTACCCTAGGGTTAAGCCTTTGTTACCTTATTCTAGTTGTAACTCTAACTGTCTTTCAAGGGTCACTGTAAGGATTTTGATACCATCCAAGGAAGATGAATTTAGAGATCTAAAGTCTTTAAATTAGAGGAAATCTCTGTGACCATATGGGCCAATCTAAACATAAGATTCTCTTTTATTATATTATTAAAAAGCTGTATCCTTAGTCATAAACGCATCTGTCCTCCAAAGTGTTAATGGGCCAACATGTCCATTAAAAAGGAATGCATCTCATGCTTTCTGGCCTTGTATCATTTAAAAATTGTCAGGAAAGTAACGATAGGGACCATGGATATTAATTTTTCTGCAGTAAAACAGGTGCTTTCTCCTATAAACAAACTATGTCCCCATAAATCAAATGGTTTATGCTACCTCCTAGGTTTATAGAAGAGTTTTCTTTTTCTACTTCAGGCTTCTAGGAATAAGAAGATTGAGTTAAGCCTACTACAATCTGAATTTTTCTCTAGACCCCAAGATACATCTTGATTTTTCTTCCCAGATTTAGCAATAAAGGATATGTTAAGTATTGGATCTTGGGTATACCTGTCCATTTTTCATGTTGGAATACTCCATCATCATCATAATAACCTCCATTGGTATATAGAATATCCAATGATCAGGGCAAAAAAGAGGTAATATTGAACATAAAATGACATTTTCTCCCTGAGGTTCATGAAGACATTATCCTCCCCTTTCCAAATTGCTTTTTGCTTTCCAGGATACATCCTTCTTCCCCACAATATGTACTTGACACTTGACAGAATTTTTTTTTAAAAAGGAAAAAGAAATATATAACTTCGTAAAAGAGTAGATATTCACGTGTGTGTGAGAGTGTAGGTGTTTTCCTTCAGATCCATCTTCACTCTGGTGGCAATCATTACTTTGAGAATTCCTACTCCTGGAATGTTCCATCATTTTAGAAAGAAAACAAAACAAAATAATAAAGTAAGTTTCCATTTAGGCCTATGTTTTAAGAATACTTATGATAGAATTGTGTCATCAACTCTGTTAAGCAAAGAAATTCTCTTCCTTTCTGCTTATTTTCAAATGGACAAAAGAGATCTAATGAATGGAAATTAAGTCTTGCTCTTTACATTAGTGAAAAATCCAATGGAATTGAAATGAGGAGACTGGATTTTAAATATTGAACCTTATTTGCAAATAGCTGGGTGGCTATGGAAAAGTCACTTAAGTTATAGAAACTCCTAACTTTCTCATCTGTGAAATGAATCTGCATATCCTTATGTTACCTATCTTCCAGGGTTGTAAGAAAAGCACTTTTAAAGTGTTTAAGTGCTATGGAAATATAAATTCTAAATATTTGTATTTACTGTGTCACTATTTAGGTAGAATTCTTTTTTTTAACATCTTCTATTTTCTTAACATCTATCAAATGTTTATTTAGCAATGCATATAGTTCAACCAACAAATTGGATCCAAGGCTCTCCAAAGTATACAAGAACCCTGACCATTGGTTTCTACACGGTTAAATAAATGATTTAGAATGGGGTGAAAAACGGGAAAAACGTAATAACTACAGGAATTGAGATACCTGGTTCCTTATTGGTAGAGAGGCTCAAGAGACACTGAGATGAGAGGGAGGGAAAGGGGTAGTTTTGTGATATTCCTTAAATCAGGTGACAATTGAGAGGGGGAATAATTTTATGACTTCTCCAAAATCTGGTGACTTTCAAGAAGTTGAAACTTCACTTCACAAAATGGTGGATAAGGGCAAAATGGTTGTTAATGCTATTTTAATGTTACATTCCCCACTTTGATTCTAGGGTTCTCAATCCTTAGGATCACTTATTTAAATGTTTCATCTACTAGGGATTTCTGGACAGAATGATAGTCTACCTTAAGGAGTATCAAAGGGGTGAGGTGAAAGGCACAAGGAGAATAAGAAGACTCATAATCTCATATTTTCCATAAGGAGACAAACCTTTTTAAATAGATTTGAAATTCTTTAAAATGTGGAAAAATGCTATTGTAAAATTTTAGGGGCAAGAATTAAACTTTATGTGGTTTCGAAGAGATGCTGTGAGCATAAACCAAGCTGCTTGTTCCTCTTAATCAGGACTCTGAGGGCAGCAGGTTTTCATTCATCCACTGGCTCTAGGGTTTGTATTATGTTTAACCCTCTTAATTCTGGTTCTGAAGTCAGTCTAGATTTTGTGTGCATGTGTTATGTGTATGTGTGTATGTTTCTATAAAACAGATCTCTTGGCTCATTATCTGACATTCCCTTCCTTTTTTACTGTCAATCAATAGACTCTATACAAAGTAGAGGGCTTCAGAAACCAATTTAATTGGATTAAACTAAAAAGAAAGTAGGATATAAAAGCATTATTTGTAGATGTATATGTCATTGGATCCCAGGTTCAATTCTGTAGTTTGGGAAAACCCCTGTTGGGCTGATACTCATACTACCCCACTGAGTTCTTGGTCAAGGGATCATAGAAATCAGTATCGGATCATAAGTAGCCAGGCCACCATAAAAATGGACCTTAACACATATGGTTGTTTTAGGTCTTTAACAATTGAGACAATATTAGAATATTATGAATTAAAGAAAATACCCCATCAGTCTCACTATCCAATTCAATACTAAGCCAATATTTGTTTAAGAATATGAGAATTTTTAAAGACCAGGAATCCTTCTGGTCTAACCTATATCTAACAGAGTATTTATTCCCTTTCCAAAATTTCATAGAAGGGGTTATCTAGCCTTTTCTATGTCAAGAGAAGGAGAATCTACTATCGTCTGTTTTTAGATAGTCCTAATTATTAGGGAGGTTCTTCCAGGTCCATAGGAAAAATAAAGTATGAACTGTGTGTGTGTGTGTGTGTGTGTGTGTGTATGTGTGGTTTAAAGATGAGAGAAGAAAAAGTTTTGCAAACCCTGAAGTTACAAATTGAAAAAAAAATATCCTTTACTCAGCTGCAACCCCATTCTCATCTGGAACTGGATATTTTTGTCTTTAGATTTATATGCTATTATAGGCTACTGTCTAAAAATTCATCAGCCTATTTTATGAATATTATTGGGTGAAGACATCTGAACACTGTACAATAAGTTCAAGTAATGAGCAAAGTGTGAACATAAAAATATTTACCTGAAATGAAAAGATCAAAGTTATAATGGCCACCTGGTTTCTCACTCCCACACCTGATTAGCCTGTTTAACTCCCAACTGTAGTTTTGGCCTGGCCCCAAATCCTGGGGCCAATCTTGGCTCTAAACTAGGTTATTTAAGGAGTTCATTGCTACTAGTTCCTTGGTTGATCATTGAAGTAATCTTGCAGGATGAGAGACCTGCTTAAAAGCTTTGGTGCTCCTGTGTTTAGGTTTCCTGGCTTACACCCCCATTTTTCTGATATCAGAACCCTATTTATGACTTATGTGGAAAAAAATTTAAGGTATCTCATAGCTGGTAAGAGGTGTATTTAATATGATTAATATTTGATGTCTATAGTGGAAAAAATGTGAATCAGATCATTTTATAAGAAACTCAGTGCTGTATTCTATTTTCACTCCCAGTATTTTTATTTTGTATATTTGCTTTTATCATGGTACAGTAATCTTAACATTTTGACTTGTATTTTTAGTGCTTTATCAAAATGTTAGTTAAATCGCAAAATATTTGTTGCACTCTTTGGTGTGACTATTGTACACTTAGTGACCAGTTTGTTTTCTGGTGCATACATTTCTGATTCATAAGGGAAATTCAAGAGAACACAGCAAATTTTCTTTTACAATGAACTTTGCTAACATGCATCTATGCTATGAAATAAGTGTGATTTGTCGTTAGATGTTAAACTATTTCTCCAACTAGGAATATGCAACATAGATCATAGACAGGTATGAGGCTAAAGAGAAAAGGCTCTAGATGTACTGAAGGGGAGAAGCTGCTTGCCCTCCAAAGAATGAAAGAGCAAAGCAGCAGTTCTCTAACTTCTTGGTCTCAACATATATTTAAAATTATTAGCTGAGACCCCTAAGAGCTTTTGTTTTAATGTATTTAATCTATTAATATTTTGCATATTGTCTCATTATTTCTGACCCATCTAGTGTCATGGACTTCACCAACTTTAGAAACTCATCATTTTGAAGATGAAAGCAACTCAGAAACTCATGTTGCCTCAGCACTGACTGCCCCAGTGCCTCTCCCTCCATCTCACTGGGCACAGTCCCTCATGTGGGAGCAAGTTATGTTTTCCTCACTGTTGTCCATCAAAGGCAAGGACTGAAGAAAAGAAAATTTAATTTGGGAAGTAAATAGTTGGCCAAAAGATGGTTTCTGAGGATAAGATTTGGACTTCTACTAAGATATACTTTACAGCTTCAAATATAGGGGTGACAGATTCCTGGCCAGAAATGCAGTATGGCAAACAAGGACTAATCAGAATATAGTTGCCAAGTTTCAGGCAAATTTCAGGTAGCAAATTTCATCAAATGGACCTTGAACTAAGGAAGATGAGGGAAGAACAGTGCTTCTGTGTATTCCCCAAGTTAGATAGTGTGGAGTAACTATGGAGAAGGAAGAATACCTCCTGATATATTCCATAGTTTCCAGGAGGCAAAATCAAGCAAAAGAGTGAGTAGTAAAATGAATAGTAAAACTGATTCCACAAGTGTCTATTCATAAAGGCTTAAAGTTTGAACATTAAACGAGAAATGCGAGGTCCTGATGCAAACAGTGAATTTGAATTCATTTATATCATTGAGTTTTGATAGTATGAAACGATGACTAAACAATGTCTCGATAGATATACCTTATACAAAGGAAATAGGATGGATGAAAGAATATAGCTTTGTATATTGAGGAGAAAATCTGGAAACCAAAGGGAGGAAGCATGAGAGAGAACATATGGATGAAGTTTAATGAAAGGAAAAGCAAAAGTGATTTTGTCGTATAACCTTCTAGACAAAAAAAAGAAATAGATGAGAAGTTTGGGAAATAAATCACTAGCCTGGCACACAATATCAAGATAGCAATGAGAAGGGACTTCAGCTATCCAGACACCTGCTGGAGCTCTCTGTCTGCCAAAAGCAAAGGGGCAGATAACTTTTTTACTTGCCTTAGTGATAATTTCATCATATAAGAAGCAGAAGGACAAACCATGAGAAATTCTATTTGGGATGTGTCTCAAAAAAAATTATTGCAGAGTTATAACTAATGAGATTGACATAAATCCATTTGGTCCTGGAGAATTTTTTCTTAGGGAACTCATTGATAGCTTGTTCAATTTAGTTTTTTAAAGATAGGGTTATTTAATTCTTCCATTTCCTCTTCTATTAATCTGGGCAGCTTAATGTTTTGTAAATATTTTTGTATTTTTTTTTGGTAACTATTCACTCCAATTGTCAGTTTTACTGGCATGAAATTGTGCAAAATAACTCCGAATAATTGCTTTTAATCATTTTCCTTGTGGGTAATTATTTTTTCTATTTTTGATACTAATAATTTGAATTTTTTTCTTTTATTAAATCAAATTAACCAATGGTTCATTACTTTTATTTTTTTCATTAAAAGAGTTCCTAATTTTATTTATTAGTTCAATGGGTTTATTTTAGCCTTTCAATTTTATGACTCTCTCCTTTGAACCAACTTAAATGTGAGTGAGGTTCAAGCATTGTCTATTGTTGCCACCATATTTTCCTCCACTGTAACAGCTTTTCTTTTCACCCTTTCTTTATGTGAGATAATTTTCCTCACTTTTCTTCTTTTCCCTTTCTGGCAGGGCATACCCCTTTCCTATTTATCCATTTTTTACATCATCCCAATATAACTGATTCACTCTTGCACTCTCTTTTTATGTAGAATCATTTTAACTGACCTAATAATGATAAAGTTCTTATTAGTTACATGTGTCATCTTCCCATATGGAAAAGTAAATACTTTGACCTTATTAAGTCCCTTATGCTTTCTGTTTCATGTTTACCTTTTTATGCTTCTCTTGAGTCTTGTATTTGAAAGTCAAATTTTCTGTTCAGTTCTGGTCTATTCATCAGGAATGCTTTAAAGTCTTCTATTTCATTTAAATATCCATATTTCCCCTTGTTGGATTATACTCAATATTTCTGGGTATTGTTTTCTATTGTAACTCTGGGTCTTTTGCTTTCTGGAATATCATATTCTAAGTTCTCTGCTCTTTTAACATGATATTTACTAAAACTTGTGTGAGTCTGACTATAGCTCCACAGTATTTGAATAGTTTCTTTCTAGCTACTTGAAGTATTTTCTCTTTGACTTGTGAGCACTAATTTGTCTACAGTATTCCTGGGACTTTTCATTTTGGGATCTCTTTGAGCAGATGATTGGTAGATTTTTCAAATTTCTGTGTGGATGCAAGTTATAGGGGCAGTTTTCCTTCATAATTTCTTGAACTATGGTGCCAATACTTTCTCTGATCATAGCTTTTGGGAGTCCAATAATTCTTATATTATCTCTCTTGATCTAGTTTCCAGATTAGTTGTTTTTCTGATGAGATGGCACATTTTATTCCATTATTTTTATTCTTTTAACTTTTTTTTCCTATCTTATAGAGTTTCTAGCTTCCACTTGCCAGATTCTCATTTTTAAGAAATTATTTTCTTCAGTGAGTTGTTGGTCAATTCTGTTTTTTTTTTAAGTTGGTTATTTTCTTCGGTATTTTTCTTCCTCTTTTTACCAAATTCTTAATTTTCTTCATAATGTTCCTTCTTTGCTCTGATTTCACTTTCTTTTACCATTCTTGTTTGATCTTTGGAAGACAGTTTTTAAGCTTTTTCCAAGAATTCTAATTGAACTTGTGTCCAAATTAACATTTTTCTTTGAGGCTTTGCATGTGACTGTTTTGACTTCATTCTCTTCTTCTGAATTTGTGTCTTGATCTTTCCTGCCACCATAGATTTTTATGACCAGGTTCTTTGGTTGTTGTTTTTCTCAACCCAGAGTTTTTGGACTTGTTATTTTTAGTATAGTTTGATAGCTGTATTTCAGAATAATAGCTCTTCTTTGTAATCTCATGCATTCTGTTTTCTTTATTTAAAAAAAATATTCTGAGATGGGGTTCATAGGATTCACTAGACTCTGCAAGGAGTCTGATGCAAAAAAATACTTAAGAACCCTGCTCCAAAATAATGAATTCAAGTCACCCGACTCAAATGAACAACATCCTTGGGTTCTTAAAAAAAAAAGGGGGGGCTGATATTATTTTAGAGTCCCCTCTCAGTAATGGTTTAAAGCTCATGGAACTTGGAATAGATTCTCCAAGACTGAAAAAAGGCAAATATCTTGAATTAAAAACAAAACTAACCTTATTTTCTTTTAAAGACCACTAAAATCATAGGTATGGAATATTGTAGCTATATTATCTAGATTTTAACCAAATTGGAGATTTGGAGAGATGGGTGACTTACATCTCAAATCCTTGCAGGCTGTCTTCTGAAATCACTATTCAATTGCATCTACTGTCTCCAAGGTAATCCAGAATGTGCCCATGTTTACTCTAATGGTCTTTCCTCAGTTTCCGTTATGCTTGATTTCTCTCTAGCTTTAGACATTGTCATCTGTCCCATCCTCCTTTAGGTGCTCTTCTCTTTTGGTTTCTATAATGCTGCAATCTCTTTCTACCAATCTGAACAATTCGTCTTAGTCTCCTTTGCTACATCATCTCTTCACCAATAAATACAGATTTTTACAAGGACTATTTTGGTCCATTTCTCTTCTCTTTCTACATTCTCCTTTGGTCTTCTCATTAGCTTCCATGAATTCAATTCTCATTCTTATGGAGATACCTACCAAGTCAACCTACCAAATCTATCCATTTCTAAGCTCTCTTTCATGTTCCTGTTGTCTATTACCAGTTACCACCTAGATACTCCATAACAATATGAAACTCTACATGTCCAAAATAGAAATCATTGTATTTTATCCCAAACATCTCTCTGTCAAAATTTCCTATTTCTGTTGAGATCACCATCATCCTCCCAGTTACTCCATTTATAATCTTAGAGTAACCTTGTCATTCTTGTCTGACTTGTCTAACTTGTCCTTCTCCCTCATTGCTATATTCAGTAAGTTACCAAATCTTGATTCTACCTCTACAAGATATATCATATTCATCTCTTTCTCTTCATATGCATGACATATACCTTAATTAACTTATCACTTAACTGGACCTTTGTAAAAACCTCATAATTGGAGTCTCTGATTCCACCTTTTTCTCTCTTTAATCCATTCTAAAACTTTCAATTGAAAATCCATTAAACGTGAATTAGACCATGTTATTTTTACAATCACAAACCTTCAGTTGTTCTCTATTGCATATAGGATAAACACTATATGTTCAAACTGGTACTTAAAGTCTTCAACAAATTGTCTCCCATCTAACTTTATACTCTTATCATTTGTGTTACCCTTCTTGATGTTCTCTGTTGCCTTCTCTACTCAACATTCCATCTCCAGTCTCCATTCTTTTAAACAAGTGATCCCTAGTATTTGGATTGTATTCTCTTGTCACTGAAGCATAATAAAATCCTTACATTTTTCCAAAGCTCAGGTAAGATATCATGTCCTACATGAAAATTCCTAATTTTTTCCTCACCATTCCTTAGGTGTTAGTATACACTTTGTCTTTATTTATCTTAGAGGCAGCTGGTGTCTCAGTGGATAGAACTCTGGATCTGGAGTCAGGAAGACCTGAATTCAAATCTAGCCTCAGATATTTACTAGCTTGATGATCTTGATCAATTCACTTAACCTCTGTTTGCCTCAGTTTCATCCATTGCAAAATGGGCATAATAAAAGCACCCACCTCCCAAGGTGGCATTGAGGATGAGGTAATATTTGTAAAAGTGATTGGCACTTGATGGGTGTTACATAAATACTTGATAATAATAAGTCAAAACCAACTGTATCTGTCTATGTGCTTTATCTCCACTATAGCATGTTAGAACTTTGAAAGCAAACAGTAGGTACCAAGTAGATGCTTGCTATTGAATAGGACTCCCTCTTTGCTGTCTCTCTATCTCTCTGTCTCTGTCTCTCTGCCTTTCTCTCTCTCTCTCTGCCTCTCTCTCTCTCTGCCCCCCTGCCCTCCCTCCCCTCTCTCTCTCTCTCTCTCTCTCTCTCTCTCTCTCTGCCTCTCTCTCTGTCTGTCTTTCTCTTTGTCTCTCTCATTTTCTCTCCTTTTCAAATTATTCTCTTCCTTTTCTTCTCATGTTTTCCTCTTTTCTTTCCTCCTCCTTCCTTCACAATCCCACATTGTCTTTCTCTACTTCTTACCAGCCTTCCTAAATTACCTCCCAAATTAAATTTATGGTTCCTCAATCATGATTGCTAATCACATGATATGTTTGTATCACAAAAAAGATTAACCCATAAAAGTTAAATTAAACACAGTGAGTCTTTGTTGACCTGAAAAGAGAAAAATTCACTACTCTTCAAAAAGTTCCACAAATTCCCTTTCTCAATCTCCACAAAATTCTTTCCTGTCTCATTTTGGTGAGATAGCTTAGGGATCTTTAAAAAAAAAAAACCAAACCAAAAAACCTTGTTTTTCTGGGGAAATACATTTTGAATTCTAAATAAACCAGTTCCATGTGAACTTTTGGAGACTAAAATATACATTACCTACCTACAGTAGAAATGAGTGATGGCGAAACTCTTTCTGACACTTTGACACTCATCTCACATCTCCTAGCCACAAAATGGTGTGGCTCTTACCTTTGCATAGACACTATTGCTTACCTTTACTCTTAAGAAGTCCTCTACGGACATTGGCCCTATCTAAACTAAGATAACTTTTACTATCCTCTGTGAATTAATTTCCAATTCTAGCTTTCCCAGGTATTTCACAAATATTTCTTGACCCTTCGTGGAGTTTGTATAATTTTGGGAAGAAGATGACTTTGAAGTTTCCCTTATACTACCATCACTGTTTTCCTTCTTTCATTTTCTCTTCCTGTTTCCCATGTCGCTGCTTTCCCTTTCAGATCTGCCCTTTGCATTTCTAATCTGTTCCTTTATCTAACTCTCCAGGAGTGGTGTGACTTGATTTTTTTTCTCTTTATCTCCTCTTTCACATTCATTCTCTTTTATTGATATATTGTTGTTTCTCTCCATCTGCCTGAATGTCTTTAAAAAACCAGGTTGCAAGGAATCCCTGTGCAGGGATCTGCTGATATTTGGGGGATTACTTCAGGATCACCTCTGAGAACCATATAATTACTAGTCATGCATTTTATATTCGGGCTTCTGTGCTGTGGGAGTCAGAAATGCATTTTCAAGCCAGAGTTGTAAAACTATAGCACATGATGGCTTTTCTGGGTCATGCTTGATGAAACTGTGAAAAACACAGTTTGTCAGGATCAGTCATCAGTAAACTCAACAGGTACTAACTTATTCGAAGCTGAAATGGTACCCTGGTGTAAGGTGGCATGTGTGTGTGTGTGTGTGTGTGGTGTGTGTGGTGCATGTGTGTGGTGTGTGTGGTGAAATGAGTTTGGGCACATCTCATGGTTTGGCCTATGTTTGACTAAGGGAGTAAGGAGTGACAGAATGTTCAAAGTTTTATGTGGTATCAATTCAGGTCAGACTTCTTTCTACCTTTATCATTTAGCACCTTTGTTTCTAGAACCTCAGAATGTCCAAGGAGCCCTGAATCTGACTCCTCTTCCTAGGGGATTACTAGACCATCTCTAGGTTTTCTAAATCTATCTTATAAAAGAAACTACATGAATGAGCTAGGATGTATACAAAATCCCCTGTTATTATAATATTAATAATAAATAATATTCATAAAATATTAAATAGTAGTTATGCTTTATAGCACTTAGGACAACCTATCTCATTTGATTATAAAGTCATAGAGCTCTATCTGAGAGAATCCACATAAATCAATGCCAGTGGATCCCCTTTCATCAATGAAAACACTGAAGCAAAGAAAGATTAGGTTGCTTGCCCAAGGCTGCACAGGAAGTAGGTAGCAGCATTGGGATTCATATTCAAAGTCTCAGATGCTAAAGTCTTCTCTTACAGAAACTCTATATAGTAGGGAGTCAGAATCGAGGATTCCGCCCATCCTTCTCCCCTACATATGCACTTACATAATTAGTAGAGTTCTTAGAACAATATTATAAACAGGAATGTAGCCACATGAGAGTGTGGGGGTGATTACAGATTTTCAAAACATAACATTGGTTGGGATAGTTTCATGTGAGCTATGACAATAGTATTATCACCACTGTGCAAATGGAGAAAAAGAATCATCGAGGTCATATCCCATGTCCAAGGTCACACAGCTAATATGTGGCAAAATGGCTTTCTAACTCTTAAATCCAGTGTTCTTTCCTGTTGCCACAGTGATATACTTATCTTTATTAGAAGGCAGCAGATGGTGCTGTGGATAGAGCACCAGGCAGACCATATGTGAATTTGGACAAAACATTTAATGTCTACCTGCATCAATTTTCTCAACTATAAAATAACAATATCTACCTCACAGTGTTATTATAGTGCTTAAATAGATAATATTTGTTAAAAGCATTTAGCACAGTGTTTGGTACGTAGTAGGTGCTATATAAATGCTATATATATTCCCTTCCTTTATTTCTTGTGGCAATACTATTTCAGCAGAACATTGTGTTCCTTTAACTCTTAAATTTTGACAGAGTCGTTGGATATGATTCTCTCTGGACCTTAGCTGTTCTCTCTATCCATTCCCCATTATGGTGCTTCATATTTGAGGGAAATATTCCACTCTCATGTAGGATCAACTGCTATGGGCTATAGAGTCTTAATCTTTTGGGAATACTCTCTGTCCCACTCACAAATTTCATGCTCTACCATTTGGCCTCCTGACCATGACCTCTACGTCCATCTCCAGTTCTGAAGATGCTTCCTGTTACATGCTGTTCAATGACTAGTCTACATTGCTTACAAAATAGGTCTAAATCTCCTTACCCTGGAGCATTAAGATCATCAGCTGACAGAAATAATGCTTTCTGCTTTTGGTTTAGCCATGGAGTCTGATCTCTCCAAGAAAAAAAGAATCTTTTCAAATGCTCAGGGCTATTGTCTTTCACATATTGAGGAGGATCTGTTCTGTCATTCTTACCCTCCAAATCCTTCTGCCCTCTCTGCTGAATATGGAGTTTAAAAAGGAAAACAGGTTACTTCACTTATCACTCACCGTTGGAATCCCGTGGATGTTCTTCCCACATCCATTATGGCGAACACATCAGGCATGCAACGGCATCACGCCTAACTTAGCCACGCACAAACAAGTGGTCAGCATCATCCTGACTTGGGGCCTGTTGTTGTGAGAGTGTTAAACACTGAAGTTATATTATGAAACATGAGAAAAGAAATATTCTTTTCTTTTTTTGGCAAAGCTGTAGAATAATATAATTAATAAGTTCACCACAGTCATCGCTAAAGAGAAAACAGTGAAAGGGAGAGGAGAAAGAACAATAAGCAGAGATTTAGAAATGTTAAGAATGCCATAGGTCCTCTAGTCCATCCCCCTGTTTTTGCTTAAGGTCATAAGAAATAGTAAATACAAGGATTTAAACCATGTTTCTCAAACTCCAAATCCAACACTCTTTCCCCTTTGTACAGTTCCTTAGGTAAATAAGATGGAAGTTTCCACAGTATATCATTACCCTCTGGTACACTACTAAGGCATAGATAACTTTGTCTCATCCTCCTCGATTTCTAAAATATTATCTAACTGAAATCTGTTTCTTTCCTTCTCTCTTCATATATCTATATAAATATTTTGAGCATTCTAATGGTAATGATGAAAGCTAGTTGAAAAAGTACAGATTTTATAATCAGAGGACCTTAATTCCCTACTTACTACTCATTACTTCTATTAATATTTATTTTTGTATCTATTTCTTCCTTTGTAAAATGCATCTCTTGGATCTTTCCAGTAAATTTTATGATTCAATTCAATTTAGTTCAACAGTCATTTATTAAATACCTTTGTGTACTAGCGATTGTGTTCAATGATGGGGATAGGAAGACAAAAATGAATCATGCCCTCAATGAGATCAGACTACTACTAGAGTAGAAACAACACATATATAGTAAAATAAATAAATTTGCAAAAGAATGATAAAATAATTTCTAGCATGGGGTACTATAATGCTAATAAGAGTTAAAGATCTTCCTCACCCATTAATGGGCCTGCCCATTAAGGGAAGGTTAATTAGGGGAAATTTTGTTGTTGGTGGAAGGTCCAAACCTTTTGTTAATTTATAATGAGGCACTGGTTCTCAAGAGTTGTGATGCCCTCCAGCTCTGAAAAGTGAATAAATGTTCTGAGATGTTATTTTGTTTGGGGCTTACTCATTAGAAGTGTTTGTTTAGCTAGATGAAACTCTGGGCAGCCTCTAAGCAGTCCCCTGACTTTGAAAACCCAGACGTTAGTGCTTCTCTCTCTGGTAACTATGTATGTTTGGTCAGACAGTTGGATCTGTCTGTTGACCTGGGATGTATGTATTGTTTATGGTCATACAGTTGGAAACCCTGCCTATGAATCTCTCTGAAGTTCAGGGTACTGACTTTTTCCCCTGAACTTAAGTGAATGACCTATGTACTTGATTAAAGTGATTGTTGGCCACTCAAAAGTTGCTTTCCTTTTAGGAAAGCAGATCTAAGAACCTCTGCAACAAGCCCTACTGTATACATTGGAGTCCTTGCTGTTACAGGTACCTAATTACTTGAATAATCAAAAAAGGTCTCTTGTAGGAGATAGAACCTGAGCTGAGTTTTGAAGTGAAGTAGAGAAGAGGAGTGATAGGAAATCATCCTAGATCATAAGAGAAGGCTCTTCCTTAGGTCTTAAAATTAGTTCCTGTTCTAATTATAATTTATAACACATTATGAAAGATTCCTTTTTCATTATTGTTGTTTAGTCAATTTTCAGTTGTGTCCAAGTCTTCATGATCCCATTTGGGGTTTTCTTGGCAAAGATGCTGGAGTGGTTTGTCATTTCCTTCTCCAGTTCACTTAACAGATGAGGAAACTGAGGCAAGCAGGATTAAATGACTTGCCTAAGATCACATAGCTGGTGAGTACCTAAGGCTAGATTTGGACACAGGTCTTCTTGACTCCAGACCCAGCATTCTATCCACTGTGCCACCTAGCTGCCCTATTCCTTTTTATAACTCCAGGTAATAACTGATTGGATGACTTTAAGAAGACATTTGCACTTTTCCAGTACTACTGTACACATAATAATCACTTCACCCTAACCTATTTTGTCACCTTATGACACATTCTTGTTTTTCGCAACATTCTGTGTGTTCGTCCTTCGTTGCTGAGGAAGACCATGCCATCAGAGAAATAATGACATGACTTACACTTGACTTTGTTTTGAGTGAGGGAGGGCTCCTCCAGAGCCGTCTCAATCCAGTGACCAGATATTCATCAGGATGACTGAAGATGAGGCAATCATTAGGAGCAGCTAAGTGGTACAGTGGATAGAGCACCAGTGCAGGAGTCAGGAGGACCTGAGTTCAAATCTCACCTCAGACACTTGGCACTCACTGGTTGTGTGACCTTGGGCAAGTAACATCATTCTATGGTCCATTTAAACTGCCCTTCTTAATATACCCAGCATTTCACCCCTGGTCTTCTTGCATTTGCATTAACTGTCTCCATTTTCTAGTATTAATTTTATCCTCAAATTCTCCCTTTTAGAATCCTTAGTCTCCTTCAAGACTGGCCTGAAGTGCTGTCTTTTACAAGAAGTCTGCTTCCATCAGTACAGATGCAAGTGTCTCCCCATTGCCTTACAAATGTCCTCTTAAAGGAAAGAAGGAAAGAAGAAAGCTCTGAACACTTACTACGTTCTAGGCACTTAATTTCTGACCTCAAAAAACTTACATTCTAATAGCAGAAAACAGCATATATGGGGGAATAGTATCCAGGGATATAGTGTTTGAGGCTAGAAAGTCAGGAGAAACAGTGACTGAGTCATAAGTCATTTGATTGTCATTTCTTTTCCAAGAGTAGTGGTGTTAATTCTATTGCTGTTGGCAAATTTGGAGTTAAAAAGGATAGATGAGGGGAGGCTGAAGGACAGGCAGCATGGGATGAATTTGACTTAGAAATGGATTGGATAGTCTAAGGCTGGACATCTTAAGATGATAGCTTATCAATCAGAAGTTCAGGGTTCCAGGAGTTGGGACTTGAGTTACCAAAAGAGGTAGAATCTGTTGATGTGGAGGTCTGGGTCTGATTTAAAGAAAACATTGATGATAAGTTATTCTTCTTAGGTCACACTCTTATATGGTAGCCCATAACAGAATAGATCATAATAGAATAAGATCACTATTCTGGGCTATATATCTTCAGCTATATATTTGCTGTCAAGCTAAATTTATCCAAGAGGCTCCAGCCTTACAAGTGCCTTGATCTTACACCCTCTTCTTGAGGATGCCCAAGTTAGGGATGTCAATCAGTAAATAGGGTCTTGAAAGACTTCCTTTGTTTACTGTTGTCCATTAGGAAGAGACTGAGACCATTCAATAAACCTAGTCTCTTCTAAACACTACCTACCACCATAGGGAGAATGACTGTAAACATGCTAAGTGAAGACTGAGAAAGTCTGAATGTGTTCAGCTGAGAGTACTTCTGGTTATAATAATTGCTTATTAATTTGTTATTGTTTTTAATCTGCAATAAGATGATTGCCATAATTGTAAGGTCTCACTGAGAACGCTGTAATGTGGTTTTCACCCACACCCTACTCTAGCACTGAAGAGACTAGGATGGAGGTGTTTGGCACTATTAATACTAATAACTAGCATTTATTTTGCGTTTTAAAATTGGCGAAGTACATTCTATATGTTATCTCATATGATCCTCACAGCAAGCCTGTAGACTCAGTGCTCTTATTAATCCCAATTTAGAAATGAGAGACAATACCTTGGCCATTTAAAAAGTGAGTAAACTGCTTGAGGTAGGATTTGGTCTCAGATCTTCCTCATTCCAAAGCCAAAATGCTATTCATGTTGCCACCGAGCTGCCTCTTGCCCCATATGATCTGATATTTCTTCCCATCTTCAGACAGAATTATTACAGGGCAGTTATGAGAGAGAACCAAGAACACCATTGTTGCTAGTACACATTATTTTCTGTAACACCTGTGCCCTATGCAACCCAGTATCTGACCTGTGTGCCATTTCTTTAAATAGGAGAATTGTGTTCAAAACAACATGAAAGAAAAGGTTAAGCCCTGATGAAAGACTGTTTTCCTTTTCCTTCTTTGTAAAATAGTAATTGATTCTCCTTCCTGATGAACTAAATAAAGCAAACTGAGCTGGAGAGAACAAAACAAACCAACCTGGTGAATTTCGCTTTGTGATGTGTGCTTGCCTGTGTGTCCACAATGCCTTCAGCAGATTTGTACCACATTGCATTAGCTTCCTAGAATCACACTTTACAAGACAATGGAGAATTTTCCTTTACTTAGTTTTTGCTTGAAGCCAACTGACTGAGTTGCTTTGCATCAAAGGAATATCTTTTTTTTTTATCTTGTTTTTATTCCCTCCTGCCATTTTGGTGCTGCTAAGAACCTAATGGGGATGAGAAACTAGCAAACAAAAATAGCAAAAGGTGCTGAAATTTGACTTACGGGCCACTGTATCCACTGGGAAGGCATGGGTTCCATGTGTGGAGGACCTTGGGATCATCAAAGGAATCACGCTGTTTACTTTGAGAAGCACTCTGCTTGGTTCAAAATGTATTATTTTCCCCCCTTATATTCCAATTCATGGCTTCAGGAAATACAATCTTTGAGGTGTTAGATGGGTAGAATTATGTTAGAAGCAGTCATGTAGAAGGCATCTCTTTTATTTTCAATGAATTTTATTCAGCACCCACTGATTTTGTGGTACCCAGGTTTTGCACAGCCCTGTTTTATTTATTCACAACAGGACAACTGTGGATTCTGCCTTATAGTAATTTGACTCACTGAATGGTACTATTCCCTATCAGCTCTATGGAGAGTTTCCATTCTGACCAATTAACTAGTTAATCACTGTCTAGCAAAATATCATTATGAATTCTATTCACATTAGCAAGCATTTTCAAACAAATGTTAGGTATAAGGCACAGTGCTAATGGATGGGGTACAAAGACAAAATATAGTCCCTTCTTCAAGAAAATGGCATTCTAATTTGAATAGAAAGGCTGTAGTCAAGAAAGGAACAATTTCTAAATAACTGTCCAACTCCATCAGGAATTCTGAAGCTGAAGAAGCAATTAATAATAGTACCTCTCATTTATATTGACCTATTCAGCATGTGGGAGGAAAGAGTAATACATTGTCAATTTCTTTTTTTTTTTTTAGAAAAAGAGAGCTTTTTTTAATCCTACTGCATTAAATTATATTTGTCTGAAGGAAAAAAATATATATATATACATATATATATATTTTTTTTTTCACTTGAGGCTTTTATTAACATGCTAAAACCTTGGGAACAGGATTATTCATTTCTGCCCTGCCTCCACAGCAGGGAGATACTGGGCAAAAGGTGAAACCACTGCTATCAGGAGACCAAAGGGAGGGCATACTGGCAGAGAGGCTAGTCAGAGTCCAAAGATAGTTTTCATAGAGGGTACTCCCCTGGGCATTTCCTCAAGATATAATATTTAAAATGTTTCCCTTATACTATCTCCGCATATTTTCGGAGAAGTATCATTAAATCTTCATTTCATAGACTTGGAAATTAGGTTCCAAAATGAAGATATTATGCCCAGAAATTCCCCCAAAGAGAATCAGTGTTGGACTGGACTCAGATAAATAAAGGACAGGTCCTTTGATATAAGTTAGTATTGAAGGGATGAAGCATACTACCTATGTTTGAAAGACTAGTAAGCCCCGCTGGTCCAACTGGGTGACCCCAAGCGCATGGATCTTACTGACTGCCCAACTTCCAAGGCTAGTGGAGGGAGGGGATCTCATTCTGTGTTCCTTCATCTGTGTACTTCTTGTCATCCTCCCTAGAATTTTTGCTAGGTCATACTGTTATGTCGAAGGGAAAAATAATTGCTAACTTGACTGTGCAGTGGGTGGAAGAAAAATGGAAAACATTTCTGCGAGACCAAATTAATCTTACCATGTCCATCTCGGCAGAAATGAGCAGAGAGCTTGTTACGATCCAGCACCACACTCCCTGTAGACTCACAGGCACTAGAGCACACTGCTGAGGGCATTGAATCCTCAGGGCGATACCTGAGGTATGGAACTGAAAATGTGAAATCAGATACTTAAGGATGAGACTCTGGAGCAGTGACTCTGACTATGATTTTATCAAGGACCATGTTCAGGTGTGTGAAACAAGAGGGTTTAATGCTGTGTATGAGCACACAAACACTCCCAACTATTGTCAGGGAACTTTTGTGGCATATTCTTTCTATGTCTGAAATCGTGCGTACCCTCATTTTTTTTCCTTTCTATCTCTGAGCCTCTCTCTGTATGTCCCTGAAAGACTGGGTCTCCATATATTATCAGCTAGGCTGAAAGTGTAGCAGCCTCTCATGGGTTGATCCCAGTGCAATCAGAATGGGAACTTGGATCTGTTCTCTTTCTGACCCTAACCAGTTTGCTTCTTCTTAGGTGACCTTGGCAGCTAGGTGGCACAGTGGATAGAGTGTCTGGCCTGAGTTCAAATCTGACTTCAGATACTTTACTAGCTGTGTGACCCTGAGCAAGTCATTTAACCCCATTTGCTTCAGTTTCCCTATTTGTAAAATGAGCTGGAGAAGGAAATGGCAAATAACTCCAGGATCTCTGCCAAGGAAACCCAAATGGGGTCATGAAGAGCTGGGCATGACTGAAAAAGAACAGCAACAAAGGCAAGCTGGTGACCTCCTCTGCCTCTGGAAGATGAATCAAGTGATGCCAAACTTAGTGTCAATATCTGAATGCCAGAACCCATCTCAGCTTAGAACTGAGCTCAGGAGATGAAGAGAGCCTCCCCCGTAGCTAGGGTTACAAGTGTGTGCCTACCTGCTCAGCTGTACAAAGCTCTGTGTGTGTATACGTACATATATGTGAATATACATATATGTGAATATACATATATGTATATACATATATATCAGCTATATATGTGTGTATATATACATATATCAGCTATATATGTGTGTGTGTGTATATATACACATACATATGGAGGGATTCTATCTATATCTACATTTACATCTATCTATGTATCTACATTTTTTTTAACATTCCCTTTCATTCACAACTTACATTGACTCATCCTTCACACATCAGTAGTATATGGCAAAGAGGAAGGGGGATGGAAATGAAACGGTAATCGTGTGGACACGATTAATGAATTGCAAGAAAAACTCCGGGTGAACATGTACTTCATGTATAATGGATACTTCCACAGACACAATCTAAGTCAGAAGATCCTAAGACCAGATCATAAAATTACAAATTTTAAAGTTGGAAGAGACTTTAGACATTACCTTCTCCAACCCCTTTATTTTGCACACAAAGAAATGGCGATATGGATAAGTTAAATGAATTGGTTAAGGTCCCAGAGGTAATAAATGGTAGGGATGTGACTTGAACCCTGCTCCTCTAATTCCACTCCACAGCTTTCCACTATCCTCTGAGACCTGGTCAATAAGCAAATAACATACTGTGTTCTAATCTATAATTCGGAGGCACAAAGAGAAGGGTATTCTATCTCCTGCTTTTGGCATGAGGGATGTTTATCTGGCAAAGGGTTTTCCCTGGATAGACAAAAAGTAGTTGAATCCCTCCACATATCTACACTCTCCAAGGGATATGGATGTATAAGGCTTACCCATATGATTTAAAAAATTGTTCACATGAACCCAATGCCATTGTAACTACTGGAATGTCCTTGAAAAATATGACTGATTTTAGAGGATAACCAGCTCCAAGCAAATTCTAGTATTATATATGTGTGTGTGTGTGTGTGTAAATATGTGTGTATGTTTGTATATATATATATATGTGTGTGTGTTTGTGTATATATATGTATATACATGTGTGTGTATATGTGTGCATATGGATGTTTGTGTATGTGTGTTACTTTAAATCACCATTTCCCTGAGGCTTCACGTGAAGGCTGCTTCTCTAAATTCTTCCCGTACTTCCATTATTCATTGGGATGTAGAAATTTCCTACACTGTTTTAGGGGCCATGCTGATGTTAGGATTCTGTCGACTGTAGCTATTGATACTAGATTGCATATATCGTCCCTCTCTGACCAGGAGTCCTATGCCCCACATATTTTTTATACTTAAAGCAGAAATTTTTCTCTTTGTCCTTTCTTCTTCATGATGGTCACTATCAGAAGGTACCTTTTAGCATGAATGTCACAAAGTATTAGATTTTGGTCATAAATCCATATGAAGAGAGTGAGAAGGAGCAAAAATGACTGACTATAGTGATTCTCTTTCTTACTAAGGGGAAACTATCTGAGTAGAGTTGGAGAATCTAGTATAGTAATTTTACTATTTCAAAATGTCACTAACCGTTTAAAAAAAACATGGATAAGGAATATCCAATAATGTGCAAACCAATCATCATCATGAAGAGCATTCAGGGTAATGGTAGCCTAGTTTTCCAGCTAAAGGGACTTTTCAAGAAACTGCCAGTATTCATGGCAAATGACCAAGAATCAAAAGACCGACTGAAGTCATCAAGTGGAAATAATTTTGTCCAACTTAAGGGTTTTTCTTTGTGTTATAGACCCCTTCTTGGACTAATCTATTTAGTATATAAAATAAAATAAAATATGGAGGTATAAAAAAGAAACCAATTGTATTGAAATACAATTATAAAAAAAGATTTAAAGACAAGGTGATGGTCCACCAAATTAAGAGCTCCTGGCCTTCTACTTGCCTCTTACTTTACAGCTTGAACCTCAGACCTTGCATCTCTACTTTCTTCGTGGATCTTACTCATCCAAATGATTTCTGACTTTGACACTGATTTTGTTTCACACACCGCTTTCTTCTCTTTTAGCTTGGTGGCATCTCTCTGATTCTTATCTGACTCCCACATGTGCAAGGAATTTTCTGAAGCAAAAATCTTCTCTCCATCCTCACCCACATAATGAGGCTTCATTCAGCACCATGGACCCAACCCTAGTCCTACTTAGATACCTGTGGGTAGAGGCAAGGTAGCTCAGAAAGCAAAAATAACATATAAAAGAGAGTAAATGTCTCTAAATAAATTTCCTTTGTCAATCCACATTTTTATCTAAGCATTACATCAATCTCTGTCCTGTATGTTTTCCCCATGTCTTATGTATCTGTTCATTCAACAAATATTTATTGAATGTGTTCCTCAAGGGGGCAAAAGACTTCTCCAACACAGTCTCAAACTCAAAATGGCCAATGGCATAGGAGAATTGGGTAGAGGGTACCCAGCTGAGCAAAGGACTTGGTAGAAATGATGGTACCATCTACCTTAGGGTTTTTAGCTTTATCCAACAAGCTTCCCTAAACTGCTGAACTCAACTGTTTCCTCAGCTTGGACCAGTGGAGGAGGCTCGGAATTAATTAGCCAAACAAGTGTCTAGTAAGCACATACTAGGCACTGGGGGAACAAAAGATCCTACTTTCAAGGAGCTAACATTCTATTGGCAGAGACAAGTATAGATATGAGTATATACAAAAATGTATCATAGATGTTTCTATTAAACTAAGTAGGTTTCTAGAAGTAAAAGACAAGGATGTTTGTCTTAGTTTTTCTTTCAATCTAGGCACCAACTATTTCTTTTCCCTGTTTTGTCTTCCACCAAGAAAATTGCTAACGTGTCTTCTGTCATGGGTTTTGAGGTACAAGTATGTTCCCCAGACTAAGCAGGTTGAGTTCATTATGATAACGCCCTAAGAGGCTTTTGATTTGGTCATACTCCTCAGGGCAGAGCTGTGTTGTTCTCTCTGTGGCTGATGATACTGGTCTTGAAGACCTGTTGCCAATTTCCATCCAGATAAAGTTTATTAACAGCAACATTTGGAGTCCTGTTTGCCAAAGGGACAGAGAGCCCTGGTGAACAGAATTGGGATGGAGGAGAGAGGGTGAGATGGGGAAATGGAGGAAGTGCATGGATCATGAAAATAACCACAATACATGGACAAATGAGCAATTTCTTAGAAAACAGATCCTTTGAAAGGGAGATAGGCTACAGAGAGATGAGGAGGAAAAATTGAGGAGGCGGGGATAGGGGAGATACAGTGAAGACTGGGGGATGGGAAGCAAGCAAGGAAGTCAGAAAAATCCGTGTGTGATTATAATTCTCCAAGTGAGGAGTGTCCCAGTGATTTATAGCCAGTCACCAGTGATCTATCGGCTTCCTGTCAGCTGGAGGAGGGGACGGTGCTGTTCCCTTCAGCTAAGATGGATCTGTTTGATAATATCTCTTCCCATGTGGGGAAAGGGACCCCCTAATTTACATTTTTTCCCCACTGAGTACATTTAAAACTACATTTTCTGGTCTTTCTTTTTACATTTCTATATTTACATAGAAGGACAAAGTAAATTCATGAATGATGGTTTTTTTAATTCCCTTGGACCCCTTTTTGATGGTGTTAGGAGAGAAAACCAGCAGATACCTTAAAGACTATTTTTGTTTGTTTTTAGCAAGATTTAAGCTGTTTGTGTAGGGGTAGTTGATAGAGGGTGGACTTTGGTGGCAGAATAAAGTCTCACACTTCACTATCCTGGTCTGAGTGACCATATCTCCTCTCAATACCCTAAATAATTCTATAAGCCTGAAAGTTTGAGATAGGGATGGAGGCTGGACCAGTGATTTCAATGGAGTAGGGAACTATGAGTAATGGAAACTCTCTCTATCAATGGAAGTATACAAACATCCACTCCACAATTTATATTCTTAAAGAATTGCTTAGAGCGCTGAGAATTTAGTAGTTTGCTTATATCCCACAGCCAGTATGTGTCAGAAGCAGGAGCTGATCTCACTTTTCTATCCACTATACTGTGTTGCCTCTCAAAAATAAATTATTGTTATTCAGATGTTTCAGTTATGTTCAACTCTTTGTGAAGCTATTTGGAGTTTTCTTGGCAAAGATAATGGACTAGATTCTCATTTTCAGCCTATTTTATGAATGAGGCAAGCAAGGTTAAGTGACTTGCCCAGGTACTGTAAGATTATCATTCTGTTCAGTAGAGGGAGTTACTATGCCAGGAGCTCCTCATACAGGTGAAATCACAAATTTAACTCCCCCCAAAATAAACATTTTTATGGGATTGGAAGAGTCATCAATTGGAAGGTCATCAATTCTACCACCAATTTACAAAGGAAGAAACTAGAGTCTCAGAGAAATTAAGTAATCTGTCAAATGGATATCCATTGTAGACATGGGTTTCAAATCCATATCTTCTTACTTATCATGCACTCCTTCCAAGGCACAATGTTTCAGATCACAAACTTCCTTCCTCTCCTGACTTCATAGAATTATGAGGCATATTAAAATTACAGTGACATTCACCATATGTTGTGTCTGATTTGACTATACAATGAGGAAACTAGTCTTTAACAGGTTGCTATGGATGGAATGCTGCAGTTGGATCCACAAAGATATGGATTCATTTTTCCTTAGGTTCCAGTTATGTGACCTTGGATGAATCAGTCATAATTTCCTCCCCTGTAAAATGAGGGAGATGGACTTGGTGGCTTTCAGGATCCCTTCCAACTCTAAATCAATGATTTTTCTTGATTTATTGAGACATAGCATTTCATAGCTTGAGGTGGCCATATGCACCAGTATCCTTATAATCCTTAGTTGCACCTATTACATAAACAAACTCCTTCCTAAGAATATTCAAAGGAGCTTGATTACTTCTGCCCCTCACCCACCTTTACCTCAATTCTGTGTATAAAGTAGTTTGAAGATGGAGACCACATCTTTTTTTCTGTATGGTTTGTAGGCATTTATTTGATCAAAAGTTATTATTGAACTGGATTTTTATCCATCAGGTTAATATAAGCCAAGGATATTGATTTAACACTACTCTCCAAAACTGAATGAATAGGTTATTGAATTAGAAAGAAGCCACATTTCAGAGCTTTGGTTATTCTGGAGAATGAATGTCTAATGCAAATGCCCCAAAATTTAAAATAGGACCATTGGCATGAATGCTGATGTCCATCATTCCTGATATCAGGGTGCATGGAGAGATAATCAAGTCTTTCCTAAGAAGACCAAGACTATTAGAAAAACCCCACACCATTTACTTCCAGACATTTAGCACTTTTCCTGGAATTGATTGAACCCAAATGGAATGAAGATAGAAATCAATTTTCTCTCCTTCTTTCAGTCATCTCAATCTCTCCTGTCAACAGTAGACTACAAAAATCTTAACTTTCCTTACATCCTTAAATCTGTACTTCTTCTGACCTCTGAATCCATGAATGGTAAGGAAGACATAAAAGAAATGCAATGAAAATCAATTATACTTCCCACCACTCACAGCTCCTCAGCAAATAGCCTTGGTAGGACTAGTCAGCTGATCTCATGTCAAAATGACTAGATTTGGACTTAAGAGACCAGGGTTCAAATCTTGCCTTTACCAAGATTTGTGTTTTTATGGGTAAGTTATTTGGCCTCTCCAAGCTTCAGCCTTGTCCTCTGTAAAATGATGGGGTTGAATAAGATGATCTTTACGGTCCTCCCTTTTTCTTCTAAAGTTCTATGATTCTGAATACCATATCATTCTTGTAGTATCTTTAAAATCTTTTTGCTCCTAGGGATAGCTCCTGATTGTTTAAATAATAATAGAGGGAGGTAAAATTACCTGAAATGACAGATAAGGCAAAAATAGCTCATGCTTCATTTTGGCATGTTTTTATTTAAATTTACATTTGCATATAAAAGTAATTATGTAACATTGTAAGTTACAGAATTTCATTGGTACAGAGAATTTCCTCACCCAGGACTTCCCTATGGTAATGAAATGAGAAGTCTAGTCCCTCTTCCATTTTATCCTATATCCAAATTTGGGGATTTGTAATGTTTCAAGTAAAATACCCAAGCACACACTAGGGAGGTTTGATTCCAAAAGAAGCAGATCATCTCCCTGCTTCCTCCTTTTGACCCCATGATCAATACTTCTGACCTTTCTTACAGGAATTAGATAGTATCATGCCTCAGTCCAATAAATGATACCATTCAAGTGCTATCAGGATTGGCACCTTCCATATAATGGGAAAGGGAATCATGTAATAAAGTATTTTCTTCTAGGAGTCAATCTTTCTTATGTACTCATAGGCAAGGGGAAGAAAAAAATACCCTTTTCAAGTTCACAGAGGCTGATAATACCAATAGACCTCAAAAGCCAGATTGACCATAATGTATCAGTTGGCTTTCCCACCAGGCCTGGGTGTCAGTAAGTTATTTTTTCTTTATAAAGGAAAAAGCTAAAGTTAAATGAGTTCTCCAGTGGTAAAGTCACGAAGCTAAGTGGCTTAACTCGTGGTGGGGTGGACTACATAAAATGGTGATAAATACACTTAGATGATTGTGCCTGTTGTGTTTGTCCTTCATTCTCAAAGATGACCGTGATGTCAGGGAATGATGTTGGCTTGGATTTGAGTGAGCAAGGACTGTGCAGGGTCACCTGCCTCACTTTCTCCTCCAGAGCCACCTGGGTCTTGTGGCCAGATATTCATCATGATGACTGGAGATGGCCCAGGATATAATGCAAGACTCTGGCCCCTGTAGGTTAAAGTCTTTTCGGGTTCTCACTTTGAGTGAAGTAATGCCCATTCAGTGAATCTGCCTCTTTAAGAAATGAGTCAAGGCCTTTTTGTTCAAAAAGAAAAAAAAAAAAAGAAACAGACTGGGAGGGGAAAACTCTCAGGATTGCTAGCCAAAAGGGAAAAATTTACTATTTACTGTATTTACTTACCTAATGACTGAGTGGTTACTGACTTTTTTTTCTTTTCAAAGAAATGGAATTTCTCTGGTGAGTTCAGAGGTATAATTTGGAATTATTTGGTTCTGAGCAAGTTCATTTGAAAGAAGGGTAACACAGAGAGCAGTCTGTTACTAGGCAAGTGCAGTAATGTTGAGAAAAAGTGTAACCTAGCCACCAGAAAGTCTGGCCTACGTCATCATAGCATGGTTGAGAACCCCTGATGTCACAACACTCTAGAAGAAAGAGAAAGAGAGAGAGAGAGAGAGAGAGAGAGAGAGAGAGAGAGAGAGAGAGAGAGAGAGAGAGAGAGAGAGAGAGAGAGAGAGAGAGAGAGAGAGACTGTGTAGAAATTAATGATTATGGAATTATGACTGGAAGCCATTGCAGAGGCCATCATGCCCACTCTTTTATCTTATAGATGAAGAACCGGAGACACAGAGGGGCTCTAAGACTTGGTCACCCAACAAGTTGAGTTTCTGAGGTTCTTGATTCCAAGTCTAGTGTGCTATCTAATCAATACACCACAGGGAAAGTTGCATTAGTGAGGAGGCAGACTCTGAGAAAGCAGGGTAGGGGCTGGGGGAATGGCAATATGGAACCAAACAAAGGAATGGGAATGATCTTATGAGTTAGTGAAAGACTCAGCAGTGTGGAAACAGTGGAAAACTGCCATGGACAAGAAGGATATATACCATGCTGGAGTCCTGCGACAAATTTCTGTTCATCCTCAGTTTAGATTCTGATTGCTTGCATATTGGGAAGTATATTCTTAATATAAGCCATCACTCTATTTGATTGACCCTTGATGCTGATATTAAAAGTTAAAACTGAAAAAGCAGGAATTAGCTCATTTTAAATAAAATAGTGAAAAAAGGAAATGAAAAGAAAAACACATACCCATTATCCCAACAACTAGAGAGAGAAATGAAGACACTGATGATTTAGTGAAAAGAATATTGAATTGATTCATGTAAAATTTTGATAAATAGTTTGGATTTGTTCTAAATACTCTACTCCTGTATATTTAGCCAAGTGCCTTATTAAGTCTAAATAGAAAAATGTCATTGCAATTGTAATTGTATTCACATTAAACATTAACTGAGGCTTAATAGCTAATTATTATCAGTTACATCATGGTTAAACTGTCAGAGAATATGCCTTTTCAGGATCTTCTGGGATAGCCTGAATTACCATTTATTTTCTCTATATCCAATTACATTCCCTTTCTGAAGCAAGTTGCATAGTCCCATGTAGTGTGAATAATATAGCTGATGTATGTGTTTGTACCAATATGTATAATATACTTTGATGTAAAGTATTTGCAGAGATTTGACGCTTGAATTTTTTACAAGTCTGCATCGATTTTTTTTTCTGACAGTTTTATGGCCTCAGGTACCTGAATAGAGTAGATCAAAACTCTTCCATTTACCTTCTCAGTTTTTTTTTTCATTTTATCTTTTGTTTATGAACTGTAGCTCTGTAGTTGGGGTGGGTAGTCCACATAATGGATAATATTGTACAATTGTATAGTCTTTTATGCATTTCCATGCTGATGATCAGGCACAGTAAGGTGTGTCTATATTCCACTAGATAAAATCATTCACTTCCTGGGTGACTTTTTTTTTTTATGATAGCTGACAGAAATCATTTTATTGCTCTACTAGCTTTTGTTAACCCCAGGCTACATCATTCTCTCTAACTACATTCACTGTAGTTGCGATCAGGCTTTGTATAATCATATATACACAGATATATGGATGTAATGCCAAAATGTTCATTCATTCATTCTTTCATTCAACAAATATTTATGCAAGGTAGTATATTGGTGCTAAGACAAATCAGAAATGGTGCTTAATGATGGTAGCTTATATCCCAGAACACATTTGCAAATAAATGTATACATGTACACAAATGAATCTAAGAAATAGAAATATTTGACAGCTGACATAAAAAAGGGAGTGTGGTACAGGGCAATAGGTGCTGCATCTGAGAGCCTGAATTCAAATCCTTTCCCAGTTCTTTGTGTTATCCTAGAAGAGTCATTTAACCTTTTTTTCCCCTTATCTATAAAATGATGGATCTGGATTAGATAACTGCTGAGGTTTCTTCCATCTCTGATCCTATCAAAAGATAATGGATGGAATGAGGAAGGAATGAGACAATTTCTAGCTAAGGAACTCAGGAAGTCTTCATAGGGAAGTTGTATCTGAATAGTACTGAATGAGATTTTATTAAGGAGAAATGAGGTAGAAAAAACTGCAGGTGAAGAAGACATGATTTAATTCAATTGAACAAGAATTTCTTAAGTAATAATGTACTATGTGCTAAGCACCAAGGATACAAAGACAAAAAAGAATGAGTTTCTACCCTCAAAGAGCTTATATTCTACTGAGGAGAAACAATAGATATAGTTAAGTAAATGCAACACATATGGAAAATAAATACAATGTAATCTTAGGTATGGGGGTGAGTCAGAGAGTACTATAGTAGAAGGCAGGTAGTATGTGAACTGAGACTTTTGGGGGAAATAGGAATTTCAAAAGAAGGAAAGGTGAAAAGGAATATGATTCCAGAAAAAGGGGATAGTCAGTGCACAGGCGAAATGCGGGCAGTGGAATATTGTGTATGGGTAACAGCAAACTGGCCAGTGTGGCCGGAACACTGAATGAGTCATAAGAAAAAATGGGAAAACAATTTTATCAGGTAGGTTGAAAACAGATTGTGAAGGATTTTAAATACCCCAAAAAGGAAATTGTATTTTATTCAAGAGATAATAGAGACCCACTGAAAATTCTTGAGTACAGGAGTGACATGATCAGACCTGACTTTTGGTAGTATCAATTTAGCTGTTGTATAAAGGTTAGACTGTCGGTAAGAGAGACTGAATGCAAGCAGATCAATTAAAAGACTATGGTATTAATGCAAGTGAGAGGAAATGAGGATGTGAAACAGGGCAATAGTCATGTGAGTTGAGAGAAAAGAACTTATAGGAGAGATGTTGTAGGAATATTGGGGACAAAACTAGCACATCTTAGCAATGGACCAGCTAAGTTGTTTGGGGTGGGGGGAGAGGTCCAGGATGTCTCCAGACTTAGAACCTTCATGACAGATATCTTTGACAGAAACTTGGAATCTAAGAATAGTAATAACAGCTAGTATTTTATGGTGATTTAATTTTGCAAAGTGTTTTGCATGTATTGTCACATTTGAATTTCACAGTCATAGCTCTGTGAGGTAGCGGTTACTATCATCCTGTTTTACAGATGAGGAAACCAACACTGAGAGAGAGGCTAAATAATTTGCTGAGGTAGTGTTCAAAGGCAGCACCCTTAATGACTGCCACCTTATTTTCTGCCAAAGGAGTAATTTTTGTGGTAAAGATCATAAGTTCTGTTTTAGAGTTGGTAAGACTATGGACTATGTAGTGGAAAATGTCCAATGGGCAATTGGTGATTGAGCTGTGTGACCATAGCTCAAAAGAGAGATATGGTTAGATATGAATATCCTAAAATGTCAAAATGAAGATAATTGAACCTATTGAAGTTAAGGAAATCAACATATGCTATCTTCGTATCACTACAAAATTTTAAGATAATATTCTTTATGTGCATCAAAATCATTGTTGTTATGTAAGACTTTCATGAAATAAGAGAGAGTGAAATGAACAGAACACGAAAATGTTGAATATAGCAACAGCACAATTGTTTGAAAAATAACCATGAACTATGAGTTTTCTGAGTATTATAAATCCTCCAGTGGACTTCCAAAGAATCTTTGAAAGAATTTGCTATCCACCTCCAGAGGAAGAACTGATAAATAGAAGTATGTGTGATATGATTTTACATACACATACACAGTATGTATATGTATATATATATATACATATATATATGCACACACATACAGATATAAATGTATATATATGCATATTTATGTGTATATATGTATATATCTGTGGATGTATGTGTATATATGTGTATTTGTCTATGTGTGTGCATATTTGCATGTATAGATGTGCATATATGTGTATAGATGTGCATATATGTGTATGTACGTGTGCATATGTGTGTATGTGTATATATATGTATATATGTGTGCATATGTGTATGTACTATATATCTATATGTGTGTATAGCCTTTTCTAGTATGGTTTGGAAAGGGAGGGAAAAAGTTGGAAATTTAAAATGTAATCAAAACAATTTTTATTTATTTTTTAAATATATAATTTATTTTTCATTTTTCAACGTTCACTTCCTTAATAATTTGAATGCAAAATTTTCTCCCCATCTTTCCCCACCCCCCCACCCCAGGACAGCATGTACCCCATCCACCCCTTCCTCCAGTTATCTTCCTTTTTGTCATCCACATTTTTTCCATCCCCCTTCCCTTCTATTTTCCTGTAGGGCAAAATAGATTTCTATACCCCATTGCCTGTATAGCTTAATTTCCATTGGCATGCTAAAACAATTTTTAACATTCATTCTTAAAGCTTTGAGTTCCATATTTTATCTCTTTCTCCCCACCCACTCTCATTGAGAAAACAAGTAATTCAATATAGGTCATATATGTGTAACAATGCAAAGCACTTCCATAACAGTTATGCTGTATTTCCCTCTGTCCTATCCTGCCCTTCATTTATTTCATTCTCTCCCTTGACCTGTCCTCCCACAATATTTGCTTCTGATTATCCCTTTTCCCAATTTGCTGTCCCTTCTATTATCTTCCCTCTTCTATTCCCTTCCCCCTTGCCTACCTGCAGGGTAAAATAGATTTCCATATCTAATGGAGTGTGTATTATTCCCTCCTTAAGCCGAATTCCATGAGAGTAAGGCTCAATTATTTCCTTTCATCTCCCCCTTCTTCCCCTCCATTGTGAAAGCTCTTTCTTCCCTCTTTTATATGAGATGATTTGCTATATTCTACCTCTCTCTTTCTCTTACTCCTAGTACATTCCATTCAACAATAAATTTTACTTTATTTTTAAGGTATTCTCCCTTCATATTCAGCTCACCCTGTGTCCTTTGACTCTGTATGTATGTACATATTTATGTGTTGATATACACACGTATATAAACACACATACACATATGTATATATACATACCTACAAATAGGTACAAAAAACCTGTGTGTGTGTGTGTGTTTGTATTCCCTCTAACTACCCTAATACTGAAAAAGGTCTCATGAGTTTCAAATAACATCTTTCCATGTAGGAATGTAAACAGTGCAACTTTAATGAGTTCCTTAAGGCTTCTCTTTCCTGTTTACCTTTTCATGTTTCTTTTGATTCTTGTGTCAAATTTTCTATTCAGCTTTGGTCTTTTCAACAAGAGTGCTTGGAAGTCCCCTGTTTCATTGAAATTCCATTTTTCCCCTGAAGTATTATACTCAGTTTTGCTGGGCAGGTGATTCTTGGTTTTAATCCTATCTCCTCTGACCTCTGGAATATCATATTCCAAGCCTTTTGATCCCTTAACGTAAAAGTTGCTAAATTTTGTGTTATCCTGACTGTATTTCCACAGTACTTGAACTGTTTCTTTCTGGTTGCTTGTAATATTTTCTCCTTGACCTGGGAACTCTGGAATTTGGCTACAATATTTCTAGGAGTTTTCCTTTCAGGATCTCTTTCAGGAGGTGATCGATGAATTCTTTCAATTTCTATTTTGCTCTCTGGTTCTAGAATATCAGGACAGTTTTCCTTGATAATTTCTTGGAAGATGATTTCTAGGTTCTTTTTTGATCATGGTTTTCAGGTAGATCAATAATTTTTAAGTTGTTTCTCATGGATCTGCTTTCCAGGTTAGTTGTTTTTCCAATGAGATGTTTCACATTGTCTTCTATTTTTTCCTTCTTTTGGTTTTGTTTTATAATTTCTTGGTTTCTCATAAAGTCATTAGCTTCTCTCTGCTCCATTCTTATTTTTAAAGAACTATTTTCTTCCATGAACATTTGAACTTCCTTTTCTATTTGGTAAATTTTGCTTTTTAAAGACTTCTTTTCCTCATTGGCTTTTTGGGCCTCTCTTGCCATTTGGGTTAGTCTGTTTTTAAAGGTGTTATTTTTGGGATCTCCTTTAGCAAGCTGTTGACTCACTTTTCATGATTTTCTTGCATCACTCTCCTTTCTCTTCCCAATTTTTCCTCTACCTCTCTTCATTGCTTTTCAAAATCCTTTTTGAGCTCTTCCATGGCCTGAGACCACTGCATATTTTTTTTTCGAAGTTTTGGATGTAGAAACCTTGACTGTGATGTTTTCTTCTGATGGTATGCTTTGCTCTTCCTCACATGAAAGGATGGAGGAAAATACCTTTTCACCAAGAATGTAACCATGTCTAGTCTTACTGTTTTCCCTTTTTAGGGCATTTTCCCAGCCAATTACTTAACTTTTGAGTCCTTAGTCAAGTGGATGGTATACTCTAAGGACCTGTAAGTTCTCAGTTCCTCCAAGGTGGCACAATGAAGGGAGAGAAATTTACTCCTCTCTTGACCTGCACTCTTGTCTGTGAGCAGCCAAAAGCCCTCTTTTCTGTCCAGGATCTACAAGTAGGATTCCCTCTCCACAGCCACCACCAGTTCCACCATGCCAGCACCAGTGCTCCTTCTCACCCCAGCACCTCCATTCAGGATCAAGATGCAGATCAGTCACTTGATTCCCCCAGGATCATTAGGCCAAGGGCTCCAAACGTGGACACTGCTATAGTGACTGCAGCCACCCTGTGGCTGGGGTAAGACCCACAACCCCCTCTCACTCAGGTGAAAAAGCTTTCTTATTGACCTTTGAAGCTGTCTTTGGGTTGAGAAATCTGGGAATAGCAGCTACTGCCCATGATTCTGTGCCCTGAAGCCTGCTCCACTCCTGTCCCTGCCATGCCGCGTGGCCAAGCCTGGGCTGTGCTCCACTCTTAGCCTGGTGCAATAGACCTTTCCTGTTGGTCTTCCAGGCTGTCTTGGGCTGGAAATCTCTTTTGCTCTGTCGTTGTATGGCTTATGCTGCTCTATAATTTGTCTAGAGTCATTTTTTACAGGTACTTTATGGGCTATGGGGGGACAGCTAGAACAAGTTTGTCTTTCTACTCCACCATCTTCAAACAAACCAATTTTTTTTTAAAAAGGGGAAAAATCATTGTTGATAAAATGTAAGAAGGATGCAGGTAGATGTATAAAAATATGCTACAGCATCTTTGTATCTACATAATTGATTAAAATGGTACAAGGATATTATTTGTTTCATATTAACCCAGTGTGATGATGGAGTTCTAACATGGTAGCTGCAGTGTCACTGATGTAGAAGAGTTTGTTATGAAACTCTTTCAAGATCATTTCTGGTGTTTGTCTTCAATGTCAACCTTAACTACCTTGAGGGTGATTATGTCTAATTTAATCAATTCAATAAACATTTATTAAGTGCCTACTGTCTTCTAGGCACTACACTAAGTATTGGGGATGCAAAAAACAAGCAAAAGGCAGTCCTTGACTTCAAGGAGTTTACAATCCAATAGGGAAACCACATGCTAGCAAATATATACAAAGCAAGTGATATACAGGATAAATAGGAAATAATTGATGAATGGAAAGTATTCTAATTAACAGAGGTTATAAAAGACTTCCTGTAGACAATGGGATTATAGTTGTCGGTTAAAGGAAGCCAGGTAGATCAGTATTCAAACCAGAGGAGGGAGAGCATTCCAAAACATGGGAGACAGTCAGAGAAAATACCCAGAGCTGGGGAATGGAGTAGTTTGTTTGTGCAGTAACAAGAAGTCAGCTGTCAGAATTCCTCTAAATTTTTTTTTCCATCTTGACTTGGACTTGGACTAAGGGTAATTCAAATTACCATCAGATTTGCCATTCTTCTCCATTAGATTTTGCAAATGAATTAATATTCTAAACTGGTCCTGTTACCAGGAATCAGACCTCTCTATTTGATGAATTGATCAAGTGCTTGGTGACTAAAGAAATTTCTGGGTTATTTTTTAATCTCCTTTTTTGGTTTAGATTTATTTATGTATGTTAAGCTTCCTTAGGAAATTGCAGTAGTGGGTGTTAAGGTCTGTTCTTTTATCCATTTCAGTTTCTGAAAGCAATGGCTGTAGAAAAAAGTCAATTTAAATAGTTTAGGTTGGAGTTGCTTCAACTTTTAAAATTTTTTCCCCAAAATATATTAATTTATTTGTTTTCACTTTTCAACAATTGCTTCCAGAAGTTGCAAATTTTCTCCTCCACCCTCCCTCCTCTCTCCCAAAGATGGTATACAGTCTTATATGGGTTCTACACATGCATTCCTATTAAACGTATTTTCTTTTTTTTCTTAATTATATTTTCCAAATTTGTTAATTTATTTGTTTTCACTTTTCCACAATCACTTCCATAAGTTCCAAACTTTCTCCCCCTCCTTCTCCCCTCCCTTCCCAAGACAGCATGCAATCCTCTCTGGGTTCTACACATACATTCCTATAAAACACATTTTCACATTAGTCATGTTGCATGGAAGAATTAAAACAAATGGGAGAAACCATTAGAAAAACAAAACAAAACATAACAAAGGAGAAAATATTCTGCTTTATTCTGCATTCCAACTCCATAGTTCTTTCTCTGGATGTGGATGGCATTTTTCATCATGAGTCCTTTGGAAATGTTTTAGGTCCTTGCATTGATGTAAAGGGCGAAGTCTATCAAAAACAGTTCTCTCATGCTGTGGCTATTACTGTGTTTAATGTTCTCCTGGTTCTGCTCATTTTACTCAACATCCATTCATATATCTTTCCAGGTTTCTCTGAAGTCTTACCTGTTCATTGCTTATTATAGCACAATATTATTCCATTACATTCATATACCACAACATGTTCAGCTGTTCCCCAATTGATGAGCATCCCCTTGATTTCCTGTTCTTGGCCACTACAAGAAGAGGTGCTATAAAATATTTTTTGTGTATGTGGGTCCTTTTCCTATTTTTATTATGTCTTTGGGACATACCTCTAGCTCTAGAGGCAGTATTGCTGAGTCAAAGGGTATGCACATTTTTGTAGCCCTTTGGGCATAGTTCTAAATTGCTCTCCAGAATGGTTGGATCAGCTCACAGATCCACCAACAATGGATTAGTGTTCCATCTCTCCCACATTTTCTCCAATATTTATCATTTTCCTGTTTTGTCATGTTAGGCAATCTGATAGGTATGAGGTGGTACCTCAGAGTTGTTTTGATTTGCATCTCTCCAATCAATAGTAATTCAGAGCATTTTTTCATATTGATAGCTTTAATTTCTTCCTCTGAAAGCTGTCTGTTCATATCCTTTGAACATTTAACAACTGGAAAATGACTTGTATCTTGCAAATTTGATTCAGTTCTCTCCATATCTTAGAAATGAAGCCTTTATTACAAACACTAGTTGTAAAAATTCTTTCCCGGTTTTCTGCTTCCCTCCTAATTTTGGTTGCATTGGCTTTGTTTTTGGAAAGACTTTTCAATTTAATGTAATCAAAGTTATCTGTTTTGCATTTCATAGTGTTCTCTATCTCATTTGGTTATATATTCTTCCATCTGGGGTTGCTTCAATTGAACACCATTGTCTTCTCATTTTCATTCATTGTTCATTTTGATCTGCTCTACGTTGGTCATCTAAGTGTACATAGACAGAAATGGCTCCCATATACACAGCTAGTCATTTTCTGTCTGTTAAAATATAATCTCATTTTTATGCCATTTGATTAACATTTTTATTAATTCCTGAATTTCTTTTTAAAGTATGACATGTAGTCTTCACTTTGACACCTCTTTTTTCTTACTGCTGAGCCAGTATATTTTCATCATGCTTCTTTATGTCCACCTTTGAACTGAAGTCACTAAGTATTAAATTAAAGCATATATGTGTATGAGAGAGACACATAAACAGAGAAATAGAAAAAGAGGGAGAGGGAGAGGGAGGGAGAAATGAAGGAGAGAGAGAGAGTTCCTAAGCCAGCAAGATTGTTTTGCTCCTAATACATACTATTTGTACTACTATGAACAAGTCATTTAATAGCTTAGAGATCCAGGCAGCAATTTAAGACTTTAAACTTTGGGAAACTTGCTGACCTCTATCCTAGGAGGTATTTGCTTGCTCTGTACCACTAAAATCACAGGCCCAGACCCTATCTCATATATATGTATACACACTCCCCCCTATACGAAGAGCCATAGCAACTCAAAGTCCTCATGTAAAAGAAGGAAGGAAAGATATCTCTTGATAAATAGTCAGGCATCATCAAAGTACATGTATGTATGCATTTATGTATGTGTATATATATATATAAACACACATATATGCCTTTAATATACTTAGCAAGTTTCTTATATTATTATTTTTAATCTTTGTTTATACTATGTGTCTATATGTATATTTGCATATATGAGAGAAAGAGAGGAAAAGAGAGGAGAGGAGAAAAACCAGAGGATCATAGGTTTAGAAGTGGTAGAGACTTCTGATGTCCCCTGGTCCAAATCCCCATTCTTCAGAGTAGGTAACAAGGAAACATTTAACAACTGGAAACAGAAAGTTGGAATGACTTGTCAGAGGTCACTGTCAATGGCAGACCCAAATTGCCAAACTAGATCCTGGGACTCCAAAGCATGTACTTTTCTTTGCTTTCTACCACATAGGTCTCCAGTTATTACTTATGTTAAAAAATATTAAGAAATCAAATGATAAATATAATTTTAACTCAACACATTTCAGAGTGATACAATGGAAAAATACAGCAGTTATTAAGCACATGCTGTTTTCAGAGCACTCTTCTAAGTTCTGGGGAAAATTCAAAATTTAGATCAACAAGATAAGACAGTCCTTGTCTTCAATGAATTTACATACATTTAAATGACATTAGATTGTGTTATTGAAAAACTGTAATAGGTTATACTTGCAGGGAAAGTACAAGAGAATAAATGATGTCAGCTTTGAGATATTTTTAAAGAGGAGCATTTTAGTTCTTCTTGACAGCAAAAACCATGGAAAATCAACATTAACAACTTCATTAATGATCTAGAAGAGGCAAGCAAACAACCCATTAATTAAATTCACAGATGATTCTAAATCGAGAGGTGCTGTAAATGCTAGGACAGAGACATGCTACCGAGCTTGGGAACTGGCAGAATAAAATTTAACATGGAAAGAGGCAGCAGCCAACACATCCAAAAATAATTCTTCGTGTTTATCTTACACAGTTCTCCAAGTAACTCAAATTATTTCAAACATATTACATTATCAGTCACTACAATATTTCTAGGCTAGAAGGATGCCTATCATTTATGTGTTTGACTGCCTGAGAAACTGAGGCATTGAATAAAAAGTTGTCCATTTATATCTGAGACATGAGAAAGAGAAGGGACATTAAATCTTGCCTTATGATTTCTGGTTCAGTTGGATGAAATCCTCCTCCTAAATTATAAAGGGTAAAATTTATCAACTAAAGTTGAAGGGAATTAGGGAAATGTATGTCCCATAGATTAGGTATTTAGATATGAAATATTTATTCTGCCATGCATGTGCAAGGGAAACTAGCCCAAATAAGTCCATGCTAGATGGTACATGAGTGTTAGAATGATAGAAGAAAAAATTATGTGTGTGTGTAATGTATATTTACACATATGCACATTAGCTTATGCTTAGAAAATGCTTTATGGTTGTTGCTTTTAAGTTCAGTTCTGTTTGACTCTTTGACCCCAAAGCTATTTAAGGCTTTCTTGGCAAAGATACTTCAGTGGTTTGCCATTTCCTTCTCCTGCTTATTTTACAGATAAGGAAATTGAGGCAAACAGGCTTGAGTGCCTGGACTAGGGTCGTACAATTAGTAAGTGTCTGAGACCAGATTAGAACTAAAAAAGATGAGTCATCCTGACTCAAGACCCAGAACTGTAGCCACTGTACTACTCGGATGCCCTGATTTATAGTTAAGGAACACTGTAACTCTAAAAAATTAGCAGTGTCAGTATTATCATCTCCATTTTACAGGTGAGAAAATTGAGGCTCAGAGAGAAAGCTTTGATCATGATCATAAAGCTAGCAAGAGATTGAACAGGAATGGAAATATCTGCAGTATCTCTGGAAGAGAGGGATGCATATTATTATCAATTTGGGAAACCGAGGCACTAAATAATATATTGAACATATGCAGATCATAAATTTTGAGTTCCCTTTGAAGGGACTTTTGAGGCTATTTAGCTTAAACTCTTCATTTTATGGATGAGAAATCTGAGATACAGAAATGTCATGTGACTTTGGCCAAGGTCACAGAGATACTGAATAGCAAAGCTGGAATTCAAACCCAGATTGACTGACTCCAAATCCACCATTCTTTCCATTGCTCCAATCTGTATTTCCAAGTTTTGTCTTCCAACTCCTACTCTATAGCTATTCTGCTACCTTTTCATTTCCATTCAAGTAGAGTAACTTCGTGCTTGAGTATTTTAACCTGCAAGAAAACCATTCTCTGAGTAGGAACAGGATATAATTGGAGGATATAGTCATAATAGCCTTCTGCCATAGAATTTTGACCTTTGCTCATCCCCTGATTTCCCTAGATGTTGCCCAGCTGGTGGCACTCCATAAAGTGTGTGTAGGAAACAATATCTGTGACATTTTCCTTCCTGACCAGGAACCACCTAGACAAAGGAATGCAAAGAACTTATCTGCCTTTTTTCACGTCATTGGTCCCTGCTTCAAGAAACAAAGCAGAGAACTAAGTTCATTTTGAAATGGTTTATTTTTAGTGTTGTCATTTTACTCCACTTGTTTTCTTTCTTTTTTTTTTTTTTAGAGATAGGAACTCTGTTGAGATTTTAACTTGGGCGATATTTTCTTTGATTTGTGCAGGCTGAAATGGAGTTTGCTTTTATGGGAAGACCTAGACCATTCTTATGTGACTAGAAGGGATACCATTCTGTTCTCTGGAACCAAAACCTTGTCAAGTTATTGGGGATTGTTCTCTCCCTTTCCTTGACAGGATAAATACCCTGCTCTGATCTCCCGGATCTTCCTGTCAGAGTGTTTATATACTTCTCACTTATAGGCATGTGCATTTTCAAATAAGATTCAGAGGAGGATTGGAATGCAAATACTCTTATCCTTACCTAAATAGGTGGGACATTGGGTTAACTAAAGTTAAAATGTGGTTGTGAAGAAGTCTAAGGCTGAGTCAAAAGGACAAAATATTAATATGTTAGTTATCATGGCAGACTGAGTGTTTTTGAGAAGCATCTTGGCATTACAGAGAGAAGGGTTGACTGGATTCAAGAAA
Organism: Bettongia penicillata ogilbyi; assembly: GCA_023548195.1. Classification (NCBI taxonomy): domain Eukaryota; kingdom Metazoa; phylum Chordata; class Mammalia; order Diprotodontia; family Potoroidae; genus Bettongia; species Bettongia penicillata. The sequence goes on along the minus strand of JAJHZJ010000195.1, from coordinate 3,691,362 downwards.
ACCCAGATTTAACCAGCAGTGTAACATCAATACTAACCTTGGGTTAGCTAAAATGGGGGAACTCAAAAACTCATTAAAATTGGAGTCAAAGAGACCTAAGTTCATATCCAGTCTTAGATCCTTACTAGATTTGTGACTTTGGAGAAGTGGGAATAATAACACCTATCTCTCAGGGTTATTGTAAAGATAAAATGAGGTAACATTTGTAAAGTGATCAGCATGTTGCCTGGCATATGGTAGGAGTTTTATGATTTCTGGCTTTATCGTTATTACTACTAGCATTATTATAGATGAGTTATTGATATGCCTTGGTGGAGGGAGATGACATCTGTGAGTACCCCTCAGATGAAACCCCAAGTTAATTGGTTTGTCTGTTTGTTTCATGGATTTCTTTGGTGAAAATTATGGACCTCCTCTCAAAATGTTTTCAAGTGAATAAAACACATAGATTATAAAGAAGCCAATTATATAGGAATAAAGTTATCAGAATAATATAAAAATGAATCCCAGGACCTTCTGAAATGTCTATGGATTTCTTATTGGGTAGTATATCCCAGGTTATGAATTCCTGCATTAGTGAATCAAAATTCAGTGAAGCAATCACATTTATAGAATTATTCAACTGGCTAGCCAGTCATATCATTACCATGGTCCCTCAGTTACTCAAAAAAAAAAGATGCCCTTAATGATTGCTAATTTAGCAAGTGTTTTATAAACAAATGTCTGTTATACACAGGATATTTCACACTGTCTCCTCAAGGAGCTTACAATCTCATAGGAAGAATATAGCTAGTAGATATTGTTGATGTGATGTAGAATTGGATAGAGTACAAAGAAGTCCAAGAACAATGTTCTGAAGAATTCAAGGGGAAGGAGGGTGATTAGCTTTCATGCCCTTCTCTTAGAAAGGAAAAAGAGATGATATATAATCCTTATATAATCCTATATAAATCATGCTTCTCAGGTCCTGTGATGTAGAAGAAAGTGTACAAGGCTCAGGAGACTTGGTTTCCAGTATTGGCTATGCCACCTCACAAGCTATGTGATGTTGGCTAACTACTTCACCCTTCGGTCTCCTCTTCCAAACCAAGTATATAATAGGAAATGATGTTTACTTTGGCCACCTTCCTCATAGTCTGGTAGCAGATGAGATAATTTAAAGTGTCTAAAATGCTATGTAAAATAAAGGGAGAAATAAGTATTTATTAAGTGCCTACTGTTTGTCAGGCACTGTACAAATATATCAGCTGATCCTCATGACAACTCTAGCAGATAGGTGGTGTTAGGATTGCCATTTTGCAGTTGAGGAAACTGAGGTAAACAAAGGTTAAGTAACTTGCCCATGGTCATGCAACTTGTGAGTACCTGAGGTTGGAATTGAACTCAGGCCTAGAAATCAATCAGCTGTGCCACCTAATTGCTGAATAATTCTATAAACATAACAGGTTTGCTTAATTTTGACTCATCTAATGCAGGCATTCATAACATAGGGTTCACCAACCACTAAGAGTCCCTAAATATATTTCAGAAGGTCCTGGGATTTGTTTTATAATACTTCTATGTGTTTCTATATAATTAGTTTCCTTTATAATTCCATTTTATTCACTTGCAGACCTTGTAAGGGTCCACAGTCTTCACCAGACAAAGAGGCTATGGAACAAAACCAAAAAAAAATATTAAAAACTCCAGTCGAAATCCAAAGGATTATTTTAAAATTATATATTATGTTTTTATATCACAATCTTTACTAGATATGCCTCTCACCCCAGAATTTTATTCTTTTTTGAAATAAAGAGCAACAGTAAAGCAAAAACATTGTATACAGTTTTGTACTGTCATAGTCCTAAGCCTCTATGACAAAAGGAAGGAAATATATTTCATTTTCTCTTCTGGAAGATTTTTTAAAGGAGAAATAATAGGGCAGTTTTCAGCACTACATGTGAAAGAAAAGTAATGAAGTCATGGAATAATTCTTCCTTTTCATAACTTTTTTTTCTCCTTGGTTTTACCAGTAGTGGAGAGAATGAAACTAGATCAACCTATGACTTAGGTCCTAATGTTGCCATTCTCTCTGACAGGTGTTATGTAGAAGACAAAAGCTCCAAGGTGGCCTGGTTAAACCGATCTGGCATCATTTTTGCTGGACATGACAAGTGGTCCCTGGACCCCCGAGTCGAGCTAGAGAAACGGACTGCTCTGGAATACAGTCTCCGCATCCAGAAAGTGGATGTCTATGATGAGGGCTCTTACACATGCTCAGTGCAGACACAGCACCAGCCCAAGACCTCCCAGGTTTACTTGATCGTCCAAGGTAAGCTGGGATGGGACTGAGAGGGCAAGGTGGATCAAAAAACCTACTGTGGGTGGATATGGAATCTTTATTTTCCTAGACCTCAGACCACTATCTATATACACAATCTTACTTTAACTGCTAAGCTTTTTTTTTTTTCGATTTCTTTGTAAATACAATGGCAGAAGGGTATTTAAATAAGTGGGTTGGATAGAATCCCCTAGAGCATATTCTTGAATGTATGTACCTGCTGGTATTTTAAAGCTTGACAGCTAAGTGATGCAGTGATATATGCTTGTATTTGGAGTCAAGAGGATCTGAGTTCATGTCTTGCCTTACAAGGTTTAGTTGGGTGACCCTGGATGAATTACTAAACTGCTCTGTGCCTCAGTTTCCTTATCAGTAAAATGAGGATAAGAATAGTACCTATTTTGCAATGTTGTAGAGAGAGAGAGGGAGAGAAAGATAGGAGGGAGGGAGTGAATGAGAGAGCTAGAGACAGACAGATTTCTTAACATGCAGCTATAATATTGCTAATAGCTAACATTTATATAATGCTTCAAGTTTCCAAAGCTTTGTTTAATTTTAATTTTCAATACAACTTTATTTCATTATCCAAAAGGTATAAAGAGTATACTTTAATAAAAGATAAATGTGTCTGTCTGTCTATCTATCTTTCTAAAATAGGAATAACTGAGAACCTCTGCTGGATTTCTGCTTTATGCAAACAAGTTGCCTTTCTTTTAAGTCATTAGGGGAAAGCTGTGTGATCCTAAGCATTATGATGTGCACTGTGATCCACATTTTCTTGGGTTCCGCATTACCACTCAGATAGTAGAAGATATAGGTGCTTTCCTGGGTTTGAGATGTTCAGGTATCTTTGGTGTTAAACCTGGGGAGAAATAAAAACAAAGATCAGAAGAGGCAGTGTCTGTGGAATGTCTTTGCTAAAATGGAGGCATTTTGAGAACAAAGCTTCAGGGGCCTTGGTGTTGAAAGGATACTTCCCAGATTCTATGCAGGTCAACTTCTGGTGTTGACTGGGTCCCAGCAAGACTGAGCGTTGGTCATCGATCACAAGGACACAGATCTATAAAGGGTACTGGGAACAGGCTACTTATGAAGTATGGTATCCAGGGGACAACTGATTTAGTATTGTAGAAGATGGAGACCCTTAATGCAGTTCAATCACTCCCCCCACAACAGTCACCTCATGGGGTCCCTTTTGCCTACAACTGAAGGTTCAGAACACATATGACCAGCTGCAGAATTTTACTGCAAGTGAAATCAAGCCACAGACTCAATCCATCTATCAGCAAAGATCGAAGTATCAACAAATATTAAAACTGTGTGCATGTATTCTTGATTTACAATTTTATGTAAATTTAATGCAAATTAGTCATGGCCCTGGGGCTCCTGTCAAGATTCCAAGGCAGTCAGTGGTGTGGCAAAGTTTGAACGCAGCTTCTGTTAATGTGTTATGGAATTGATTATTGCAGGGTTTAAATTATTGCTCTTCCAACTCCTCTGATTAATAGATTGAAACTGGAATAAAATACGTTAGAGACTGTTGGGTGCAGGGGTGGTTTAGTCATGTGACCTCTATCCTGGTCCATTTGCAGTGGCTGACAGCTTCATTTTATTGCATATATGTAGAAGGTGTATCTGTTCACTTACAAAATCCCTGTTATAAACAGCAGGCACTGGGGAAAGGAATCCCAACTCTCCCACTTTGCAGATTATGACCTTGGGCACAAATCACTTAATTTTCCTGTCTTTGTCTTCATCCATAGAATGGGAATGACAGTAAAGGAGCTATCTCCCTTCCAGAGAATGAGATGATATAGATAACCTGATCTGTGAATCTAAAGCACAATATTGATAGGAGTTATTACTATTATGGCTCAGTTGCCTGGAACACAGTTATCAAAACCTTTTGAAAAATATTTCCCCTTGTTTGTATCTTTGGCTTAAAAAGAAGCCAAGTCAAGTCAACAAGTATTTATTAAGTACATAATATTTGACAGGCCCTAAGCACTGGGAATCCAAAGCAAAGCAAAAAGCAATTTCTGTTCTCAAGGAGCTCACCATCTAAAGGAGGAGACAAAATGTAAACAATTATATACAGTATGATGTAGAAGGGATAAACTGGAGATAATTAACTGAGGGAAGGTAGTTGTATTAAGAGGGATTCAGAAAGTCTTTTGTAGAAGATAGTATTTTTGCTGATATTTGAAGGATTCCAGACAAGCCAGAAAACAGGAATGAAGAAGGGGAGTCATGTATTTATTTATTTTTAATGCATTATATAATTCAGTAAAATATAAATTCCTTGAGGGCAAGAGCTATTTCCTTTTGTGTGTGTGTGTCCCTACTACCTAGCACAGTATCTTGTTCCTCTTAGATGTTTAATGAATATTTTTTGAAGGAATGAAAGAAACGTGGACTTTGCATATAAAATCCATTTCTTCCCTTAAATATATGAAAGTAGAACAAGGACTTGAATACTAATTTAAGATCTGGATCCTTTATGAGACTTTTTTTCCCAAACTCAACAAAAGTCAAGTTAAGTAAAATCAACAAGGATTTAATTTATTAAGCAACAACTGTGTGCTGGGCACTGTGATGAGCGCTAGATAAGATGTCCTGAATACCCATCAAAATGCAGTCCTCTTTCACTCCAAAAACCTCGCTGGAGATTGGCCAATGCAAACCAATTCAACAAGCACATCTTCAGCGCTTACTGTGTGTATTATGCAGGACTCAAGTCTAAGGATACAGACAAAACTGGTTCTACTGAGGGATCAGCTCTCTTCTTTGCTTGCCAAACAATTTTTGGGCTCTTGTAGACCTTAATGTTATTGGAAGTCTCCCAAGGAAACCAACACAGGATATTATGTATGGATTATTTTCTTCAACTGGATGAAATTGGATATTCTTAAATACTTGTGTTATGTTTCTTTCAGAGTCTGCCAAAATTAGAGAATCTTGGAGTTGGAAAGAACCTTAGTTAGCAGTAATTTCATAAGCTCTCTACCTGAACAGGAAATCTCTCTACAATATTCTCAGCAGATGGTCATGTGGCCTCTCAGGTGGCGGCTGATTATCTCTTGAGGCAGTCTGCTCCATTCTGAAATCCCAACCTTCACTATAAGGGATTTAGCTCTTCTATGGAGCCCCTTGTTTCCTTTTAATTTGTAGCCATTGCTCCTAATCGGTTCACCCATTAGAATGTAAGTTCCTTGAGGATAGAGGCTTTTAAAAAAAAAAAAATTTCTTTGTAGCTTAGCACATTGCCTACTACAATTGCTTAATAAATACTTTTTGTTTCATTGATTGACTTAGTTTTGGAAAGGGAGCTTAGAAACCAAATAGTCAACCTCTTACTTGGCAGTAGAGGAAACTGAGGCCCATAAGGCCCTTATCTAAGGCCACATAGCTAGTAAATGGCCAAGAATTGCCTCTTCAGTCCTGATGCAATTTGAAAAAATAACTTTTCCTTCGAATTTAATGGCAATTATGTTAATGTGGTGATCTTAAGTTCTTCCTGTCAAATTTCCAGATGTCTTTACCCTCTCATTTATTGCTTAAAAGAGATTGGGGGAGGAGGTAAAGAATTTTAGGAAACAAGACCATCCTTAGGGTAATGTGAAGATTAGAAGAAATTCTATTTATTCAGGTAAAATCAGATTCAAATGATCATTAAAGACAATCATTATGGGGAAGGCAGTGTGGAAAATCATGAAGGTTTTACTTTCAGGGCAAATGTGTGACAGACATAGTAGTGCTTCTTTGTCTTAGTAGTGAGGGTAGAGATGACCTCATGGATGATTTTAGATAGAAGAATCTTAAGACCTTCTTTGCATCAGCTGGCAAAGGTCCTCCCTTTGCCCTCTCCTGTTTTCTGAGATAACACTCAGAAGTCAGGTTGTAGCTGGCTTCAGTAACCTTCTTATGTGAACAAGCTCTGTTCTCATAGTGTGGTCAGCAACCCTCTGCATCTCACTCTTCTGATGATTCCTTTAGAGTTAAGTCAAGCCAGATTGACAAGTATTTATTAAGCGCTTGGAGACTGTACAAAACATGATTAATTTCTATTGTAACTCCTCAGGTTACTCTACCTCTCAACTATGAATCTAAGAGCTGTAAGTTACTGTTCAAAGTCTTTCTCTGGCTATGGCCCCATTTCTGATTTTTTAAGAATCCATCTACATGGTATATCACCTCTCAGGTGATCCTTGATCCTTCTCTCCACTCAACAAAATTTTCAATAAACCATTCTCTTTATCCCTTTGCTTCCATTATAAAAAGAGGATATAAGAAAAGGACAAGGAATAATGGTGTAACAAAATGATAAAAGGCAACCCTCAGAACCAGGAAACTTGGGTCCAAGTCCTCACTCTAACACATGCTGTGATCATGTATAAGTCTCTTAAACTCTCAGTATTCTAGGAAATTCTTGGGATGGGAGAAGGAGAAAGACAGTGCAGTCTATAGAGTACCAGCCCTGGATGCTGGAAGACCCAAGTTCAAATGTGGCCACCAGTACTTCCTAGATATGTGATCCTGGGCAAGTCACTTAACCATGTTTATTTCAGTTTCCTCATCTGTAAAACTAACTGCAGAAGGAAATGGCAAACTACCCTACAATCTTTGCCAAGAAAACGTCAAATTGGGTCATGAAGAGTCAGACACAACTACTTGAATAAATAATGACAACTTCCCTATCTTGGTAGAGGAAATTTTCTTACCCTGGAGCTTTTTATATCAGTAAACTCCTAGGTTTAGTTCCTATGCTTATCCTGTAACAATGGATATTTACAAATAGGATTTTCCAGCATAAACAAAGAGGAACCTTGTCATTCGTAATCCAACACTCTGTCAAAGCACTTAGAGGAATATAGATGGGATTTCGCTGGTCATCTGATCCAACCACCTTATTTTATAAATGAGGGATTTAATGTATAAAATACTTAACATCATATAAGTAGTCAGTGGCAGAGCAGGAATTGGACACTTGATTTCCTGACTCCAAATCCGGTGCTTTTTGTAGGAGACAACACTGTCGGGGATCTGTCTCCTAAGGTGAGCAGCTGCTCCCTCCCTCGATGGTTTCACTTGGGTCCCAAAATCGTGAATCCTTTCCATAGTCCAGTCTTGTTGGTATTCCTTTGGGCATTGAGAATCAGAGATTTTTAGAAGTAGGAATAAAACAGGATTATAGAATCACATTTTTAGGGCAGGGAGCTTTATTTTACTTACACGAGACCTGAGACCTAGAGGTGTTAAATGATTGACCCAAGGTCGTATACCTAAGTGAAGAAAACAGTTTTTGAAGTCTTCTCCAAATTCAGCTGTCTTTCCATTGCTCCACAAAATATTTTTCTCAAACTCCTTTAATTTGATATATGAAGAGGCAGAGAGAGACCCATAGACATTTAGTGAGATTCAGTTAGTGTCAGAGTAGGGTAGGTTCTTGAGCCCATCTCTGTAGATTCCAAATCTAGTGCTTTCTAGAAAGTGCCATGTTTTAGTGGTGCAGTGAGTAGAACACTGCGCCTAGAATCAGAAAGTCCTCATTTCAAATCCACTTTCACACATGTACTAGCTGTGTGACCCTAGGCAAGTCATTTAACTTCTTTTTGCCTCAGTTTACTCAACTGTAAAATAGAAATAATAACAGTATCTACCTTGAAGGATTGTTGGGAGAATGAAATGAAGTAATAACTGTGAAAAGGACTTAGCACAGTGCTTGGCACATAGTAGGCTCTATATAAATACTTACTCCCTTTCCTGTGTGTCAGTGTACTTACTGAAGCCTACAGTGCTTTCAGAGACCTTTTAGAGAAAAGTTATTTGACAGAAGATTGCTTAGAAACCCTTGAGGTTGCCTTAGATTAAGTCTGCATAGTATCACACTACTGGGTCACCCCAGACCTGTGTTTCCCCAAAGAGAACACTCTGGAGATTGAAAGAGATTTACGGAATCCATAAAAGCTGATCCAGGAGCCCAGAGAGTAAGGGATATGCCAATGATAGGGAGGATCAGAGATGTTTTGAAGCAAACCGGATTAAATTAAACCAATTTACATGTTGAGAAAAGCTTCACTTAATAAACATTTTTGATACACAATTTCACATACGCTATTTTAGAAGGTGGTGGTTCAACAGCAAGCCTCGGAGCATGGGTTCAAGTTTTGCTGCTGACCCACACTGGATGTAACCTTGTGCATGTCAATTAATCTTTCAATAATCTAGACATCTCCCTAAAATCATAAACCCCAGAGCAGATGTCAGTCTGCATTGAGAGACAGTTTCCTTATTGAAAGTTCCCTATAATAGCAGTTAAATTACAGATCACAGACCTAGTTCAAAAAGCAAAAACAAAACTGGGAAAAGTATCACTGACATTGGAAGTTTCTCACGGTTCTCTTTTTCACATTGATTGGAACAGTTTGGGTAAAATCCCTAGCGTCTTTCTCAATTAGTCAGTAACTGAGACAGAACAAAGATCCACTAACAAACCCTCCTTTGGCTTACCATTTCTTGTGCCTTCTAAAGTTGACCTCACAAGGTATTACTGTGTTAAGTTGACACATTCTTCTCAGAAAAGTAAAAGATTTTTTTCAAAGCAATAGAGTCAAAGAGACCTCAGAGGCAATCTATAAAATGATTATTACTTCATATGAGATGAGGAAACTGAGGGAGAGGAAAAAGTTAACTGACTTGCCTAAGCCATAGATAGAATAAGTGGATTTTTGAACTCGTGTTTTTCATGTATCTCAACTCAATTATCCAGAGAACTCAGAAATAATCAGAATTTAATCCTCACATAATTTCCCCAGAAGATATAGAGAAAAAAATGTTAAAAAATTCCTAGAAATGGTGCTATATTTTCCAGAGGCAAATATATGAATAAATTCTAGCAAATTTGGGCTCTGATTGAAACTAGGATGGACCACAGAAAGGCAAGACCACAAAAGGGAACCTGTTACAGTACAGAGAACTTCTGGATTGGGAGAGCAAAAGACTTGCCTCTGCCACTTACTAGGAGGGAGTTAGACTGGGTGTCTATCTAGAGTCCAGAAGACATTCAAATTCAGTCCAAGATATTTTTTTTAGCTGTGTGAATCTACGTATGCCATTTAAGTTGTAGTTGCTACAGTTTCCTCATTCGTAAAATCAGGGTTAATGATAGCATCTACTTACCATGGTCCTAGTTTTTGGTAATAGCAAAAGAACTTGTCTATGAAAGGTTGTACCCTGGTAGAGATGGGAGGAATTGTCCTGGGACTGGGGAGGAAAGGAGGAAGGGAAGTGCATGTACCATTTCTTACCAACCCATCTGCCTTGTAATGCTGCCATGTCAGCATTGATGAGCACCACCATTATTTTGTCCTTTGAGTCACATGGAGCTCTGTTATAAGGATTTTTGTCACTTTATTTTTAAAACATCTATGATGCTATATTTCACAAAGGACTCCCTGGAGTTAGGTCTAAGTAGTTCAAACCTCTAAATATGCTAGCCAAAGAATTTCTTGGTGACCCTAGAAGAAAAATATGTATTTGAAACAAATGTGTCATCAAATATATGAATGTCAGACAGTATTTGGAATTTTTTTTCCATTTCTAATCATTTCTCAACTATTTTCATTCAGTGAATATCCAATTAAATTTAAATATCTAAAGAGGAAAATAGCTTTTTTAATAGTGTGCATGGAATATTTTTAAGTATCTAAAATAAAATATACATGAAAAATTCTATTAGTCCACTTGCCCACAAAAGGTGACATATATATGTTTCTGTAGAAAAGTCACACATGGGCATCACATGTATATAACAGTATTATTGTTGTATCAACAAGCAAGGATTGCATAATCTTCACCATGACTCTGTTGACAGTGTACTTATTTCACCAAATTAATGATCTGTGATTTCTGTGGTGGGGATATCCTTTTTATCCATTCAATCATAGCTCTTCTATCTCTTAGTTATGGTTTTCATGACGTAGTATGACAGAAAATTCCTTACTCTGAGACAAATCTGTTGATGAGCCACTCCAAATTTAGCTAGATTATAACCGACACATACAATCACATATGCATACATGTGTATATACACATATGTACACACATGTGGACATGTCTATATATGCATACATGGATAGATAAGTAGGGTGTAGTTACTGACTAGGACAACTAGGTGGTGCAGTGGATAGAGTATTGTGATTGAAATCAGGTAAACTCCTATTTCTAAGTTCAAATCTGGCCTAAAACACTGACTAGATTTGTGATGCTGGGCAAGTGACTTAACCCTGCCTGCCTCAGTTTCTCATGTGTAAAATGAGCTGGAGAATGAAATGGCAAACATTCCAGTATCTTTGCTAAGAGTACCCCACAAGGAAAGTTGGACATGACTGAAACAGGTAAACAACAGAGTGACTGATTAGGTAATTGATTTTATACTTGGTTAGACCTGAACCTGACTAGCCTCACCTTGGCACGCTGAATACATACATATATACACACATACATATGTATGTACACATATACATATGCATGTTTGTCTATTGTATGTGCACACACATATACATGTATGTATGTATACATAGATATGTGTAAACATGCAGATATATAAGGCAAAGGCAGAGAAAAACCTGTCAAAAGTCATTCATTAAGTTACTTGTTCACAAAAGAAACTCTGATGATAATATTTTACAAGATGTTCATCTAGGATGATAATGGCAATTTAAACTATATAGACAGGAAGAATGCTTTTGAATTCCACTTACCATGCTATGTTGTCATTTGCTCACTTTGTATACCCTGGTTTGGGTTGTTCATCTGTGAAACCAGAGGTCAGTTTTCACTTTGGCCAGATTTTTATGCCACCTAAATTCAAAATTCAGTTAGCATTGCTTCAGGGTTTTATAATTTGTTCTCTCTGTCTGTCTCTGTGTCTGTCTGTCTGTTACCCCTTCCTCTCTCATTCCCTCCTGTCTGTGTGTCTCTGTCTGTACGTCTGTCTGTGTGTGCCTGCCCTGATCTTCTGTCTTGCTCATAGTGAGAGAGCTCATTCAGTCTGTGCATCTTGGTCTATATACTTTAGATATATGCGTAGCTTTGAGAAAATAATAGAACCCTATCTTAAAGGGCAATGCGGCTCCCTTTGTCCATTCAGTGTAAGGACAAAGTGTGATCTGTCACGTGTCAAGACCTTTGTTGTTTAATTTCCTTCTAAGTCAATATAATGAAAACAAAGGAGAAAGTCTTCTCCAAGGGGAAAATTTCCTAACTTCTTTTAAAATCCACATTCTTACATTAGATCCACCCATGAAAAAAAGAAAAGACTGTGTTTTTTTAAGATACTGAATCTGAGCTATTGAGATGACATTTGTTTAATTTAAATCCAGAGTGAAAGCCAAATTTCCTGTCTCCTGTTAATCTTAAAACATCTACAAAAATTTTAAATTTTAATGAATTTAAATATCTGTTCCATTAACTACTCTAGGGCAAAATGTTATAAACCATAAATTTCCTTAATGAAGAAAAAGCCAGAATTTAGCATCATGTTCTAATTTCTGAATTTGTAAGCAATCATTTTTTTAAGGATCCCATTAGAATTATTCAATACTATAGGTCAGATTCTAACACACTGAACTGCAAGGAGTAGTCTCTCTTATTTTATTATGCTCTGATTGGACCATAAAATCATAGATTTTAGTATCGTAGATCACAGTAACTTAGAATTTACCCAGACTGAATCCCTGCATTTAACAGATGAGGAAAAAGAGGCCCAGAAATGTCTCAAAACCTATCCATTGTCACTTAAAGGGAGAGAGATGATTTAAACCCAGATTTTCTGATGCTGGTTTTTCTTTGACATCAGTTACGTTGCATAAAAGATGAAGAGGGAGGTAAACATTAGCTTCTGCTCAGATATTCTGTTGTTATACAGAAAGAGAAGATGTCATAATGGAATTTAGTGTGCAGATCTTTCTGTCTTAAGGACATTCATAACCAAGTCATATTATAGAATTAGATTAATGATAGTGTGCTTAGTGTTAGTCAAAGAACTAGTCCTTACAGCATTATAATTACCTCTATTGACTGCTGGTTGCCTTTACAATGAATAAATTTAATCTCCGTTTAGATGCTAGCCTCCAGAGCAAGGGTTCTTAACTTGGGGTCCATGGCCAATCCATAACTTGGATGTAAAAAAATCTTTGTTCCCTAACCTTTGCTTTCCTTTGCAATCCCATATATTTCAATTTATGCATTTAAAAAAAATATTCTAAGAAGGGGTTCACCCGACTGACAGTGGAATCCGTGTCACATAAAAAGTTTAAATTCTTCTGGTTTAGGTAGTCACATGACTTTATTGTGTCCATTACTGGTGTGTATGTATGCATATACATAGATACATACGTTCATATCATGCACCTACAAGCATATATGTATATATGCATATAAACATGCACATATACATAAGTATGCTTTGGAAAGTTACTTTTCCCCCAGATAATACTCTCTATTTAACTACTGATGTATCAGGCTAAGGAGTTTCAGTTACATTTCTTACAATATTCTAGTAAGGGTGAGGAACCTGTGGACTTGAGGCCACCTATGATCCTCTAGGTCCTCCAGGGCAGCCTTTTGACTAAATCCAAACTTCACAGAATAAAGATTGCACACTTAAAGCGATGATCAATGATTAAGTTCCAGCATGGGTTTATTAAGGGCATGTAATGTCAGAGCAACTCACTTTCCTTTATTTGACAGATAGATCAGAGGAATGCTATAGACACCGTACATCTGGATTTCAGCAAAGCATTTATCAAAATTTCTCTTATTATCTTTGTGAACAAGATGGAAAGATATGAACTACGTGAAAGTTTACTTCCATGCAGTAAGAATGCTTGAATGATCAGCCCTCCCACTGGTAGAATGCTACATGGATCTGTGCTTGGACATGTCCCATTCAATATTTTATTTTGTTACCCAACTTCAGTCAACATTTTGCTTTGACCTATAAATGTGCACATGACATGAGCACATCGAATGACAGTCAGGATCTAGAAAGAATTGCATAGGCTAGAATGATGAGCTAAATGTAATCAAATAAAAATTAATGGGTATAAATGTAAGCATCCTTTTATTCCTTTTTGTTTGAACTTATGATTTCTTAAATGAAGGGTACTTCCTTCACCAATATAGATGAGTAATTCTTCTATAACTTTTACCCTTAGAGAATTTTCTAGAATGCAGAAAGGTTAAATTATCCATGATTACACAGCTTGTATTCATCAGTGGCCAGACTTGAATCCAGGTCTTTCCAAACTTCAAGACAGTCATCTATACTACTGGGGTCCAAAAAAAATTCTCTTTAAAAATGTACCATCATGGGGGTAGGCATGACCAGATAGTAGTTGTTTATCTGAAAAAAAACCCTAGGAAATGTTGTGTGTTGGTCCTTCATTGCCAAAGAAGACCATGCCATCAGAGAAATAATGACATGACTTGAACTTGACTTTTTTTGAGTGAGGGAGGGCTGTGCAGGTCACCAGCCTCACTTCTCCTCCAGAGCCATCTGGATCCAGTGACCAGATATTCATCAGGATGACTGGAGATGACCCAGGATGAGTGAATTGGGGTTAAGTGACTTGCCCAAGGTCACACAGCTAGTGAGTGTTAAGTGTCCGAGGTGATATTTGAACTCAGATCTTCCTGACTCTTGCATTGGTGCTCTAACCTAAGAGTTTTAGTGAACCTCAGGATTAATATGTCAGCAATGTAATATAGCAGTCAATATAGCTAATGTAATCTTAGACCATATTAAGAAAGGCACAAAGTCTAAAATAAAGGATGTGCTAATACCTTTATACTCTGTTCTGGAATACTTGCTTTTATTTTTGTTCGCTAAGTAACAAGTTTAAGGGTAGAAATTGATAGACCAAGGGTTTATCCAAAGGAGGGTTACGAGGGAGGTAAAAACACTGGAAATCATGTCATAAGAGGATGGATGGAAGAATAGAGTGGATCAAGGATAGGACATGGAGCTTAGTACAGTGCCTGGCACGTGCTATGGCTGACTGACTGAAATCCTGTCACTGATGATGGCCATGTAACCTTAGCCAAGTCATTTAATTGCTCTAGGACTCAGTTCCCTCATTTATAAAATGGGAGAGAGCATCCCTAACAGGTCTAAATTTATGATCCTTTGGTCTATGATCCTATATTCCTGTGAACTGTAGATATTCATTCTGAAGATGAGAAGACAGCAAGAATTTAATAGTTATCCTTAGGTATTCAAAAGTCCATCATGTAGAAAAGAGTTTAGATTTGTTCTGCCTGACCTAACAGAGGTTTGATTTCTGCTCAGTTTCAGGGGAAGGAAAAAAAAAAACATTCAAAAAGTTAAAGCTGCCTAAATGTGGTAAGGACTTTTCCATGATGCCAGAATTTCCTCCTCATTGGAGTTTTCTAGCTAAGAACTGATAGTCAATTATCAGAGGTGTTGTAGTTGACATTCCTTTTGGGGTATCAATGAGATTTATGAAACTTTGAGCTCCCTTCTTCTTCTAAGACTGTGGGATGCAGTCATTTTTGTCTGCTTCCTGTGTCAAGGAAAAATATTTTGAACAAAAATATTTTGAACAAAAGTTTTAAAACACTTGCTTATGTAGATTCAATTAAGAATTTCAGTTATTAAGAATTAAGAAGGAACTTGTTCTGGCAATATGATTTTGCCTTCACCTTTTAGTCCTCCAGGGATGGACCAGTCACAGCCGATTCATATTTCTGGGCATTCCACATGAATCTACAGCTGTGACTCATATGCTAATTATTAGTGAATAAGAACCCACCATGAATCACAAACTTTCTCTCTTTCGTTGCTTATTGTGCTTATGACATTTGAGAAGTATTAAACATTTAGAGGAACTTTAGCATGTGACAATGCCCACGCTCCACAACTGTTGGTCTATTCCCTGCTTCTCCTTGGGCAACTGAGAGGGATTATTTAAATTATGTGGGACTGCTTTCTTTTTCTTTTAATTGTCTAACTCTTATTATCCACAGCTGGGCAGTTTACTGAACATATGTAAGGAAATTTTGATCTCAGGTTTTTGAACAGTGAAAAGACGTGACAAATTATAACTCCTCAATATCTCTGGCATCTATTTATTTTACTAACACTACTTTTATACACACTCTCATTACTACCCACTATTAAAAATATATATGAATGTGTATGTATATATTTATGTGTATGTATATATATTTATATATTTAGTTTTCAACATTCCCCTTTATAGGATTTTTGAGTTTTGATTTTTTTTCTCTTTCCTCTTCTCCCTCCCCAAGACAGTGTACAATCTGATAGAGGACATATATCTACAATCATATTAAACATATTTCCACATTAGTCATGTTGTAAAGAATTAGAAACAAAGGGAAAAACCATGAGAAATAAAACAACAATAGACTCCATGGTTCTTTCTCTGGATGTAGACAGCATTTTCCATCATGAGTCTTTCGGAAATGGCTTATATCATTGCATTGCTAAGAAGAGCTAAGTTAGCCATCGATCAATGTTGCTGTTATTGTACTACAATGTTTTCCTGGTTCTGCTTACTTCACTCAGCATCAGTTTCATGTAAATCTTTTCAGGTTTTTCTGAAGTCTGCCTAATCATCATTTCTTATTGAACAACATTATTCCATTACATTCATATACTATAACTTGTTCAGCATTCCATAATTGATGGGCATCTCCTAAATTTCCAGTTCTTGGCCACCACAAAAAAGAGCTGCTATAAATATTTTTGTACATTTGGGTCCTCCTCCCATTTTCATGACATCTTTGGGATATAGACCTAGTAGTAGTATTACTGCATCACAGGGTGTGCATAGTTTTGTAGTCTTTTGGGCATAGTTCCAAATTGCTCTCCAGAATGGTTGAATCCATTCACAACTCCACCAACTGTGCATTGGTGTTCCAATTTTCCTACATCTTCTCCAACATTTCTCATTTTCCAGTTTTGTTATGTTAGGCAATCTGATAGGTGTGATGTGGTACCTCTGAGTTGTCTGAATTTGCACCTCACTAATCAGTAGTGATTTAGAGCTTTTTTTCATGACTATACATAGCATTAATTTCTTCATCCAAAACCTTTCTGTTCATATTCTTCATCAGTTGGGGAATGACTTGTATACTTATAAATTTGACTCAGTTCCCTATATGTTCTGAAAATGAGACCTTTATCAGAGACATTGGTTGTAAAAATTGTTTCCCAGCTTTCTGCTTCCCTTATTGGTTGTTTGTGCAAAACATTTTTAATTTAATGTAATCAAAATGGTCTAGTTTGCATTTCATAATGTTCTCTATCTTTTGTTTGGTCATAAATTCTTCTGTTCTCCATAGATCTGACAAGTTAACTATTCCTTGCTCTCTTAATTTGTCTCTAGTATCACCCTTTTTGTCTAAATCATTGCCACCCATTATTACAGAAGCTTTCAAAGAGATACTCTTGACTTTTATATCTTCAGTCTGGCTTGCACAACGCTTCCAGGCCTATCTTCCTCTTGCATAGATAAAGCTGTGACATTTTTGTGCTCACACATGTTCAGTGGCTTCCTGTTTTCTACTGAGTAAAGGTCAGCTTCTTAAGTTGGACATTCTAGGTTCTCTATAATATAATGCCATCTAATATCACTAGCTTCCACTCATACAAGTCTCCTTTGCTTCCCTTTAGTCTCTGGCATTTCCAGGATATTTCCTGTCTATACTCTGAACCTTCCCATCTCTATGACTGGTTTTCCTAATCCTTCTGCCTAAATATTCAACCTCCTCCTATCTCACCTGCTGGAAGGATGAACCTTCCCATCTCTATGACTGGTTTTCCTAATCCTTCTGCCTAAATATTCAACCTCCTCCTATCTCACCTGCTGGATGCCATTCATTATTTAAAGCCCAACTTGAATTTTAGCTCTTCTTGGAAGAATCTCTTTTATATCTTTGAGTATATAATGACCTTTTCCTCCCTAGAATCTTACAAAACACTTTTCTTTGGCCCCTTTCATATGTTATTTTCTATTACTGCTATCTGCATATGTTCTTAACCTTGCTCAACGATATACTTCATGAGAGGGTATCTTTTCTAAACTTTGTTATCTCCCTCAGAACCTAGCGTTGTGTTTGTTTTGCAAACGATAGGTGCTTAATATTCGCTTGGGAGCCCATTGGGCAGAAACTATTTCCCATTCCTTCCTATCCCTAGCGCTTAGCACATTGCTTAAGCACTTTAAGTGCTTAAGTGGAAGCACTTAATGAATGTTTATTTGCTATAAGTTTTTGTTGAAATGAATCTAGTGTTCAATGGAAAGTCAAAAGACTTTTCTTATTTTAGACATTCAAATATACTCAAATGAAAACAAAGGCAGCGCCCTCAGTAATACAGGTTATGATTTTAAAATCACTTGAAATGACCTTAATGCCAGGATGATCTAAATGACAAGTACATTGAGTTTGCTGAACACAATGAGGTTTAGGGCAGATGTTAGAATATTGACAGAATGACTGCTCAGTGCAGCAGTCTCAGCTCAGGAGATGCCCCAGACTAGAATAGCAGCTCCTGGTGCTGCTCTGAATCAAAATGAGCCCAAACTTTGTAGTGAGGCATGAAGCTGCTGGTGAAGAGCCCTGTGGTATTCTCGGAAGCAGATTATACAAGATTTACCCACATAATCAATCACTGTTTTTAGCCCTCTTCTTCCCCTTCTTTCTCATTTTCTTCCTTCATTTTTACCCTTATAATTTCAATAGGAACTGTTGCTTTGATAAGTTGTTTCAATTATACCCCAAAGCAATACCAAGCAGGAAAAGGGAATATCCTCTACAGGAAACATCTTCAATCCTTCTTTTCTTAAGAACTGATTAATCCAAAGCACATTTGTATTTGTGAGGAAAACTTATATTACAGGTATTTTTAAAAACCATCTGGTCTTGCTAGAGGAAGCGGCATAGTACAAAGGAAAGTAGTTCCGGATTTGGAGTCAGAAGATTTGGGTTTAGGGGTGTGCTGGCTGTGGAGAGACAATAGGTATATTTTTAGCAGGAGCATTTACACCTCAGAAATCTGCAAGCACTACAAATCAAGGATTGATTTACTGTTTTATTCTTCATCTAGACTTAAGAAAGTGATGGAAAGATGTTAATAATTTAAATTCAACTTGGTTTTTAGAGAGCTGATTGTTAAACATTTACCGGATGACTCCCACTTGGGTTCAAATCTCAGCTCTGCTATTGAATGCCTGTGTTCATTTAGACAGGTCCCTTCACCTAATTAAGTCTCAGTATCCTTATCTGTAAAATGAAGTTGTTGGATTAGATAAAATCTATGATTTCTTCCTATTCTGCATCTATTATTTTACAATGCAACAATCTTATGAAATATATGCCCATCTACCTGATCCCTGGTTTCAATGAGAAAGATTCCTTGGTACTTATTTTAACATTATTAACTCTCTAGATCACTGTGTGAATGAATGGTTTTCAGGAATGGAATCCCTTATGCTTTATGCCCTTAACTTTGGTTTTTGGATACTTCCTACTCCTTAGCTAGCTTCCAAATGGTTGTAAATCATTCTAGAATACGCCCTCTTTCCATCTTTTGCCCCAGTCCCTTCTCTTTGTTCTCCCTGTCTCCCTTTTTACTCTTTTCTGAAACTTAAAGTGAACAGGGTGCTACAGGAGAACAATCAGGATTAATGAGAGGTTTTTATTTCTTTTTAAAATGTTATTTTCAACTTAAGAAACAAAGCAAACATTTCAATAACAGTAGAATGGAAAAAAGACAATTGTACATAAAACTGTGAATCTATTACCTACAACTTTAAAAGACAAAAAAAACAAAATATCTTCTGCACTTCCATGACTATTAGAGACCATTTCTTCCAAATAACTTGGTTCTTCTTTTATATTCCACACTCCCAGTAGACTCATCTTTTCTTCCACTTGTCCATAACTAGAGGTTGATGCACATTGTTCATTTAGCCCTGATTTCATTAAATTAGAAATACTATGACCTTGAAGAGAGAGTCCTGCCTCTGATGTGTACTGGTTGAATTACCCTGGGCCAGTCATCTAACATTTCAGTAGCTTACACATCTCTCTAAGACTATTAGTTGCAGAGAACATGTGGATTCCAACTTGGTAGAGGGAGTTTCCTAATTTAGGAGTACCCTGTACCTATAAAATCACAACCTGAGTCCTGTCTAAATATTTTACTGTTAAAAAGAACCCAATTAATTCTTCTTGTAATTTTCAAAAATTCATTTTTAACATTCTTTTAAATTTTTTGTTACAAATTTCTGCCTCCATCCAGCCCATCCTCCACCCATTGAGATAGCAAGGAATATAATACCTATTATACGTGTGAAGTCACGCAAAATTTTTCCATATTAGCCATGTTGCGAAAAAAAGCAAGAAAAATAAAGTGAAAAAATGCTTCAATCTTCCCTCAAGAGTTCATCAGTTCCCCCTGAAGGTGCATGGCATTTTTCATTATGAATTATTTAACAGCCCAATTAATTCTTAAAGAAATTCTTCTTGTCTGGTTACCTTCCCCTTGTGACTAGCTAGTACCTAATATGGACTTCCTTTACTTTGCTTTGCTGCACTTCCATTTCTAACTATGTCTTTTCCCATCGCTGCATCTTGACTCTGCACACTCTCTTAAAAGTCTTCCCATTCTACTATTCACCTTACCACCACCAACACCACCACCCAGTCCCCCAGTACAAAAATCTGAGTGCTATAGAGAGGAACAGAGACATTTCCCTTACAGAAAAGATAAATGTCAGGATGCTCCCCTTGGAGCCTGTTTCAGCAAGGTTACATTTTTTTCACTATTAGAATTTGCTCTATCCCATAGACATCATCTCTTTATGTGGCCAGGTTTTTTGACACGGAATATACTTTAGTGTAGCTGAATTTTCAATATAAACTCTAGAGAACCAAAGACTTCTTTTTAAGAGAAAATGCCAACTCTCCCTTTGCAGGTGGCCTGAAGAAAGTGTAGCTGTCTTTGGAATAACAAGCATTTCAGTCCTTGACTCTGAAGTGAACTACTCCCCAGAATAAATGGAAGATGGGAAATATAAAACAAACAACCATAAGAAAAAAACATTCTACTTCCTTTCTATCAGGTCCCTTTGACCTCACTCAACTCTCTACACTGCCTAGAATCTCTGGTCAAATATTTCAAAAAGGGTGGTACTCTAATACTGCAATTCTTGGTTTTCTTGATCTTTCCCCATCACAAGCTTGAATTCCCAACACTGAATAACCCAAGGGCTGTATACTTTCTCTGTTCTCAGGATGCTAAGCATTGTTCCATAAAGTCATGAAACGGTGATTGCTACTTAACTGCTAAGGGAGGCTCACTGATGCTCAATAAACCTTTGACTCATTTCATCTTGATTTCATTTTATATCTCCCACAAAAGCTATTCCAAACCTTTCCCATGTTCTTCAAGCCTTGCCCTTCCCCATAATCTATGCACTCATCCTTAGCAGATATCATCCTTTACGGAGAAAATTAAACTGATTTTAAATTATTTCAGTTTCCTACTTTCCAACTCAATCTTCCCTCCTCTGTCTCAATTTTCTATCCATTTTCCCCCATTATGTTTCAATGGGCTTCTAGGATTTCACCTTTCTCCACTACTTCCAGAATATTCCAACGATCTTGAAGACTCAGCTCAGATGAGACATTTGCCAAGAACCCTTTACAGATCAACTCAGTCAGGAGTGGTTTCTCCCTCGAACTTCTAAAATACTTTGTTTATGCTTCGGTTATCATGTATTACTTTGCAATGTTAGTTATTTTTCTGTGTGTCTTATTTTCTTGGTTAGACACTAAGTATCTAGGATTGGAATTAAGTCTTGTTAATTTTCTTATCAACCAAAACAACCTTGTTTGTGGCTAATTGTTATTCTACATAATATGTGATTTCATTGGTATAGGGAATTCCCAAATAAGGAAGCTCCATTCACTTTTGCAGAGTTCCTTCATATATAGTAACAATAATTGCTCATGCTTATGAAGTGCTTTAAGGCTACAAAGAGTTTTTGCCTTTGAGACAACACTGCAAGGTAAGCAAAGGTAATATACCCATTTTATAGATGACACAGCTGAGGCTCAGGCTAGTGAAGTGCTTGCTCATCGTAATGAAACTTGTGTCAAAGCTGGAACTTAAATGCAAATTTCTTGACTTTGGTTTCCCCAAACCACAATACCTCAATCAGTAGTCAATAAATATGTTTATGAAATGAAGAAATAGAGGAATGGCTTCCCTGTTTATTAATAAAGAGTCAAATATTTTACTGTCAATATGCAGTAAACATTTATTAAGTGTATTCTATGTGCCAGACCCTGTGCTATGTGCTGGAGATACAAATAAAAAAAAAGACAGTCCCTACCCTCAAGGAGCTTACAACTGAATGGCCCTGTTGCATGCCTTCATCTTTCTTTGCTTACCTTGTGTATTGTAATGAGCAAGTTCTTCTGTGTAACTGGACTTTTTTTCTTCATCTCTAAAAATTTATCCATGAAACTACCTGCCTTGTTCCTCAAGGATGTGACATGTATTATTTAAATAATGTTTATAAAGTATTCTAAACTTAATCAAAGAAAAGACTTTTGTTCTCTGCACTGGGCATCTGCCAGTATGAGGGCATGTTTTATCAGAAGGAAAATTAATTATTTCCCTACCAACTCTCCAGTCAGATGAGCTTCATCAGAGCTAAGCCTGAGTGAAAATGAGAGCTGGCCAGATTGTTCTGGGATGAGGAAATTGGGGGGTTTGCGAGGCGAGGGGGAGTTCCTAGGTGCTGATTGGTTGTTGAGATCATGATTTATGATACATTTAAAAATATGCTTCTGGATGGAATGGTTTATAGAGGGGGAAACATGGCTTGTTCTTTAATATCTTGAAGCATCGGAAAACCTATGCAACTTTCATTGATTTGTTCTGTACTGGATAATACTGCTTAAAATCGATCACATATTTACTTCCCTAAGAATGCCTATATGACTGTAAACCATTCTCCTGATGTGTAGTAAATTCCCTCCCCTCTCTTTTAGATCCGTGATTTTTTTTTATAGACTTCAGGTGTTAACACAGATTTCTTGAATCACCCTTCATTCTTCCCACCATTTACCCTTCCACCATTAACCCTCAGGGAACAATCATTCACAGTGCTCTTAACTCTGTGTGTGTGCGCGCGCGCGCATGTGCCTGTGTGTGACACACACATGGTTTGGTGACGTCTGTAGACTGTTTCTCCGAAAATTGTTTTTTAATGTGCATAAAATAAAATATATAGATTACACAGGAAACCAATTACACTGAAATACAGTTATCATTTTTTTAACTTTATGAACCAAGGTTAGGAATCCCTGCTATAAGGTCTTTGGCTTACTGGACCAGGGGGAGCACAAAACTCAAAATTAGTATTCCATACAAAATGTAACAAAGTACTAAGCATTTCCTGCTACCTCCTTTCTGAAAAGAGACTTTTCCAGCAGTGTTTTAACCAACTCAATGCTCTTGTTTTGGGTGTTTTGGTGGTGGTGATATTTTTGGTAGAGGGTTTGGGGGGGGAGGAATGGAAGGGCTTGTATGTCAAAATATTTTCCTCTTTAAAATTGAGGATTTTTCATGACCACAGATAAACCACAGGAAGATCCTACACCAGAATCTCAGATCCAATTATTTATTTCATTGACCTGAAAAAATTATTCTTTAACTGATTTGAGGGGGGAAAAGCTGTTCAAGAATGCTGGCTGGCCAAACTGCCCATGATTGATGGGGCAGTAGCAACCAGGGGGTATTTGCCAATACACCAGTGCCAAGTCCTGGGACTGCTTTGCTGCCTGTGACAGCTGGTCTTCTCTATTGGAAGGCTGTTTCTGTATATGTCTGTGATTTGCATATTTATATTTTTCGGCTGCTGTGTAAGGTTTGCGTTTCACAGTGGTGTGCGTCAGTTGTACAGCATGGCTGCCTGCGCGCTTCTGGGCATAGGATGGTTGAATTGGTTTGGATAAAATTAGAATTTTAACTATTTCTTAGAGCTTTGTTATTGTTAACAAATTGTCATTTCTCTTTCCCTTTCACATCTGTAATATTATTTACTTTGTACCATTCTAGGCAAGTCTTGTACCTGTCCTCCAAAAACCTATAGTCAAAGTCAGAGAATAAGGATATAAAAGATATTACACAAAACAGAAGTTGAATATATTAAGCTTAGGCAAAGAAGAAAGTATATTTATAGGAATAGTGTGTCAAGAGGGAATACTAGGATTTACATGTTGAAGAGAATATGCCTTTTTTTCCCATTAATTTGAGGAAGGTTTTAAATGAGAGGTTCTTAAACTGGAGCCCACATAAAGTGTCTGTGGATAGATTTCAAGGGGACTGTAAAGTTAAATGTAAGAAAAATATTTTCTCAACATAATTGGTTGCCTTTGTAAGTCTTTATATTTTTTATGCATTTTAAAACATTATTCTGAAAAGGGGTCCATCTGGGTGAGATAGTACATATCTATAATCCCCGATACTACGGAAGTTGGGGCTGATATATTGCCTGAGTTTGCAGTTCTGAGCTGCTCTAGGGCAAATGCTGTTGAGTGGCTGTACTAAGTCTGGTACCAATGTGGTGAAGTACTGGCATCAATGGGCCATCAGACTGTCTAAGGATGGATGGACTTTCTCAGGTCATTAACAGAAATGTCAGAGTTCCCATGCTAATCAACAGGTGTTTGAATGACTGCTTCATTTCCAATTTGAATGAGGTAGGTAAGCCTAGTTTAAACAGAAAAATTAGGAGAGTTGTAGGTTTTACTATTCAGACAAAGAAGTCCATGCCATAACGAGGTTAAAAACTTTTGTTTTAAAACCATAAAATTTCCATAGTGAATCAGATATAAAATCTGTTAGGAGAAGCATCATGGCTTTACAGTGATGCCAAATGGTAGAAGATCTTAATAGAGGTCTTACATGTATTTGGGTTCAAAAAATCTCAGGAGGATGTGGGATTGCAGAAGTTTATTAATGGGAGGGACACATTTATAAATAGAATTAGGGAAAAGATTTCATGAAAAGTAGCATGTAGGAGAGATCTCAGAGGTAAAAGTAGGATGAATAGATAAAAGAAAGACATTTTGGATAAATTAGTCAGAGGAATAGAGAAGTATGAGAGACTAGTCAGAGGAGAAAAGGTAGGATAATGGCCTCTGGCAAAGGACTTAGCCTTGATCCATATGTTGTGAAATCCTGGTAAGGACAAAGGAAGTAGCTGGAATGATCAAAATTATGGACAGGAAAAGAAGAGTATATAATTACAAAGACAACTGATTGAAGTTGAAGTAGTTTCAGGAGCAGGCTGTATTCCATTGATGAAGTAGAAGGGTAAAGATGTGTGCACTATTAAATGAGAGAACTTGGTAGAAGATGTCATATATGAGAGAAAAGTAATGACGAATTGAAATTAGGTTGTTATTTATATAATGTGTTGTAGGTATCTTGATATCACCTATTGGAAGAGGGAATCTAGGAGTAATGAAGGGTTATGGATGAAAGATTAGTGGTTCTGCTTTCCTTTATTTTTTTTCTTCCCTTCCATATCTAACTGGAATAAGCAATGAAAAATGCAGTTAGCGATGACTTGTAACCTCATGATGCATTATCAGCATCCTTATGAAGTTCAGAGACTTGGGCATTACTTACCTCATTTAAGAATCAATGACTGGCAGAGCACAGGGAGCAACCCAGCCAAACTCTCTCAACATTCCCCTTCAAACAACTTTAAAATAATTCCTCAAATTAAATTCTGGAGTGGCAGAACTAAAAAAGTCAGTGTGAGACAGTCTTCCAGTATAAGACAACTTAAGAAGTAGGCAGGAGAGGTCTGTGATGCAAAAGTGGATGCCAGCCCTTAGTGCACATGGCAGTAACACCAGTGGTGGACCATAGAGGTGGCTGCAGTGGCAGCAAAAGCAACAGTTGCAGGAGCTCTCAGACCAGAGATGGGCAGATGGTCATACAACTGGTCAGAAAGATATTACAGAGGACCCTTTGCTGACACAGAGTACAGCTGGCACTTATTGGCAACTCTCTTGCCCATAAAAAGTCCTCAATCACAATTCCAGGACAGAGAGGAGTGTTTGTGATCAGTCACCAAGGGGTAGGGGTCCTTCCTATATAAAGAATTGAGCATAAACCAAAATAGCAATAACCACACCTCTCTCTAGATCACACCACCATAGAAGTACCAGAAACTGGAAAATTCCCAGAACCAGTTCCAAAAACAGCAGCCCCAAAAAGCCTCAACACTGGGGCAGTATTTCCCTTCCCCCAGGTGAACAGAGCCCAATTTGAACATAAAGTTCGAAGTGAAGAAATAAGTTGGGAAAGTAAGCCAACTACCTCAACAAAAAAGAATTTGACCTTAAAAAGCTCATACAGTGGCAGGGAAGAACAAGACATAAACTCAGAAGAAGACAACAGGCAAGACCTCAAATAAAAATGTGAATTGGACCCAAGTCCAAATAGAATTCATAGAAGAAAAGAGTGGTAGAAGAAAAATTGAAAAAAGAAATGAGAGTGATGCAAGAAATCATAAAAAGAAAATTAACAGCTTGGTAAAAGACATGTAAAAAACAATGAAGAAAATAAAACCTTAAAAAACAGAATTGTCTTAATAGTAAAAAAAAGAACTCTTTAGAAAGCAGAATGGGCCAAATAGAAAAGGAGGTATAAAAATTCATTGAAGAAAGGAATTCCTGAAAAAGTAGAAGTTTC
The DNA here is from genome assembly GCA_023548195.1 of Bettongia penicillata ogilbyi. Taxonomy (NCBI): domain Eukaryota; kingdom Metazoa; phylum Chordata; class Mammalia; order Diprotodontia; family Potoroidae; genus Bettongia; species Bettongia penicillata. Next base: position 3,665,203 of record JAJHZJ010000195.1, on the reverse strand, counting down.
TATGACTCCATGAGATATAAAAAATAACAAAACAAAGTTAAAAAATGGAAAAAAAAATAGAAGAAAATGTGAAATATCTCAACAGAAAAACAACTGACCTGGAAAATATATCTGGGAGAGAAAATTTGAAAATTATTGAACTACCTAGAAACTATAACAAAAAAATACTAGACATAATATTTATAAAAATCATAAAGGAAAACTATCCCAATGTCTTAAATTAAGAAGGTAACATAAATGGAAAGAATCCACTAGTAACCTCCTAAAAGAGACCCAAAATGGAAACACCTAGAAATATTATACCCAAAGGCAAGAGCTGTCAGATCATAGAGAAAAGAGTAAGAAAGAAAACAATCCAAATATAATTGAGTCAGAGTTAAAGATCAATCACACATAATTTAGCAGCTCCCATGTTAAAAGAAGTGGAGGGTTTGGAATAAGATATTCCAAGAGGCAAAGGAGCTAGGATTACAACTGAGAACAACCTGCCCAGCAAAACTGATTATAATCCTTCAGGTGCAGAAACAGACATGTTAATGAAATAGAGGACTTTCAAGCATTTCTGATGGAAAAACCAGAACTACATAGAAAATCTGACATTCAAACGTAGGACTCAAAAAAAAACATAAAAAGGTAACCATGAAGGAATAAGAGACTCACAGTTACACTGTTTATATTCCTATATGGAAAGATGATACTGGTAAATCCTAAAAATTTTATCATTAATCATTAGTAGGGCAGTTAGAAGGAGAATATATATAGACAGAAATGTGGGATGTGGGATGTGGTATGATTATATTAGGATGATCTCAAAAAAAAGAAGGAATAAGAAAGCAGCATGGAGAGAAGGGGGAAGAGAAAGGTAGAGTTGGGAAAATTTTTTTCACATAAGAGAAGCATGAAAGGAAGAGCTTTTACAGTGGAGAGAGGCAATATTTAAACCTCATTCTCATTGGAATGGGTTCAAAGAGAGAACACACACACACGCAGTTGGATTTAGAAATATGTTTTACTCAATAGGGAAATAAGAGGCAAAGGAGATAAAACATAGGATTTTGTGTGTGTGTGTGTGCGCGTGTGTGTGTGTTGAGGGGGTGTAACAAAAGTGAAAGAAGACTAAAGGAAGCCATGGTCAGAAGCGAAACACACTTTTGAAGAGGGACCAGACAAAAAGAGTGAGAAAAGGATAAATAGTAAATAAATAAGATGAAGGGAAATACAGCTAGTAATCATAAAGGTGAATGGGATGAGCTTGCCCTTAAAATATATGCAGATAACAGAATGGGTTAGAAATTAGAATTCAGCAATATGTTATTTATAAGAAACACACTTGAAATAGCAAGACACATACAGAATTAAAATAAAGGGCTGAAGCATAATCTCTTATGTTTCAGCTGAAGTGAAGGCAGGGGGCAGGGAGGTGGCACAGTGGCTATACAGCAATAAATTGGGAATCAAGAAGACTCATCTTCATGAGTTCAAATCTATCCCCAGACACTTACTACCTGTGCAACCCTGGGCAAGTCACTTTAACCCTGTTTGCCTCAGTTTCCTCATCTATAAAATGAGCCAGAAAATGGAAAATGCCAAACCACTCTAGTGTCTCTGCCAAGAAAACACTAAACGGGGTCAGGAAGTGTCAAACACAACTAAAAAAAAGTGAGTGAACAGGATAAGAACAAGTGATCATAATCTTGGATGAAGCAAAAACCAAATTAGACCTAATTAAAAGAGATAATGAGGGAAACTACATTTTTTTTCCTAAACAATAACATAGAAAATGAAGTAATATAAAAAAAACTGACAGATAAAAGCCTCTTTGTTCAAATATATATTCAAAAAACTTATTCCCACCCAACTATAGTACAGGACAATAAATTCACCACCTGGGTGGAGTCTGACCAAGATATTAAGAAAATTAGTTCAATCTCATTATCAGTAATGTCTTTTAAGATATTAAACTTTTGAAATCAGGACTTTAGAAAAAAGGGGGGGAAACTGGATCACCCCAAATGATTGGTTACTAACAACCATTTCTCCCAGAGAGAGTTAGTATGACAAGGGCTAACAAATATCTCCACTTTCCATAGAGTGTTTAGTTCAGAGAGAGACAATCCACCGCATGACTGGCAAGAGTCATTCTTTCAATAAGCACTTTCTCTGGGTCAGAGGAATGCTTAATACACTCTAGAGATGCACCAAAATACCTACTACATGAATTCATTTGCTTTTATTTTTAGTCTATTTGCTTGACATGTCATTATCAGTCTGAGGAAAACTCCCTTTTGTGGGAACACCCTTCACTGATAAAAACAAGAAATGATCTATAATTTTATTTGTTGTGGAGAGTACTGGTAGTCTAAGGGATTTGACTACAGTCACACAGTTTTAGGTGTCAGAGGCTGGATTTCAACTTAGGTCTTCCTGCCTCTGAAAATGGCCTTCCATCACAACGTGATACTACATTGCCTCTTTATATGGACAATATCCTGAAAGATTTTGGAACAAAAAATTTGGATACTTAATTTGGTTGCTTTGAGAAATTTAGAAAAGAAGAGCCTCCTGTGAAGTGTTTATGCTTAATTTTTCAAGCAGACTCTACCAAGTGACATACCACCTGGCTCACCTTTTATATATTGTGAATGGAACCTGCTTTGGGGATACTGGTATGTGGAAAGTGGAAAATAAGTATTTTGTATAATTTTATCAGCCTGATATTTAGGGTTATTTTAGTAGTGGTCCACCAAACCTTTTTTTTTCCTTGCCAATTTTCCTGAACTACATAAAAAGTTGATCACCTCTGTACTTCAAGGTACAAGGAAGTACCTCAAGGTAAGGGGAAAAAAAGATGAAAGCTTTTTTTTTTTTTTGCCATGTTCCCCATGGAAGTCAGATGCCTGTTTATATTTCTCCCACATTTATCTGATACAGTTACTAAGGAGATCTCAATTGCCTATGATATCATGAAGGGGGTCAATTTTGCAGGAATAATTAATTGCTACCTTTCTCAGTAAATTGCTTATTTTCTCTGAGATTCTATCTCAGTTCAAACCCCGGAATATATAGAGTAGGACATCACTCATTTAATGTTCTGGCTCTGAATTTGCTTCAAAGGATAAAATGAAGTAAGTCAGCAGGTCCAAATAAATTCTAGAATTAAAAAGCAAGGTGACATACAAGAGAAGACATTCCATAGAATTGTAAGAAAGTTCTGCCTTCCAGGGAACACAGAGGAACCATGCTCCATGGAGTGTCTCTCCTTCAGAATAACGGCATATAAATCAAACCTAACTTTTCCATCAACATAAATTGTAATCTTAGATGTAATCTTCATTTAATAAAGTGATCTTCATTTAATAAAATTCCCTAACATTTTTCCTTTGTCCCTAGTCTCTTTATCGGGTAAGTTGATGACACCCCTCAAAAACATTTGAAAATGCCACTTTTCAAAAAAAAATTAGGTAATCTTTTTGTGATTTGAAGACTTTTTTTTGGTTATGTACTCAACTTTTTGGATCATGAATTTAGAAATGAAAAGAATATTTGCAAAATTTAGTCCAACCTCTTCATTTAAAAATATATGATTCAAATACAAATTCTTTTATACTGCATCTATGTTTTAATTATTACCTGTTATAAGGTTAGATTTTTAACATAAGGCACTGGATTTTTCAAAATCAAGAAACACATATTTTTATTTCTCATATAGGAAAGATGAGCCAAGTTATTTGCAATATGAAAGGAAATGTACATTTAGATGGGTGTAATTAGAGTGTACTCTATTAAAAATAACATGCTGCATTTTTTGAAGAAGAAATGTAGACTTGGCTTGGATTTCACTTTCTTTCACTCTCTGGGGTATGACAATAGTTGGACTGCAAAAAAAGGAAAGCTTTACTCTACCTAGTATTTGAGGACCATGGGTTTTAATTTGGACTAGAACGCTAAAAGAAAGTTTATAGATTCATATCGCTAGTGAATCTTCTAGGAATTAAAAAAAATTAAATTGTTTAACCTCAGTGATACTGATGACAGAAACAACTGATGTTTGTGTGACAACATAAGGGAAGTTCTTTATATGCATATTCTCATTTGAACTTCCTCACAATCCTATAAGGTAGGTATTACAGTGCTATCCTCAGGCATACATCTACAACTCCTACCTTAGAGGTTTAAAGAGTCAATTGCTTGGGGAACTGAGTGGTTAAGAAATTTCCCCATGGTCACCCAGCAAGCATATGTCAGAGGCAGAACTTGAACCTAGGTTTTCCTGAGTACCTAAACCAACCCCATAGCCATTGTGCCACATTGGCATTCATGCAGCATAATAGGAAAAAAGGAAAGAAAAATCATGGATATTGCACCCAAGGATTCCACTTGATGATTATAATAAAATTGGAGAAGCAAGACATTTGACATTTCGCTACTTTACAAGCCTATATGCAGCTTGTTTAAATGGCATTGCTATTTTTTAAAACATTTTAGGAAATTCTTCTTTTGGAATTGATGTCCCCACCTTTAAAGGTTGTAGATTATAATGCAGACCATTTCATGGTTTCTAAAAACTTTCTCTTTTGTGTCCATTATTTTGTCTCCCATTAAATGAGATCTAGAAGTTCAGAGATCAACACTTTATGAATAATTTTAAAATAGTCTTACTGCTTAAAAAAATCACATCAGTTTTGAATGAAGTCTCATATAACTTGCTCTCTCACCCTATTCGCCAGACTTGGCTTCAGGTAACATTTTGCTGATTCAGAAGCTTAGCCATACCCTTAATGGGAAAATATTTGCTACCACCAATATCCTAAAAAATGTGCCACAGACTTGGAAGATAATTCCAAAAAAAAAAAAAAAGAATCCCCCCAAATATTCCAAGAAATGGTGGTATCATTAGAATAAATACACAACTTGCCAAGGTGATTACTTCATGAGATATCTACATCCTAGAGGCACTGATCATATATTTAAAAGTCATAGAATAGAGTGTTATATGGTTTCTATCATTTCTGTGTGATTTGGCTGAAATGCATTACTTTGTGAGTCATTGAGGGAGATAATACCCATTCAGTTGTATACATTGGGTTTGTTTGCTTAATTAAAGAACCATGCCCTACAAGATATGTTACCTTATTGTATGTTGCTTTGAGAGAGACAGAAATATGCACACACACATAAACATACACAAACACATAAGAGAAGGAGGAGAAAACAGAGACGAAGGAAGGAAGGAAGGAAGGAAGGAAGGAAGGAAGGAAGGAAGGAAGGAAGGAAGGAAGGAAGGAAGGAAGGAAGGAAGGAAGGAAGGAAGGATGAAGGAAATAGAGGACAAGAAAGGAAGAGACACACATACAGAAAAGGAGAGAGACAGAGACATACATACAAACAGGTTCATTTACTGACATAGAATTTTAAAGCCGGAAGGGACCTTAGAAATTATCTAATCCCAGAACCATAGAACATTATAATAGAAAGAAACCTCTGAGATCATAGAGACTAAATAAGATTTCCCTCTCCAAATACCCAATAAATGATCATGCAGTTTTAGCTTGGTGACACACTGGGAGAGGAATCTACCATCTCCAAAGGCAACCTATTCTATGTTTGGAGAGATCCAATTGTCAAGCAGTCCTCACCCCCACTACCGAGTCTTAATCTACTTCTTTGTGATTTCTGCTATTTACTATTAGTTTTGTCCTTTGGATCCAAACAGAAGTAAAATTCCATTATAGAGTTAGAGCTGGAAAGGACCTTGGAGGTCACTGACTCTAATGACTCTTTTTATTGATGAGGTTACTGGAGTACAGAGGGACTAAGCAACTTGCTATTTATGACATGTCTCAAGAGTATCAGAATCTAGGTCCTTCTGGCTTCAGTTCTAGGACTTTATTACAATACCACATTACATAAAAGGAAACTGAGAATGGGAGGGGAGATCATTTGACCAAAGTCACATAGTGGTAGAGCGGGGAATAGAAACCTGGTGTCCTGGATCTCTTCATATTCTACCATCCTTCCTTTACACACATGCACACATACACATACAGGGTAGCTGTAGGAAAAGAATTATCCTGCCCACATGTTCCCTGTTTTATGTTCCATAATTAAGAATCAATCAGATGATTCTGCTCTGTTCAGCTAATGTAAGTCAGCAGTGAGATATGAGTGTTTTAAAGAAAAGCTGATTCTAGAGGATGTAGAAATGTGCTTCCTACTCCCTGGGCTTAGTAGGAAAACAATGGAAAATGGATCTCATGGGGTGGGGGAGGGGAGAGGTCTTTCTCACCTAAGTAGCACCATTCTAAACCAACATGCACCACAAACAGCTTTGACTCATCTGTCAGGAGGGTTGATTCCTGCACAAAATTCACTCACTAGGGAGGGAAATGTTGATGTATTTGATAGGGACTGTCAGTTAAGGAAAGCTTAGTTTCAGACAAAGTGTCCAGCCTTCTGAAAAAAAAAAAAAATACTCCCTTTGCTGATAAGTTCCAATCAGCAACAGAGTGATCCCTATATTTCTCACCCTATCTCTTACAAAATGAGTTCTTTTTCTAGAAGGAACTCAGGGAACCTACCACAGATGAGTGTTTCCATATAATGCCACATCCCTTCCAGCCTCGCCTTGTTTCAGCCTCTATTCTCTCTTTTTAACTTTTGCTAAATGTAGTTCCCCAGGTTAATTTTAAGTAACTACCTTATGACTGTCATTTTGAGGAAATTATTCATCCTGGCAGACAAGTCAGTGTCAAGAAAGGAAGCCCCCTGAAAATCGGTGTCAGGTCTGCCAGAACCCATTAGCTGAAATTGGCCTTCTCATCCTACAAGGCTCTAGGAAAGAAGAATGCGTTTTAATGAGCTGCTCAGGAAGAGGGAGGAAGAGAGGAAATATAAGATGCATGTTGAAGTGATGAGGTTAGTTTTCATTTGGTGTTGAAGTTACGCATGTGGTGAATGATTTTGTCTGTATAGTTTCATCCTACAACCAAGACCATATTTAGTGGCCCATTCAACAATTAATTCTACTGAGAACCAGACATTGTATGGCTTTAGTTGTCCGCCAACTGGTCAAACTGAGTAAAATAGAATATTATACTCTTAAAATGTAGTTTATGGAATGACTGGCTAGGAATGAGGAATCCTGGGTTCTATCTCTGACTCTGTCACTGATTTAACTGAATGAATTACCTTTGATGTGTCTTTGCCACCTCCTTTTAAAAAAAGTAGGAGCCAGGAGTGATAGCTCATGCCCATAGTATCTGCTACTAAGAAGTTGAGGCTGCTAGATCTCTTGAGATTTGGAGTTCTAAGCTTCCATTGAGCACCTGAACTAAGTCTAGCATGAATATAATTAGTCTCTTCCTTTAAGCCCAAGGAAGGAGACTGCTTAAGAATGGGTCGACAAGACTAGATCAGAAACACAGTATGTCAAAGCAGTTTTGTGCTAATCATGGATGGGATCAGGCCCACGAGTCACTTGCTGTTGCCCTGCCAGTTAGGACAACATAACCACAGTGGCAACTAGAAAGAAAGAGGGGGCACCGCAGATTGTAGATGTTGTGTCTCTCTATATTTCATGGTTGTTAAGTACAAATAAAATCATGTATCTGAAAGTAGTAAGAACTCCTAGGAAGAAAGTTGTTATATTATAATGGAACCTCAGGACCAAAATGGGGGAGGGGAAGTCATGCTGAAATTAAAGTCCCAGAATCTGTGTTTGACTCCTGGTTCTACTTATTACTTCCTGTGTGACCTTGGGTAAGTCACTCAACCTCTGTGGACCTCAGTTTGCTCAAATATAAAATGAGAAAATCAAACCAGAAGACCTCTAAGTTATATTCTGAGTTTAAATCCAAGGCTATGATCCCATGATCTCTATGATCTCGTTCTAGTTCTAGATCTATTATCCTGTTAGCACTGGCATTCATTCTATTATGAGGTTTCTTATAACACTATGTTGCATAGTACACAATGCCAAGCTCAGTATCTTGTGCATAGTAGGCACTCAAAGAATTCTTGTTCAATGAATAAATAAATGAAGAATTCTTTAGTCACAAAGAAAAGCACTGTAAGAGAACCAAATAAAGACCTCCATAAAGAAGAAATCTTAGGAATATAGAATCCTTGTCACCACACATGCCTTCCCTTATTCAACTTAAGTTTCTTCTCTTCTGGGGTGATACAGCTATTTATTAATAAACCTGATTCCCAAGCTACAAGCAAAAACTCATTTCACTATTTATAATTTCATCATGCATATGCTTTCACGTCAGGAAGAAAGACCCCCAAGCCCTATGGTCATTCCAGATGAATGCTCTTGAGTTGACGACACTGTATCATTCATCATCAATATGTCAATGCATCATGATGTCTTTATCATCATGACAAAGTGGGTCTCATGCTAGCCTAGTTGACAAAAAGTAGAGATATCTCAAGCTGGATGACAATATAATTGCATGCATTTTGAACTGGCTGAATGACTGGACCCAGAATCCTTAATGGCTGGTTGTCAACTTAGAGGACTAGCTCTTGTTATCTGTCTTTGGTTCTGGATATCTGACTGGACAGAGGCACAGATGGCATGTTGATGAAACAGCTATGGGAGGAAGTCCTCTTAGGGGGTTGTACACGATCCAATGATGGTACTATTGTCAAAACACTTTAAGGAACTCCTCTATTAAAATTGTTTTTGAAGTCAAAGGGAGGTGGAACTTGCTAAGTGTAGTAATGGCAAGTCTTGGCTGATTGAGAATGAAACTGAGTTTCTTAAGAAAGTGAAATTTACTTTAAACCCTCTGTGGAAAACAAGAATGATGAACTTCTTCTAATGAAGTAAAATCAAACAGGGACAAATGAAAGATCTACTTTTGGGTCCAATTATCAAACAAAAAATAACTTATATTGTTGCCTTTGTTGCATTAGGAGAGTCTTAGTGTCCAAAACAAAAGACATGATAGTCACTCTTTCTTCTACATTATTCAGACAATATCTAGAGTAATTTTTGTGTTTAGTTCTGGGCACCACATTTTAAGAAGTACATTGCTAATCTGGAGTGGCCCAGTCAACAGATATTTATTTAATATTTTCTATGGCTCTGGAGGAGAAAGTGAGGCTGGTGACCTTGCACAGCCCTCCTTCGTTTAAATGAAAGTCAACTGTAAATCATGTCATCATCTCCCTGATGTCATGGTCTCTTTGAGTAGGAAGAACAAACACTACAAGAACCATGTGTCAGGTGTTATGCTAAAAAAATGCATGTAAAAAAAAATAAAATGCATATAGAAATTAAAAAAATAAAAACAAGCACCTCTGTTCTCAAAAAGCTTACATTCTGATGGGGAAAGATAACACCTAAAAGGAAGTTGAAAAGGGCCATGGAGCCGGGGAAGAAGGAGTCTTCTATGGTGACAAGATTTCTGTTTAGGGGTAATATTCTAGTATGGAAAACCTGCTTGATCATGGTGAAGAAATAAGTCCAGAGAGACAGGAGGGGAGGGAAGAGAAGAATGAAAGTATAAATATTGCTGACCTGATTAATTTTTTAAAAATGGAGGTTCCCATTAGAACTGACCTGTGCAGGGGAGGAGCTATCTTCCAAGGTCAGAAGGCTGCTGAGTTATGGTGGAGAAAAAAGCCTGCAGAGTCAGAAGTGGAGTCCAGAAAGAAGTAAATGTGGCTGGGCTGGGCACTTTCCTCATTTTGATGTATGTTGAGAGGGATGAAACCAGAATTATGAGGAAGTTGGAGGCAATTCTAAATGAGAATCACCTAAGGAAACTGAGGATGTTTATCCTGAAGGAGAAACTACTTTGGGGGAATATAGCATATTCTCAAATGTTTAAAGAACTGTCAAATTGACAAGGTTTAGACTTGTTCTTTTTGGTCCCAGATGGCAACTAAGAGCAATGGTGAACATTCCAGAAGGGTAGATCGAGCACTTAAGCAAATGCAGCCCCCAAAAGGAATAAACTGCGTTGGGAATCAGGGGGTTCTTCATTCTTGGAATTTTTTTTCAAGCAGAGGTTAAATAACTTTCTCGGTAATATTGTAAAGGGGATGGTTTTTCAGTTACAAGTTCATCTAGATGACTTCAGAGGCCCTTTTCAACTCTGTCATCACCTTTATCATCATCACAGTTATTCAAAACAATATGAATTTATGCTTAAAAGATAGAGTACCTTTATCCTATGAGATTATTCTCTAAGATAATGAATGTGTAGAATAGTACCTCAATTATATTATTATATATTTATGTATTATATATTATATATGGAGGGACTAGACTTGTGATTTCGTCATTGACATTAAGAACTCCCATATAGGAGGAATCTCCTCCTCCAATTCAGGTTTCCTTCTTTGAAACCTTTTGTTTTTGAGAATTGCCTAGAGCGCTGAGATTTAATTAACTTTTTCAAGATCATCCATCTAGTAAGTATCAGGGGCAAGGCTTGAACTTAGATCTTCCTGGATAGAAAGCCAACTCTCTATCTACTGTCACCTTGCTGTAGAGCACATCCGGACAACAGCATGAAAAGAGAAATGGGACAGAGTTCATATGCACTGGGAGTAAGGGCAAGCAGATGTACAATTGAGATGGAAGTCATGGAATTTGAGTTATTCTGGAGCCTTATGTTCATTTCTAGATACCAAACAACTTAAATCTGGGCCGGTCAGGGGATGTGCACATACATACACACACATAAATGTACATGCATACATGTAGATGCCCATGCATGCACATGCTCTGTTAACTTGAGAAAACTTCACCTAATTCAGAAGCAAACACCAGTGAATTCTTGCTTGCTCTGACCCACGGCACAGTACCTTTAGGATCAACTATCAGAGACAACATAAAGAGAATAGATGTTCTTGTCATTTATGTCGTCTGGTTGTGTCAGACTCTTTGGGACTCCATTTGGGATTTTCTTGGCGAAGGTACTGAAGTGGTTTGCTATTTTCTTCTTCTCATTTCGCCCATGAGGAACTGAGGCAAACAAGATTAAATGATATGCCTAGGGTCACACAGTGACTAAGCTTCTGAGGTCACAGTTGAACTCAAGCCTGACTTCAGGCCCACCCCTCTATTCACAGCACTGCCTAGATGCCCCAGTCTTGCCATGCAAGTGTGCATTTTTTTTTTCTATTACCCACCTGGGGAAGAGAATATTAAGGCTATTATATTATACCTTCTTATAACAAAATAATCATAATGATCTCATTAGTGAATTTCACAATGTATTAGTGTTCTCTCTGTTTTGTACCTCTGCTTTCCCTTGATCTGGTTCTGTTTTCTATAGTTGTTATATGTCATAATAATAATGATAGCTTACCCTTATATAGTGCTCTAAGTGTTATGGAATACATGAGTGCTTCTCTTACTTGTTTCTCCCAAGAATATAAAGCAGCTGCTACCAATATTTTTTTCCCATATAAGAAAAGTGCTGTTCATAGAAGCTAAGTGACTTGCCCAAAGTCATGTAGCTAGTGTGGTGGCTAAGGAGAACAGCTCAGGCTCAAAGCCCTGTCCCTCTGTTCTGTTCTTCCTAATATACCGAGTTCTATGCCTTTTTTTGATTCTTCTCTCCCTGCATTCTTAGATTCCCTTGCTCAGGCCTGTCAGATTCCGAACATTGCTGTTTTTCACTAGCTTTTACCTTTCTTGAACCATTAATACTTCATTGAACATAGTCTTTACGTTTCAGAGATTTTAAGAATTCATGAGTTTCTACCCACTTTTTAGTTTGACTGGGGGCTAGGTCTGCGTAGGGAATGGGGCCAAATGAGGAGGAATATACAACTGGCTTTCATTTGTTTGCTTTCATATCTCAACTTTAAAATGGATTAGAAGGAAGATGCTGAACATTTAGTTAAAAAGGGAGATGAGAGAAAGAGAAACACTCTAGGAAATCTTTTACATCTTCCCAGGCCCCTATAGTGGATGATTATTGGCAGCACTTTCTGCCTGGAGGCATTGCTATGTAACATAAATCACAGAATGGCTGTGCTCAGCCAGGAACTGGGGGATTCAGAGAAAACTCAGAGCTGCTGGAACCAGTCAACCCTGCTTTCCACAGGAGAGCAGCACGCCCTGCTGGATCATGGAGGGCTCCTGAATTCCCTGCCTCATGTGTTACCCTGTCTGGTGTGTTCCTGCTAGCACCCAGTATAACATGGCAAAAGGGCATTTTCATATAAAGAGTCTAGGTCTTTTTCAGCACCTCTTATTGAAGTATAGTCAATTCAGCTACCTCTGTTCTAACTGCCAGTCAGATAACCCAATTAAAAGGCCTCATATATGTTTGTTAGGCTACCTGTGTCTACAAGACCTGCAGGTTATCACAGCTGAGGTTTAAACAAGGACTCCTGAGCTCTGGAGGCACCAGTTCTGCCTTCTAATAGGATCAGACCCTCAGCTGGACCAGCAAATTTCATGCTGTACTTTTTTTTTCCAGATTAAAGTAATAACAGTTCACATATGGATAATGCTTTGCCATTTTTGAAGCACTTTACATGCATTATCTCTTGTAATCTTGGTGTGAGAAGAGCTAAGGGAAGAAGGAGGATAATTCAGAAAAAAATAGAACACAATAATAATTACTTCAGCCTTTCATTCCTAAGAGCTAGTTACCTCCTTCCATAGTCCTGCCTCATTATTGGGTAAAACCATGAGACCAGGAGGGATATAGTCTTTTGCTATTTCTGTCCTTTTATTTGACCTATTCTGAAATATGATTGGCTCTTTAGCACCTACCTTGAAAGGTTGCTCTGAGTATTACATGATAATATTTGCCAGAAATAGACAAAACAAAACCAGAAACAAAATATAGCACAGTGCCTAACACATAGTAGGTGCCATATAAATGCTTATTCCCTCCATCCATCTCTCTCCTCTCTAGAATTGGACCAAGCAAAAAGTTCTTCTTTACTTGCAATGCCTAAGTCTATTCATGGTGCCAAACCTCTCTCCCATAAAGGGCTTTCTACCTGCCAAGGAAGGGGATGCAATCTCCTGTTGGAACTTGAATCAGCTAGAAGTAGAAATAACTACTTTTCAGAATGCTGTCATCAGTGTCAGAAAAGGAAATACATAATCTTTTAGAAATTAATATTTTACCTTGCTGGGCTATTTATCTTTGTGTTATGCGTGCCCCAGTTTATCAAGGAGATGATAAGTCTCTTGGAGCTAAAGATTTTGTCTTGTACTTTTTTTTGCTATCACAAACAACCCTACTAAGTAGATGCTCAATAAATGTTTGCTGCTAGTGATTATAGTGATGCAATGACCAATTTTTTTTATCACTTTATTAAACCTATCATTTCAAATTTGTGCATCTACCTGGCTGGCACTTTGGCTAGCTACTTTTCATTATCTTCCGTATTTAAGACACTGAAGACTTGTCTTCAGCACTTATACCTTACTTAGGGTATACAAAGGTGTTAAGTAAATTTTAATCTTGTTAGTTTTCTCCTTTTTCAATTTCCCTTTTATGTCATCATAATGGACTTTGTCCTCATATGACTTCAATTCCTTAACTTCTGGATTTGCGTATGTAACCAATGGACTTTGACTCCTAAAATCCACCTTTGTTTTTCTTTTCCATTTCAAAATGAATACTTTACTTCAGGAGTGTAAGGAATCTGAATGCTTCTGGGATTTTATCATTATTATGTGAAAGGATTCCTCCTATCTATTTATATGATTTACATATCTTATTTGATCTTATAATTCTGGAGCACACACATACAGAGTAATGTTGTTTAGTGATTACTTTTTATTGGACCATGCCTATTACTTCTAATAATCAGTATCTTCATCATTATCACCATCACCACCTATCACCATTATGCCTATTAATTTTTTTATGTAGCAGCTACATTCAAAATCTAAGATAATTTCCACCCTCCATGCATAAACTTTATCCATGAAAACTATCTTTTCTCTCTTAGTGCACCTCAGACAAAGTAAGATGTCTAGAAATGAACTTTTTCCCCCCCTCCATTACTCAGTTCAGATAGGAATGTGATTTTGGATTCTCCTGTTTCCTCTCCACTAGCCACTCACACACACACACACACACGCACACACGCACTCACGCACGTACACACAAATGTTACTCTATTTCACAATATGTTAATTGAAATTTCTTTTATTCTAGCTCTTCTCCAGGGTATGTTTTGTTTGGTTGTTCCCAAATCTTTTGAAGTTTTCACCTATAAATATGTACACTTTGTTCTCTACTTGACCCACAAAGCTATGTGAGAACACTGTGAGAAACCCTACCCTTGTCTCTTCTCTGAAGAATATAAAAATTGACCATTTTGAATAATTTGCTTTTATAATTTAAATGGATTTCCTTTCGTTAGGTGAGTTATATCAAATTATCTGTTTTCATTACACTGTGAACTCTGATGACAGGAACCGGTTTTGTAATTCTTTCCATCCACATTGGTAAGTACAGTGTCAGGCTTATAATAGGTACTCAGTAAATACTTGTACACTTATACACATTTGATTTCTATGGAAATAATTAAAATTTCTCTCTTCTTAAAATCCATCTTAAAATAAATGATTCAGCTTAAATGTGCAAGGTATGTTATTTTCTATTAAAATTTATTTCAATAACTTTTTTGAACATAGTTCAGTCTTCATAATTTCTCATGATTAAGGAATAATATTAGAAATTTACCCTATTTTCTTTAGTATGTGAAGGGATTTTTCCTGCCTGCTTACAAGATTTCCTGTTTGGTGCTGTAATTCTGGAACTTGGTCATAATATTTCTGAATGATTTGTCCTTAAGGCTTGTCTTTGCCAGTGATCCCTGGGTTCTATCACTATTTCAACACTTCTCAGGATTTATTTTTTTTGAGGGGGGAGTATTATTTTATATCATCTTTGTTTCATTATTTTTGGAGGAGATCAGTAGTTATTGGTTTCTTTTATAGAATTCCATCTTCAAGGTCACTTGCTTTTGTTGTAGAGAGCTCTGGTGCAATGAAAACCTTTATTTTCTTTGAATTTTTTTTTTGTTAGTTTGTTTTTGATATACTTAATATTTTATTTTCCCCAATTATATGTAAGATAATTTTAACTTCTTTAATTTCAAATTCCAAATTCACTTCCTCCTTCCCCACTCCTTTCCTTGAGATGGCTAGGAATTTGATATGGGTTATAAATGTTCAGACATGCAAAACATATTTCCATATTAGTCATGTTGTAAAAGAAAACACAGACAAAATAAAGAAAAAGAAAGTTTTAAGAAGTACGCTTCAATCTGCATTCAGACTGTAACAGTACTTTTATGGAGGTGGATAGAATTTTTCATTATAAGTCCATCAGAATTGACCTGGATCATTGTGTTGCTAAGAATATCTGTCTTAGTTGATCATCATAGGATATTGATGTTATTGGGAGCAGTGTTTTCCTGATTCTGCTCATTTCACTTTTCGTCAGTTCATTTAAGTCTTTCCAGGTTTTTCTGAGAGCATCCTGCTCATCATTTCTTACCAAATTTTGTTATAAGACCCTTTCCTTCATTCCTGAATATTTTTAGTGTAAAATATATGAGGGCTATCAGAGACTGTACCCTTTTAAAAGGAATCCCCTTTAAAATTCACATTTTCACATTTTTATTTTTCAATTCAACTTGGAAAGTTCTAATTCCCATACCTATTCCATTTTAGAATTTTATTATTATATTTCTTCTAAATCATATCAGAAGCTCTTACAATGGTAACACCACCATTTCTTGGTAACTTGCTACAGTATCATTCCTGTCTTTTAGAATTTTTTCATCACCTTCTTTTACTTCATAATATGTATTCCTTGTATTAGGACTCTTTTTGGTTGTTTACTCATTGTTTCCAGTCTCTGCCAGCTTCTTTTATTTCTTTGTGTACATGTAATTTCCTTTGCAGTTCATTTCTTTATCCCCTTTATTTTTAGTTGTCATTGTTTTCCTTTAACCTGTATGCTTCTTCCAGTTTTGAGATGGTAAAGGGGAACTTGGCTTAAACACCTCTCACTTGATCACTGTTGTTGAAAAAAACCTCATAATTGGGCAAAGCCAAGATGGTGGAGTAAAGAGACTTGCCACCAGCTCCAAATACCTTTAAGTAATGACTCTAAACAAATTCTAGAATGGCAGAACCCACAAAAAGATGGGTTGAAACAATTCTCCAACCCAAGACAACTTAGAAGATGGTCAGGAAAGGACTGTTGCACCAAAGTGAGAGAGGAACACAGGCCTTGTCAGCATAGACTGGGACCCAGCAAACCAGGAACAGGTATCAAAGGGACTGAATCAATGCCAGCAGTAGTAATTTCTAGATCTGTCAGCCAACAAACAGTAAGGGGATTGAATAGTGGATTAGAAGGAGATTTATAGGGCTCTCCTATGCTAGCACCTGGGGCAAGACTCTTACCTTATCTATACTTGGATATGGGTCACAGTCCCAGTGTGAGCACTAGTATAGCAGAGCTTGTTGCTGGGGAGTAGGGACCCTGGTCACAGTTCTAGGGTTGAGAAGAGTGCTTCTGGTCACTCACAAACCAGTGCATAATACAAGAGATAGTAAACACACTTCTCCCTAGATCATACCACCTTGGAAGAACCAAAACTTACAGGTCCCCAGAATTACCTCTGAAAATAGCCATACAGAAAACTTGAAGCTTGGAACGATGCCCACACCAGTTGAGAAGCAGAACCTCACTTTAACATGGAGTTAAAAATCAAGAAATAAGCTGGAGAAATAGCAAACCACTACCAAAAACATCAATATGGTGACAAGGAAGGGCAAAATAGCTTCTCAGAAGAAGACAACAGAGTCAAAATCCCTGCATCTTAAACCTCAAAGTAAAATATGAACTGGTCTCAGACCATGGAAGATCCCAAAAAGGATTTTAAAAATCAGTAAGAGAGCTAGAGGAAAAATTGGGAAGAAAAATAAGTGATGTAAGAAAATCATGAAAAAGAGTCAACAGCTTGGCAAAAGAGACACACAAAAAAAATACTAAAGAAAATAAGACCTTACAAATGGACTAGGCCAAGTGGTAAAAGAGGCACAAAAATCCAATGAAGAAAAGAATGCCTTGAAAAGCAGAATTGACTAAATGGTAAAAGACACAAAAATTCACTGAAGAGAACTTCTTAAAAGATAGAATTGACCAAAAGGAGCTACAAAAGCTCACAGATGAAAATAACTCCTTAAAAGTTAGAATTGAGCAAGTGGAAGCTAATGACTTTATGAGAAATAAAGAAAAAAGCAAAATCAAGAGAATGAAAAAATAAAAGAAAATATGAAATATTTCATTGGAAAAACAGCTGACCTGGAAAATAGTTCCAGGAGAGATAATTTAATAATCATTGAACTACCTGAAAGTCATGATCAAAAAAAAATAGCCTAGACATAATCTTTCAAGAAATTATCAATGAAAACTTCCCTGATGCTCTAGAAGCAGAGGATAAAATAGAAATTGAAAGAATCAGAGGATCACTTCCTGAAAGAGATCCCACTGTTGAGGAGAGAAATGCAAATTAAAGCAACTCTGAGCTACTATCTCACACCTGTAAGATTGGCTGATATGAAATAAAAGGAAAAAGACAAATGTTGGAGGGGATGTGGGAAAATTAAAATGCTGACATACTATTGATGAAGGTGTATGCTGATTTACCCATTCTGGCCATTTGGAACTTTGCCCAAAGAGTTACAAACCATGCATGCTTTAACCAAGTAATACCATTACTAGGGTCTGTATCCCAAACAGAAAAAAAAAAAAAAACGGAAGGACTATGTGTACAAAAATATTTGTAGCAGTTCTTTTAGTAGTGGCAAAGAATTGGAAATTGAGGGGATGTTCATCAGTTGTTGCATATCATTGTGCTTTAAGAAATGATGAGCAGGATGTTCTCAGAAAATAAAAGACAGAACATGGAAAAACTTACATGAATTGATGCAAAGTGAAATGAGCAGAACCAGGAGAATATTGTACATAGTAGCAGCAGTATTGTATGATGTTCTACCATGAATTACTTAGCTATTCTTGGCAATGCAATGATCCAAGACAATTCTGTAGGACTTACGATGAAAGTTGCCATCCAACTCCAGAGAACGAACTGGTAGACCCTGAATGTTGAACAATACTTTTCTTCATTTTTCTTTTTCAATTTTTCATTTTCTTTCACAGAAATATTTTACATGACTGCATACATATAACCTATATCAAATTTCTTGCCTTCACAATGTGGGGCGGGGGGAAGAATTTGAAACTCAAAAAAAAAACCCATATTACAATTATTCATACATTCACTTGGGAAAAATAAAATATTAAATAAGATTTTTAAAAAGAAAAGCCTCATAATTACTTGTGATTTTATATCTTTTCCCTGATAGATTGTAAGCTCCCTAAGATCAGGAGGTTTTCAAAAATCCAGGAAGCAGAATCATTAATAGTAATGATAGATAATATAAGAATAACCAGTAAGTTTCACTTCTTATCTGAAATATGGAATCCTAGTTAGAAAAAAAAATCCTCTTGTGATATATAAACTAAGAAGATTTGCTGTATAGGTGATTTGAAAAAGAAGGATATGGAATTAATTCTTTTTTATTCCCCAATGAATCATTCTCCTAACTAGCTATACCTTTTAAAAATGAAAAAAATCTGACAGCAGAATAGATCCCAGGGTAAGCTTGTATCAGGAAGCCTGGCCTGCAGTTAGTTCCAAAGAGCCTTATTATTCTCCATTAAGAGCCAAAGGCGTTGCCAAACACAATCTTTCTCACTATTCTCTAGTTCTTGTGTTGTAGAACTGTGGTTTCAAGTGGGAGGGGAAGAATCAAGTAAACAAGCCTCAGTGCAACTCTTGACTTAGAAAGAAAATTAGTATTCTAACTCAAATCTCTCAAAGTTTCATATTCAGCTCAATTTATTCTGTTACTAAAAATGATGAGGTTGACCTAAAGTGCAACAAAAGTCATAAGGACAAGATTCTATATTTTTATAGCACTTCATGCTTTCCTAAAAAGCACTTTCACGTTAGATAGGATAGGTATTAGTACTTCCATTATGGCCACAAGAAATCATATTCAGTAACCTCCCTGTTAACCAGTGATGAGTGATAAAGTTTCCAGAGTTAATTGTCACCTCAAATAACATTTTATAAATAAAGATACTGAGAATCAGAGAAGTTCACAAGCCTTCGTCAAGGTGTCAAGGCAAATCAGTGGGAGAAAGGGAGTAAGGTTCCACATTGCCCAACTGTTTGTCCAATATTTCTCCATGACACTATACATCTATGTGGTACAGGTGTATTATATGTATATATATATATATATATGTATATACATATATATATATATGTGTATGTATGTATATATATATCCACAAACACAAAACATATCGATATTTCATTTTTAAGGACAAATGAAAACCTCAATTTTAAAATTCCTAGAATCACAGAGTCTTAGAATCAGAAGTGCTTCAGAAATTAATACACTGAAGTTGACAAAAGTGAAATTTGGGTTTGGTTTCTCCGTGGGATGAGGGGAGGAATCTTCACAATTAGAGTCATCCAACAGTGGAATGGATTACCTCAAGAGGTAATGTTTTCCTTTTCCTTGGAGATCTTCAAAGATTCTACATTTTAGGGTATGTGATAACGATGATTGCTTGCGGGTATTGTTAGAGCTAGATGTCTGCCAGTGTCCCAATTTTCAAAATCTGTTATTCTAGTTAGAGAACAGAACAGAGCCTAGAGAAATTCAGAGAAAACTAATAAACACTGTTTGAACCCAAGATTTAAGATGGGCATTTTAACTAGAAATTCTCCTTTGGAAATGCAGGGTTCTAAATGTTCTGAATTTAGATAATTGGGGTAGTCTAATGTCTTTCTCCTTCTAGATCTCAGGTATATACAGAAACTGGAAAAAAGGGAGACAGAGAGACTAGTGCCAGGGAAAATGGTTACGGGACTATTTCAATCCTGTGGGTAGTAGACAGAGAGCTGATCTTGGAACCAGGGACACTTGGCTTCAAGTCCCACATCTGACATATTTCATGGATGATCCTGTACAAAATTCCTATACTCCTGATGCCCTCAGACAGCTCTCTAAGATTGTAAGTTGTAAAACAGTCACAATCTGCATTGGGAGAGTGCATTTCCTCACCAGGAGATCCAATAGCAACTACTATAATAATACTAACAGTAACTCACAGGCACCTAGCACGTTAAGGTTTTTCTAGTGCATTTTACATAGGTTTTTTCATTTAATCCTTAAAACAACCATGGGATGTAGATTCTATTATTGTCCTTATTTTGTTGCTGAGTCATTTTCAATTGTATCCAACTCTTCATGGCCCCATTTGGGGTTTTCTTAGCAAAGATACTATAGTGGTTTGCCCTTTCCTTTTCCAGTTCATTTTACAGATGAGGAAACTGAGGCAAGTAGAATTAAGGGACTTGTCCAGAGTCAAACAACTGGTAAGTGTCTGAGGTCACATTTGAACTTAGGAAGATGAGTCTTCCTGATTCCAAGTCCAGTGCTCTATCCACTGCACCAGCGAGGTGCCCAATCCTCTTTTTTACTGATGAGGAAACTGAGGCAGATAGATGTCAAGAGGCTTGCCTAGGGTCACACAGCTAGTAGGTAGCCATGAGCAGGTGTGAACTTAAGTCTTCTCTTTCTGACTCTAGGACCGTTACTCTACTCCATCCTCTGTACCACCTACCTGCTTATGTGAAGCCTAATTTGATCTAGGTTTTGTGCAGAAGCCTTGAAAAGCAGTGATACTTTTAAGCTTGATAGAAAAGTGGTTTTGATAACAATGCTCATTATTAAAACAAGGTAACTGGACTGAATGAAGAGTTCTCATTTTCCTCTCCATTTTTTCCATCTTATCTCATAACCAGATAAAATAGGAATTAGAGATGATTTGCCCCTTGAGTTGTTTTGGTGGTCATTGCACATTATATCCAGCTTTGTTTCCTTTAATGACTCTGAGCTTTACTTGAGAACCGGTTGATTCTCTACACTGGGTGGAGACAGAAGATTGCATGTACAATCAGATCTCATTCAGCTAACCAATGAGATGTGAAATAGGTTCCAGAGTGCATGATCACCTGGGACAACATCACACTGACTTGTTTGCCATGATAATATATTACTGCTCCCTCCATGAAAGAAATCTCCTGTGTAATTGAACTGTGATGCCTGGGAAGTAGTAGCTGGCAAGTGAGTAATTCCTACTTAATGGGGGTTAGATGGTGGAAGTCTTGTTCAGAATGCCTTGCCTTTCTGCCCTACCCTGAACCCCCACCCCTTTAATTTTGTTCAACTCTAGGATTCCCTAGTGTATCCCCATCCTAACAGAATCTTTTTAGGGCACTCAACAGGCACACATTTCTTGCCTTTTTGACTTTGAAAGCATGGAATCCTTTTCAATAAATTGTGAGAAGTTGATCTGACTTGTCTGTGTTAGTTTTCTGAATGCCTTTTAAATTTAATGACCACACAATTGTGTCACTACACATTGCTTCTCTTTCCTCTCTGCCTCTTTTCCTCCTTCCCTGATTTATCTGGATTTTTTCTTTTTACTTTTTGCATTGGTTTCATCTCTTCTTTTAACATTCTTCCGATGATTCACTCTAGATAAAAAAACAAAAGAAACCTTCACTAAAGCACAGCCTCATATCTTCTAGTTGCTTGGTTTCATATTGTAAGGGCTGTGCAATGAAACAATGAATATATCTGAACCACTCACCTTGCTGACCATAGTTCAATACTGGGTAGCCCAAGATACATAAGATAGATCACCACTCTCTGCCAGAGAGGTGGTTGTTGTAACTTTCTCCCTCTTTCTGACATCCATTATTGCCTTTTCTGTAACTCTCATCCTTTTCTGTTTTCCATCATAACCATTCACATGTCAACTTTCTCTTTGTATCTCTGTATCTCATGGAATGAAAGATAAACATAACACAAAATATTTTTAAGCAGTTGGTGGTGGTATGACAGCTGTTCAACATGTTCTCCCCTAGGGAGTAATTTTACTGCATCAGGAGAGGAAGATTGGATCCCCTTCCTCCCCCCTGACATACTTCTACCATTTCAGTGATCCACACCTGTCTGTCCTCCCAGCTGGCTGCCCTAATCTGAGTGGGGTCCTTCATCAAGGTGTCCTATGGACATCTAAATTGGAAGTGACATCCCTGTGGACTCTGTAGGCTAATCAAAAAATCACAGCAAAAAAGGGCTTCTTTTTGCCTAAAAATTGCTTGTTGACTACTGATAAGTCTAGAGAAACAAATGACTACTCTTTAATAGGTATCATGGTAACCACTGGGGATATGCAAATGAAAATAAAATGAAATAGTTCTTATTTTCAAAGAACTTACATTTCATTGGGGGAAATCAACTTGTATACAGATCAATAAATGTAAATATATACAAATTGCAAAGCAATCTCTTTCGGGGGATGAGTTTGGGGAAGTAAGGGCCTTAGGATTGGATCAAGAAAAGATACTTATAGAGGTTGATACTTGAGCTGAACTTTGATTGGAACTATGGATTTCACTAGATGTAGATGAGCAGAGATCCATTCCAGTAAGATAGAGAGCCAGTGGTAATACATGGAGGGGGACATGGGGTATTGGGTACTAAATAAAGCAAAGAGGCCATTGGCAGCAGTGCAGAGGACCTGGATGTGGGTAGCAGGAGATATGGAAGAAGAAAAGGTTAAAAAAAAAATCGTTCTGTCGATTAGTCCTGTCCAACTCTTTGGACCCCATTTGGGATTTTCTTGGCAAAGATTTTGTACTTGCTGTTCCTTTTTCAGCTTATTTCTTCAGATGAAGGAAACAAGATTAAATGTCTTGCCTAGGGTCACACAGCTCGTAAGGAGCTTGGATGGGAAGTGATGAACATGAGTCTTCCTGATTCCAGATCCAGTGCTCCATCCATTGCACCACCTAGCTGTCCCAATTTAGAGAATACTGTGTAATGATTGTTGAGGGTGAATGCTATCTAAAAAAATGTGGAATACTTAGAAAATGATTTTTCAGAGAGTAGGACAACTACCCTTTATGTTCTATGCACTTTGTACCAAGCAGCTTCATGAAGCAATTTTGTAGAAGATATTATTCTCCTCAGTCATAAGACCTTTTGTCTTATCTGGGAACAGTGACAAGTCCCACGTAATCTAGAAGGCAGTAGTAATCTTAATGTCCTCTTAGCTGCTACATGTGCAAGTGAGTGAAACCCGATACTGTACTGCTCCCACCCAGGCAGGCCTTGATGATTCCCAGACCTTAGTTAGGCCAACTCCCTAACTGATTTTATTTTATTTCCTTCTATTCTCTCTCTCTCTCTCTCTCTCTCTCTCTCTCTCTCTCTCTCTCTCTCTCTCTCTCTCTCTCTCTCTCTCTCTCTCTCTCTTTTTGTTTCTCTGGAAGGAGAAAATTAAGCTCTAAAATCCCTTACTCCCATAGCCATCAGAATCTTGCTTGAGGCAGAAATAGAAGGATATTTCATTATATCATCATTTTAATTACTTCTGCTACTTGTATTATTTAACACTTACATTGAATTCCAGAGTGTTGGTAACAGTGGATGTAGTAGAAATTTGGACTCCAGCATGTCCAACAATTCAGCCTGGTGTTGTATAATTTATCTTTCCCAGGATGTCCTCATTCATTTTGCTCGCACAAATGAAAACTTGAAACTTCGTGGCTTATGGGAGAGATCACATATCATAGGATCTCATACTTTGGACTTTTTTTTCCTTAAAAAATGTAATTTTAAATAAGTAACTGGGAAATGTCCCCTTTGTTTGACATGAAAAACGCAGAACCCCAAACTTTTTTTATTTTCCTATTAAAATGCTGACTGAGAAGCGTGCCTCAGTGGAATAAATGTGCATGAGTTACTGTGTAATGACTGATGCTTGACACTGGAATTTCAGCACAGCTCTGATGCATTTCTCTATTAAACCATATATGTTTTGAACTTTTATGACTTGATATCTATTCCATTAGGGGATTAGTAATTGTAATTTTATCCACTAGTTTTTAGTCTCTAAAAGAAGACTGAAATTCAGAAAGAGGTCATTATAGTCTCCTAGGTCTTTCTCTGGTATTTTTTGTTTTGTTTTGTTTTCATTTGTTTGTTTTGTTTTGTTCTTACTTCCATAAATGTTTCTGTTAGAGACAGAGAGGAAAGGTAGTACCTCCTTTCTTTTGCCCTAGTGGAAAAGAGCGATAGTATTTAAAAACTTGCAAAGTCTCTTGTATCTTCATTAAGTTTTATTTCCCATGGTCCATGTGTAATGGAAAAACAACCTGAAAATATTTTTGTTACTTGGAATGAAGTTAAGACATTCTCTTCATAATTTGCTTGAAGCTCTCAATGTGTCTTATTGCCATACATTTCTAGTCTACACAGGTGGGATGTAGAAAAAATACTACTTTAATGATGGTAGACTAGCTATGCAGTATATGAGGAGCCCAAGTCCTATCTTGTCACTTCAGTGTAAAGCAAAGTAAATTATATTAAATAATGAGATTGTTCAAGAAGACAGATCTTACATTTGTGAGAAGTTCAAATCTCATTGTGTCAGCAGCATCATGGGTCATAGATCTAAAGTTGGAAGGCATCTCAGAGGTCACCTATTCCAACCCTGTCCATTTATAGATGATGAAAAGGAAGCCCAGAAAAATAAAGTAATTTACACAAGGTTGCACAGGAAGTAAAATTGACAGGCAGAATTTGAAACCACTTCCCAAAAGTCAGCAAGTTACTATGATGAGGACTTATTTCAACACAAGGAAACTTACTAAGGTATTACCATGTGAAAGACAATATGCTAGGTGCTGGAGATATAAAGATGAAAAATGTCACACACCTTGCCCTCAGGTGGTTTGTATTCTCCTAGGAGGGATACAGCATATACATGATACATCTGTAGTATCCCCCTGTTTCCTGTTGAATTACTATTATCTTTAAACCACGTGCTGCCTAGGTCACTAAATTCAATGACATCATTTCTCTAGATTCTCAAATTGAATATTTTCCTGAGTATACCCTAGCTTTAAAATTAAAGCATAAATTTGTTTTTGCATATGTGCATTGAGAAAGTCGAGCTCTTTTCCTGAAGGAATGCCTCAGGGCTGTCTGATGGTGCTCATTTCCCATGGCACGGTGGGAAGGAGGGGAATAGAAGTTTCTCATTACATAAGAAGCACAGCCTGGTTCATTGTTGCCAAACCTGATTGTGTCTGGAGTAAAACTTTGGCTAATGCTAGACCATTTTCTATGACCCTTTGTGAAATGAGATGAAGCACCCTTTTATCATTATCGGTAACATTTGGTGAAATGGGCCCTGAAACATTCACTCCATTTAGAAGCTTATAGCAATGGAAAGTGAGAAATGATGCTAACGTTCATCTTTGATGCATGTATCTCTTATGACTCTGTCTGAGCATCCTTGTTCTAGGCTCAAGAGTTCAGAATGGATTTATTCTGAGGACCAAAGCATGAGGAAAGAGATCAGATTTTTGTGCTGTAACAGCCATAACCGCCCAGCCCACATGCCCTTCCATTCAGAGATATGTCAACATAAGGGATACCAGGAGGTTGGCAATTTCTATATGTTGTCATTACTCCGTCTGCTCCAATGTCCCAAACCAGGGACTTTGAGCTCTGCACCTCCATCTAATCTGTACTTCCCTATCTAATGACATTCACTAATGTGTGCTAACAGATGTCTGAGGGAAAATTAGCCGTGGTGTCCAAATCAATTAGATGAGAGCTGCTGCGTAGGAACAATTGCTCAGTAGGCTGAAGGTGCTGTGTTTTGTTTTCCTTTTTTTTTCTTCTACGGTAAAATGATACAGGTCCTGGCTAGGCCTGCTTGTTTACTAGTGCCGACTTCTAGGCAGTTGCCCTATGTGCTTGATGGAGATGGCTCTACCAGGTATAGGCTCCTGACAGAAGGATTGAAGAAGTTTATATGCTTTCCTTGAGTAGTATAGCAGGGCGCAGCAGAGAGATGTTGTGTGTAAGACAGGCAGACAAACAGACTGACTTTATTTTAAGCTCTTGACCATATTTGTCTGCGAACATCTTGGGGGTTGGAGGATATTTGATCAATTCAGATTTTTTTTAAAATGTAAGCTCCTGAGGGTCAAAAATTATCTTTCTTTTTGAATTCTTGTATTCATCACCTATCATGGTACCTGCTACAGAGCAGGTGCTTAATCAATGTTTTCTCTCTCCTCTTCCCTCCCTCCTTTTCTTCCTTCTTTGCTTCCTTCTTTCCTTTCTTCCTTCCTATTGATTTAAGGTCAGATCATTCTACAGAAGCAGTTGGTTTCCTCAAGTAAACTCTAAAGAGCTGGTTTCCAACCCTTTTCATTGTGGGGAGATTTTATTTCTTCCTCTCTAATCCTCTAGTGCAGGTGCCAGCTAGTCAATAAAACCATCATTTCTCTTCCATCCATGTCTTTCAGTAGACTAGGATGCAAGCCATCATCTTAAGGGGAGCTTTACTTTCCTTAAAAAGGGATGCCCTGGATATGGTATATTCCAAATTAAGCTCAAGGTACAGAATCCTAGGATTAATATACAAGATGTTCTCTCACCTCTATACCTTACCACCAGTTATTAGTATTAAAAAAAATAGCTGCCAATATTCACTGTCTAGGGAGGTTGCAATTAAAAAAAAAAAGATGAACTGAAAAGATTAATCATTCTCTCTGAAAGAGTTCACCAATAAATTTCACTAGCACAATACCTAGCATAATCTTACTGGATGTCTTTCTTTAGCAGGCTAGAGAGAGGAATGGTAGAAACACTGATCAACTTGAAATTCTTATATCTGAATACACAAGAAGCCCCCAATTTGTGGAGGATGTCTGCTAATTTTGTTTTTTTGGGGGGGATTTTTTTGGTACATTAGACAAAAATAACTTCATTTCCCTGGAACCCTACATCATTTCTGTCCTTTTCTCTCATGGGAGAGAGGTAGTATACCTCTGCAATAGATGATCAACATGACTCTATATACTACTTTAAAATGTTGCACTTTATATCTCCAATACCATTATGCTTTGAGTTTCTGGGGCCACCTTCTGTTTGGTGTCTGCAGATGTTTATGTTTCTCTCTCTAAACCATTATATCTCCCACCTTTGTCCTTTTTCACCAGCTGTCCCTGAAACTTACAATGCACTCCTTCCTCAACTCCACCCCTTTAATGTCTTAGCTTCATTCAAGTACCACCTCATGCATGAGATCTTGGCTAATTTCCTCTCTATTTCGTGCCTTGCACCCACTGCACTTACTTTATAATTTTTATATGGTATATTGACTCATCTATATTCGTTTGATACCACCAATAAACTAATCTCTTTGAACGAAGAGGTTATTTTTAAATTTGTCTTTGTAATCCTAGCATTTAACCTAGTGCTTGGCTCCTAGTACATGCTTGATAAATGCTGTTGAATTAGGAGTGTCACAGAGTCTGGCACATAGTAGGTGATGAGAACTGGGAAAGGGGGAGGAGGACCTAAGTACAGAGGAGGGCCATCTGGAATGAATTCCCAGACTCAAGCATTCTTACAATCAAGGTGGTAAAGATTTATTGTTACACTTTT
This sequence comes from Bettongia penicillata ogilbyi, assembly GCA_023548195.1. Lineage (NCBI taxonomy): Eukaryota > Metazoa > Chordata > Mammalia > Diprotodontia > Potoroidae > Bettongia > Bettongia penicillata. The sequence continues at coordinate 3,637,554 of JAJHZJ010000195.1, read as the reverse complement.
CAGTTGGCAAGAGTTGTTAGAGAGCCTGTGATTTGAAAGGGGTACAAGTAAAGTTTATATAGGCTATTCTGTAGCAAAACATGTGCTAAGTAGGTGTTTTGGGGTGGGATTAAGGAGTGGTTAATTCTTAAAGAAACATGTACTTTTAGTATCTACTGGACAGGTATTTTACCCAGAGTTCATTGAGAAATAGCCCAAGGAGGGGCGGGGCTACATAGAAATGTGATTTTAGGCTTGAAAAGTCACTAGTCACCTAACAGTCAGGGCTGAGTGAGAAACACCCAGGCTGTCCCCATCAGTTCCTTGTTAGACAAGATAAATGTAAGGGAGTTTACATATGTCTAAGATACATATGATAGATCAGTGAGTAGTAAATATCTTTACGACAGTACACAGCCAGTCCAGCCAGTACACAGCTGGTACAAATTAATGAATTCTATAGTGCAGCCGGCTACTCTGTCAGGAAGAGAGATAAAGGTTTTGCAAGGGCAGGCTGGCCTTGGGCTGGAGGGAAACTGCCAGGGACAGTGTTTTGAGGTTAGGGAGAAATGTGATTTTTAGAGAGAAATGCGATTTTAGAATTGGGGTCCCAGCATAGGCACCCAAGCATCCCATCTGCAGGTACTTAATAAATACTTGTTTTCTTCCTATGAGCCTATAACTTAAATATTCTTCCCTCCCACACTTTTTTAAGAATGCTTATTTATTTAAATGAAATTCACCCTAGTATTTAGGAATCCATTTAAGGAAATAAATTGTCTGCTTTAAAATCCTGACTCTACACTTTGCTTTCTATATAACTTTGGGACCATTTAACTTTTCTGGGACTCAGACCCTCTGTTGTAAAGTAAGAGGGTTGAATTAGGTAACTGCCAAAGGTCTTCCTGTCTAAATTCCATGATCCCCAGTTGTGATATGAACCAAAGTAGAGAACCCCATTTCCATCCTCAAAGGTAACTGGAAGTTACCTCTCAAATAAGCAGTAAACAAATAAAAAAAGTTTTGTTGTTTAATTTTTTTTCTTTAAGAAAGTTAACTTCCTCTTTCATAGGTCTGATTTTGGACATGGAATCTAATCGCCTCTCCATTACAAGGTCCTTTAGGACAAAGAATGCTGGTCTTTATGCTGTTGGTAGTCTATGGTTCAATGTTTACTTATCTATTCAGCTTTTAAAAATTCACCCTTTTATGACCCGCTTCAGGAAGCCCATGTATATGAAGTTGTCCTTTTTTTTCAAGAACTACTGACCTCTGCTCTGAATGACCATTCCAAATTGACAACCTATGCCCTTTCTTCCATTTTTCAAATGTAATCATCTCTGTGAAGTGTCAAGGTTTTCTAGGGCACCTTCTACCAATTGTGGATATCACAGAGAAAAACCAAAGCATCCACAGATTTCCCAAGCTCCTCACATTTATCCCCTCCATCACCAAACTATACTGATAGCTGGGACCCAGTTACCATAGGTTTGTAGACCAATCATCCGGGCACTTGGCTAACATCATAACAGTGCAGGAAATTTGCTTTGTTTTCTCATCTTTGGTTATGGTGGCTGTAGTTGTTTTCCAGTACAATTCTGTCTAGTGTAGGCCATTAGATGGAAGCCATGAATAGGGATTTACTAGATACCCCACTCTAGTCTATCCCCTTTCTATACATACAACAGTTCCCCATGAACACACAAATATCACACTCAACTCTGTCAGATCAGCTTCATGGCCACATTTATCAAAATTATCCCAGAGTCCCTTGCAGAGGCGAATATTAATAAGGTTCATTTAAAACCAAGAGTGTTACTAATGCTTTTTTCTATGTGCTAAATGGAAGGAAACAAGAATTACACAAACAAAAAAAGCAGGGTTGTTAGAATAGTTAATAAGGCGAGGTGGAATCTTTGGGCAAGGGGAAATAACGCTGAGTTTTCAGAAATACTGATACATCAATTTACATATTATTATTCCCATTGCTTGCAGTCTGGGAAGCATAGCTCCTAGCATACCATGTGCCAGTAGGTAATCGACCCTGAGCTTTTCCCTGAAGATTTTGTTTGTCCATCCATCTAAATCTTTCTAACTTACTAACAGAGTAATGAAACTAAGAATAAAGATAACTCTGTCTCAGGTTGGTCAATATGTTAAAAGGAAAGTAAAATAAATTGGTAAAAGAGATAGGAGATTCCATTGGCCTCAGAGAGGGAAATTGAAAAGGATGATAAGAAGGAATATGAAATTCTCTTTCCTGTGTCTTTTTCCTGTTATGCAGGGCTATGTACCCATAGATTCACAGCCTCATGAGAAGGTTTGGTTGGCTCCAAAGAGAACTAATGTAGTGGTGCCTCTGGTGCTGTTTTATTCTATACGATGCCACAATATAGGGTTGCATCAACATCCAACAACTGTTTTTGTCTTCTAGAGGAATAACATCTGGATTCGGTAGGTAGTGCTATATTGCTTCCCTCAAGAGAACCCCAAGTAACTTTTCAGTTGCCTTAGATATTGAGTTGACTTTTATTTAGGGTTGGTATTATACAGTCAAAAGATTTCCATTTCTATTTCTGCCTGGAACAAGATAACTATGGTCTAAACGTAGTAGAGTGGAGTAATGGGAAAAACATAAGCTTTGAAGTCAGAGGGTCTGGGACTAAATCCCAACTCTGTTCCTTTTTACTTCCTTAGGCAAATTATTTCATCCTTTTGGTCTTCAATGCCCTCATATGTAAGAATGACAAGGGTTGGATAAGAAGGTCTCTAAGATCTCTTCCACACGGAGCTATGATCCCAGCATATGCCTCTGAGCACATCTAACACGATATACTGTTTTCTTTTGCTGGAAAAAGAGCAACAGAATGGCCATCTGAAATTTAACCATAATGGGTAAAATTGTTCTGTATTTCTCTGGTCTCTTTCTACTTCTGCCTTGTCAGTTTCTCTGTCTCTGTCTTTTTTCCATGTCTTTCCATTTCTGTCTCTCTCTGTGTCTCTCAGCATTTGTGTATCTCATTATATGTATGTGGAGCTCTCTCTGTCTCCTCCCCCTACTTTTTAATTGGTGATCCAGCTCCATAACAAAGATGGCCATCAATTCATTTTGGAAAAGAAAAAAAAAATACAATAACTCAGTAAAAATGAACTTGAAAAAAAGAAAGACTTAAGAACTCTGATCAACTTAATGATTAATCATAGTTTCAGAGTGCCAGTTATGATTAAAAATGTTCCCTACCTCCTAGTAGAGGGATGATGGATTCAATATACATAATGAGACATGTCTTTTTAGTTATGGCCAATGTAGGAATTTGTTTTGCTCAACAATGTGACATTGTTATGAGTGTGTTGTTTTTCTTTTCTATTTTCTTTTTCTCATGGTGGGGAAAGCTGCACATAATAAATATTACTGTTCCTTTTTATCCTTCTCTTATATTCATAGATACAGTTGGGTACAGTGTAGTGAGAGCCAGTCTTGAAGACAGGGGTTCAAGTTTTGCCTTTCACATACTTGCTATGTGACCAAGAAAATAACGTTTGTTAAGCATGAGACCTGGAATCAAGAAGCCTTGAGTTTGAATCCTACCTCAGATTCTTGCTAGTTTATACAACTTGGTTCTAGGGTAGTAGTGTGTTTTGTCCTATGGAAGTAAAAGATTTTAAATAAAACTCTCTGAGACTATAAGATGCAAAGAGGACGTTGATCTGCACAGTATCTGTATTTCTAATTTCAAGTAGAATTAACATTTAATTTGCATCCAAGTGCACTGACCAGCAAATAATGGTCATCCTCTATATGGCATGTGTTGACCATGCCAAAAAGCAAAATTCATTAATGTGTTTCTCGCAATTATGTGTTGAAAGCACGTGGGTGTTTTGTCCCAGTTTATATTAAATAGAACTGAAGTAGCTAGCTCATGGAGTTGTACCTTTGGACACCATGGGAGTTTTGGTAGTGGCAAATAAATCTATAAAATCCTTGCCGCTTTAGTATAAGTGACTTAGTTATTCCCCTGCTTTCTTCCTCCAGGGTGAAAAGATCGGTTCCCTTTAAATAAGTGGAAAAAAATCCAGCTCTATCCACTTTATTCCTCACAACAGGGTCAGGCAAATGGGACCCTACGTAGGGGTGATTCAATCCCAGTTGGGCAATCTATTTGCCACCTCAGTGGACTTTGAATGTGAACTGTCTTCTCACCTGATTGAATTTAGAGAACTTCAGTTTATATACAATGACATAAGATTTGAAGACTGGCATTGTTTCACTGATCTTCTGTTCAACCCTACTGGGTGGTACATTTGACAAATACATTGTTCACTGTTAAGCAACGTTGCCATTTAGAAATCACTCATTTGTTATATGTGCCTTTTCTGATTTCCACCCAAACTAAAATTGGTTCCTGTCCTGGTTCACTGGCTGACAGGTTTTAAAAACCTTCTTACTGATACTGTAATAGACACTTTTTTTTCCTTTCCGGCAACTAGGATATTAGGTCCTCCCAACAAACCTGCATGTAATGAACGTTATTGTTCCTTCTCTTGTCTTCATAGAGGCAATTGGGCACAGTGTAGTGAGAGCCAGTTTTGAAGTCAAGAAACAGGGTTCAAATTCCACCTTTCACATACTTGCTATGTGGCCAAGAGCAAGTCCCTTAACCTCCCAGTGCTCTAGGCCAGAGATATCAAACTTGCTGCTCTCCAATGCTGCCTGAACTAATTTAAAATATAATTAGGACAAATAGGTTCTTTTTTTTCCCCTAATCATTTTTGTAAATAGTGGAAGTAGTAGTGTTCCTGGGTCAAAGGATGTAGGGAAGTAAGATGCTATATACATCCAGAGAAAGAACTGATAAATAGAAGTATTATAGAATAATTATGTGTGTGTGTACGTGTATATATATATATATATATATATATACATACATATATATTATATATGCATATACATCTGTTTGTGTCTTATGGTAGCCATCTCTGGGGTGGGAAATGGAGGAAGGGAAAAAAAGAATTTTACATGATGGCTTTATAATATATTAAAAGGAATAACACATTGTACATAATAGATTTGTAGCTTCACATCCAATCATCTTTTTTATTATGCTATGTTATGGAAATACTTGTTTTATTCCATAAATTAAAAATAAAATAAATAAATGTGAAAAATGTAATTAGGCAATAGTTAACAATATAAATCAAAATACAATAAAACATAACATTACATTTTAAAAACTAAGTCAACATGCAGCCTTCAGGGATGCTTTGGTATGGATTAATATCCATTTCAGTTTGAATTTGCCATCACTGCTCTAGGCATCTCTAAAACTATAACTTGCATGATTTAACTCTGTATGGGCAGAGGGAGTTTCATCACCTACAAGTTACCTGTATCAATGAAATCAGTGGTCCAAGTCCCATTCAGTTCCTCTCCCTTCTCATCATAGGAACATAGATTTAGAGATGTAATTGGCCATCCGGGTGATGCATGCCAATCCTTTTCATGTTACAGTTTAGAAAATGGAAGCCTGGAAAAGTGAATTTGCTTACCCAAGGTTCTAGTAAGTGGAAGATCTAGGTTTTCAATGTAGGTCCTTGGATTTGAACTTAGCTGCTATTGCCTTCATTTCATTTACATTTTTATTATCTTCATTCACAGAGGCATTTATTGAGTTTTTATGTAACCAACATAGTGCCTCTGCTATTTAGAGAGTTTCATAATCTTGGAGAAAGTGAGGGAGGAAAGGAGAGAAGGGGAACCAATGACGACAACAACAACAAAACACCAATTTAAGTCAACACAAATATTTAGTCATCCCCTACTGTATACCAAAAAATAAAAACTTTGATAGACACTGGAAATACAGAGACAAAATGAAATAGCCTTTGTCCTTGAGCAACTCACATTCTACTAGGTGGGGTGGGGAAGGTTGTATATGACTTAGAAAATTCAGAATAATACAAAATAATTTCACAAGGGAATGAATATGAGGTCATTTAACTATCAATCTCTGGCAAATCTATCGACAATGAAATAAGGAAGGAAGTATAGTGGTGGAGAGGATCTGGTTTCAAAATCTAGCTCTCTTTAGACACTACTTGTGTGACCTTGGGCAAAGCACTTTAGCTCCGGGGACCTCAATTTTCTTTTTCCTAAAGTAAGAAAACTGGACCTTATGTCTATCACCCCCTCCATCTCTAAATCCTTTGTTCCGATAATAATGTTGAATATATAAATAAATTGATTCATACGTATCGTATTCATGAAATGGGTGAGTAGACTTTTTGAGCAAAAGTGGAACTGTAATTCATTATGTCCGAATGATTATCCCTGGAACCAAGGAAAGTAATTATTCCACTTCACTTATGAGAGGAAATTAAAGCCACAGTTCCATGGCTGCATGGAGTCTTAAGTCTAGGGCAGGGGTGGAGAACCTGTGACCTCAAGGTCCTCAAGTACAGCCCTTTGAATCAGAAATTCACAGAACAAATCCCCTTATTATAGAATAAAATGATTTATTCTATAAAACTTGGACTCAGGCAAAAGGCCATGTCCAAGGACCTAGATGGCCGCACACAAGGCTGCAGGTTCTCCACCCTTAGTCTAGGACTTCTTCACTCCTTTGGTCTCAATTCTGAAACTCCAGACATTTCTTTGCAGAAACTTTCTCAACCTGGAGACACCTTTACCTTGCAGCCCTCTCCTCTGAATATTGAGTTCCTGCCATGGACCTCCACTCTGGGAAGTGCTCTGGCTATCCCTGCTCATTTTTATCTTCCTTCTCTGGATTTTCCCATCCTTCACCCTCTGAGTGCCCCTTCGCCCATTTTCCAGCTTTCTAGTTTGTGTGTTGTCTTCCCTCATTGAGATGTAACTTACCTCATTGGCAGAGCATGTCCTTTTTTCTTGTAATTGTATTACCTACACTTGACACAGTGCCTGGCAGAGTCGGAATCAGAGGCAGGTCAATAAACATTGATTAAGTACTTACCGTGAGCCTGATGTTGTGCTCAGTGCTGGGGAAACAAACAAACAAAAAAAGACATAAGAAAGACTCTCCTTGCTCTCAAGGAGCTCACTATCTAATAGGAGAGGTGGGGGGAGACAAATGCTGAAAAATAAGCTGCGAAGGAGAGCAGGTAAGATGAGAGGGAGATGACTGGGCCAAAGGTGGAGGTGGGAAATTTTCTTTCTTTTCTTTTTCTTTAATTTTTTTTTTTTTTTTAGGCAACCAGAGTTAAGTGACTTGCCCAGGATCACACAGTGAGTAAGTATCTGAGGCCAAACTTGAACTCATGCCCTTCCTGCAGAATAGGTACTCTATCCACTGTGCTACCTAGCTGCCCCTGGGAAATTTTCTGAAATTAGAGTTTCGAAGTTGATTTCATCTTGCTGAATGCTGAGCTTTTGGAGATCATGAAGTCCAGGAAAACAGCCAGATAGGAAGTATTGAGATGAATGCTCTGAGAGCCCTCCTTAAATGGTGGACGATCTGAGAAGAGCTCTCTGATGTCCACCCTCCTCACTCTTCAGTCAGAGTTAAGTAGGGGCCCCAGGGGCACAAGACTTGCTGAGTAGGTATGAGTAAAGTAAGTGTGAAATAACTTTTCTTTCTGCCTCTCTCTCTCTCTCTCTCTCTCTCTCTCTCTCTCTCTCTCTCTCTCTCTCTCTCTCTCTCTCTCTCTCTCTCACTTTCTCTTGCTTTATTTTTCTCTGTGTGTTTCTGTCTCTCATATGAATGCCTTTGGCAGACAGGTGAAACCTTTGTAAATATTCAGAAGAATATTTTAAATGCACAAAATACAGAGGATTACAAAGAAAGGCAATTGTATGGAAATTATATATGTCTCTGTGTGTATACACACACATATATACATACATGTATTTATACATACACATGTAAGTACAGCTAGGTGGCATCGTGGATAGAGTAGCTGGCCTGGAGTTAAGACAACTCATCTTCCGGAGTTCAAATCTGGCCTCAGACACTTACTAGCTGTGTGACCCTGGGCAAGTCACTTAACACTGTTTGCCTCCATTTTATCATCTGTAAAATGAGCTGGAGAAGGAATGACAAACCACTCCAATATTTTTGCAAAGAAAACCCCAAATAGGGTCATGAAAAGTTGGGTAGCACTGAAATGACTGAACAGCAACAAAACATATATACATATGTGTGTCTATATGTGTATGTGTACTTATATAAGTATAGATGCACTTATATGTATATATAAAAATTCATGGACCCAAGGCTGCAAAACCTTACTGTAGTCTGATAGTAAGGCACTGCATACCAACCTGTCCATTCTAAATTCTCTCACTGAATGGATGCTACCTCACCCTAAGTGAGTCCCACCGCATCCTGGGCCATCTCTAGTCATCCTGACGAAAATCTGGTAACTGAACCCAGATGGCTCAGGAGGAGAAAATGAGGCTGGTGACCTGCACTGCCCTCCCTCACTCAACACAAAGTCAAGTGCAAGTCATATCATCATTTCTCTGATGGCAACGAAGGACGAACACAACTGTGACCTTAATCTATCAAGTCCCACCTTGGCAGTCTAAGGAAGAGCTCTGAATTCTCTTTCCTTTGTGTAAATGCCAGAGCCTTGTCAGCTCCTGCTTTTGGTCTGGTACTTCTCCCCTCAGTCTGTGTTTACCCAGGTGTAACAAAATCATCCATATAAATACATGCCCATTCTCTTTGGGTTTGTCATTTCACAGCGGTGAATCCAAATAAGATGTATGTATCTCTCTCTAAAGGGGGCCTGGAAGTAGGGCGAAGGATAGCTGTCATCAGCAGCTAAGGGACTGAGACTGAGGCTGGGCTTAGGGAAGACTCTGAATGGTGCACCTTCCAGAGACAAGCCAGTCATTGACAATTAAATACCCTGCTCGCCTCTGGTGAGCAAACATACCTGCCACACGTGTTGCTACCTGTTTGCTGTTTCTACTTTTATCTTTCTCATTCAGCAGACTCCGAATTCTGTTCCTGTGCCTCTTTTTGCAATGCCCAAATCAGCAGGGTCCCTCGATAGAAGATCCTGTCATTGGCATTTTATTCCCACCCCTTCTTCCATCCATTCAGGTGAAATAAATTGAGACAATAATATTCATAAGAGAAGTAGAATCCTGAGGAGTCACAGCTTGGCTTCCAATCCCCAAACTCCCTGGAAATTAGCCAGTTCTTCAGGATGACGTACAGTATTGCCGCCTTTCTTACCTGGGCCCTGCTGGCATGGTAGATAGTGTTATGTGCTGGCAGCACTTTACCTGGGACTGAAATCTTACTTTCACAATCCTCATCTCATTGAGCAGTTAATAACTTAGGGGGCGAAGGAGGGGCAATGAAAAAAAGAATTCCTTTGGGGCATAGAAATTTCTCATCCAAGGTCTCAGCCCCTAAATATTCTTTTCATATGCAGAAATATTTGCCAATGGAATGAATAATCATCAAGTGAAAATTTGTAATTAGAAACACCATCTTTTCCACAAAGGGATCCTGAATGACAATGCCAATTCACCTATTTTAAAATGCACAATTTAAACGTTCTTAAAGAGATTAACTTACCTCCAAACTGAACTATTGAGTTTTCACAATAACTTACAGCTCTTTGCTTCTGGGAAAGATATTGCCAGGGAGAGGGTCAGATCTCATTCCTTGCACCTGTGGTTCTAGGAAGGTCCACTTTGGCACCTGGGTACATTTGATGGAGAAAGTTATTTAAATACCAGCAGGAAATAAAGACCTTGAAACTGCATGGGAAGACTTTTATTTTCTCCCTCCTGAAAACCTCAAGGAAATATTATGCAGAATAAATTAGTTTAAGGTTGCCTAAAGGTTGTTTTTTTAATTGCACAAAAGCTAAATGTTTCAGTTGTGGTCTCTCAGCCAATCAAATTTTGCCTTTTGCATATTATACACTACTGCAGAATCTCTCAGCATTTGTCTAACAGGATGTGGAAATTGCAGGAAAGGAATTCACCTAATGATACAATGGGAAAATAGCATTCTTCGTCTGTCCTCTGACCTGTAAAACAGCCTTTCAGTGGAAGTGGAAAAACGCAGGGTTATTGCTAGTTTCCATACCACACACATCTCAGAGAAGGTGGCTCTGATTCCTCTCAAGTCCGGACACTACTAATAATGTTAATGTGACATAGGAAGTCCCTGAGGACAAGACTGATTCATTTTCGCCTTTGTATCTCCAGGGTCTATAGAGAGGCTGGCATGTGGCTGATGTTTAATAAATGCTTAGTAATTGAGTATGTATGTGTATACTTATATATAGCGTGTATATGTATATATGTGCATGTGTAGGCATATCTATATGCATATGTGTGTATGTACACATGTATGTATATACATGTGTGCATGTGTGTGTATGTACACTTCACAAATGGCTCTCCTAACAACAACGCTGTGAGATAGGGAGTGAAAGGACTATTAGGCCTATTTTGTGACTAAGGACGTGGAGCCTCACAGAAGTTAAGTAACCTGCAATTGGGAGTACAAGCAGGTCTCAAACCCTGACTCCAAATCTGTCGCACCAGCCATAATACCACACAGCCTCCAGTCTAATGGAAAGGAGGGAGCTCAAACGCAGCAGAAGTTGAAGGCATTCAGAATTTCCTATAAAACTTTGGTTTAACCCAACCTACATTATCTTCCTTTAGGGCAGGGTCTGTTTTATTTTTATCTCTATATTGCCAACTCCAGGCACATAGTAGGCACTTAATACATGCTTGTTGACGGATTAGATAACACATAGATACAGAAATATTGCCCATTGTGTCAGTTGGAAGCAGGTGTGCGTGTAGAAATTGAAGTCTCTTGACCCTATTCCATTGACTGATTTTGGCCTTAAGAAAATTCCAGGAAAGGGCAGAGGGAGACTGGAGACATAACCCTGACTTCTACTTCAATGACTGGAATATTTCTTTCCATTTGGTAATGAGAAGATCAGGATAAAATACAGAAAAGTAAGTACCCAACAGGATTTCTTGCTTGTTTATATATTTACAAAGCCAGTGGTAATGGGCTATTCTAATCTATTTGGGGGGAGGAGAGGAGAATGGGTGTGAGAGACAGAAAAAAACAAACAGAAAAATAGAAAGGGGGGAGAAGAGAGTGAGAGGAGAGATGGAGAAAGAGAAGGAATCGATAACTAAGTATTTATTGAGCTCCTGCTGTATTGAAACTTTATTTTAGGCACTGAAAATACAGAGACTCCCTCCCTCACCTCCGTAAAAGAAAGAAACTAAGGCGCTTACATTCTACCAGGAGAATAAAATATACACATGTCAATAAAATATATATTGAAATTTAATACAAAACAAGAACAATAACAGTGGTAAAGATGGTCTGTAGTAGCTAGATATATCAGGAAAATCCCCCTGTAGGCCTCGAATTGTGCTGAAGAGATAGGGCTTTTAAGAAAGGTGAGAAATTCGTTCCAGGAAAGGAGACACAACATGGACATTGGCCATGTTGTGAGTAGAACAAGTAGACCAGTTCCACTGGGCCAAAGAATATGGGCAGGGGAATCATATATAAGATAGGTTGGGAAGGGTGGAGCCTTAAAATAGACTTGTTCCTGAATGCCACCAATAAGGATTCTTTAGCCAAAATTTCACTTCAAAGAATTCTGTGCAGTTAAAGGCATCTCTCAATTAGGAAGCTTCTATGCTGGTAATTATTTTAAATGGAATTTGGTTTGGTTTTACACGTTTAAATCCTTTGGATAACATTTAAAAATATTTCATTCTATCTTTACTATTTACTTCCTTCTTATAGTCATAGTCAGTTATTCAATTTCCCTCTGAGGCATCATTTTAAGCAAGCTGTGCTTTTAATTTTTACCCATAAATCAGTCCTTTTAATTGCTTTGAATTCTCTACTCTGAATTCTTTGTGTCAGTGAACAAGTGACCTAGTCAGGTTTAGGAAATTTAAGGAGCTGAAGTACACCCACATGCACCTTCTGGGAACCACACGGTTTATTGGATAAATGCAGGCCACTAGTGGAATATTTTTCTCCAAGAAGGGCTCCAAATGTTCATGCCTATCCTCTTATACTATCTGTGGGTCAACAAAGTGGTCTGATGTGAAAAAAACAAGTCCCGCGTGTAGATGTAAGAATCCCAGGACAGCAGCTTGTTATAGGAAGGTTTGACATGGGAGTGCAAAAAGGAAAAAGCAGGCTCCAATGAAGACTGAACAAATTCCAGTTGTTTTTGAAAAAAATCCAATTTTGAATAAGCAGAATAAGTTTAAACAAAGGATTCCTTTGGAAGAGCCTCCACCACTCCTCAACTTGGTGATTATTTATCACTGTGATTATTTCCAACTGCATGTTTCCTCTCTTCTCCTTCTGAGGAAGAGGAAAGAGAATGGGAAAGTACCATATGTATGGGAGACAGCTAGGAGAGCATTTAGGCTGTAAGGTAGGGTATGTTTGGGAGAATAAAATTAAATGCAATCAGGAAAAGTAATTATGGAGGGCTGTTAATTCCAAGCAATATAGTTGAACTTTATTCAGTAGGCAACAGGGTGCTATTGAAGGCCCTTGAGGAGAGCATTGACCTAAGAAGATTTCTGCATGAGTAAAAGGATTTGGGCAGCCATGTGAGGGATGAGTTGAAGAGGTAAGGAAAGGGAGAGAAAAAAACAGAAAGAATAGTTAGAAATGTATTCCATAGTCTAGTCAGGTGGTCACGATAGTTTGTGCTAGGGTATTAAAAGTGATAGCCTGAAAAGATTGTTGAGATAAATTTTCTTTTCAGTAACCACGGGTGTTTAGAATTTTTCTTTTAATTTTATAAAGGAGGTCAAAATATGTACCAAAATTATATAATAGATTCTTGCATCAACCCTAGATACAGCTGACTGTTGACAGCACAGTTGATTAAGTGTTGAGCCTAGCATCTAGAAGACTCATCTTAGTGAATTCAAATCTTACCTCAGACATTTACTAGCTGCGTGACTCTGGGCAAGTCACTTAACCCTGTTTGACAAACCCCAAATGAGGTCATGGAGAGTCGGACTCAACCCAAAAACAACTTAGCAAGAACAACAGAAATTTCTTTCTCTCTTTGTAGATACAGATACTGAGGGACAGAGCAGTTGTTACATCACTGAAGTTACACTGTATGAGATACCACTTGAATCGAGATCTTCTGAAGTTTATATTTAGTAAACCAGTTTCATCTCTTGTAAATACTAGTTTACCCATTCAGGTTAAATCTCATTTTATTTTCTTGCCATGGGCTCAGTGAGAGCTTTTTCTCCTCTATAGCATACTAAAGCTCTCCCAGATGTTAGAAATACAACACTCCCTATGAGAGTTTTTTTTTTCCTTCTTGGTATCTATGCTTTTGTTTTTTAAATTTGCAAGGAGAGGATATTATATTACAGTAATTTTTGTAATGATAAAGCTTTCAAAATAAATGCTATGCATAGAAAAAATATTAAAATTGGGAAAACTAAGAGAATATTCAATCCATGGAACCCGAGTTAGAAACATTACTCTTTCTATACAATATTCATTTGGAGACTGTATTTTAAGGAATGGGCATTGATGTTAATAAGACACAGAAATCTACATTTCTTATCTTTAATATATGATATAGCCCCCTTGAAACCTTCTGGTGCTTGTTACCATTTTTCAAGTGGAAAAAACAAGTTTCAAAAGATAACAAGAAAGCCTGAGGGAGAACCAAAATATAGCTCTCTGCTGCTGTTTACTTATGTTACCTTGGGCAAGTTATCCATCATAGATCATAGATTTCAAACTGGAAGGGATCTCAGAGGTCATGTAGTCTAACGGCTTCATATTATAGAGTGAGAAACTGAGTCTCTCACACACAGGCAGCAAATTCCAGGGTCAGGATCTGAACAAAGACTGTCTAAACACCCCCTCTCCCTTTCCCCATACATTTCACACACTTCCTCTTTTGTTTCCTTATCTTCAAAAGGAGAGGGTTGGACTAGAATTGTTTTTATGATCCTATGACTTCTGCATTTTTAGTCAATTGTATTATTTACCAGCAGCCATATTGGACTGCAGGGAAACTTGGTTATAATACCTGAAATAGCAAAGTAAATATATTTAGCACAACAGTACCTTAAGCAGTTTCTAGAAATACTAGGCACTGTTTCATTATCTCCGTAGCTGCGAATGGGGGTGGTGACTCCTAGGGAGAGAACTGCCATTTTGCTAATACAGATAATCCTCCTTTTAAATGGTAGTGCTATAGTTTATATAAAGTCCTTGCCTTCACAGTGTGTGTCTTACATCCTTCAGGAAATAGGCATTTTAAAGTTTAAAACTTTGCTTAATATGTATGTGACAGATGTCAAGGGTCTAAAATAAGGCACTCCCAGTTTATTAATACAAGAGGTTTATAATCATAGCCAGCATGACAGATCCTGTAAGTAGGGCACAGTAGTTTCAGGGATATTGGCAAGGAAAAAAATGGAACCCAGTAGGAGACCCAGAATGAAATTTGGTGAGCTTGGAGAGAAATATTCTAGCCAGTAATTGGTGGCAGGAAACCCTAAGCCCTCAGTCACTGAGGCAAGTTGTTATGAAATGAATATTGCATATGGTGTCTGGAGATCTGATTTTGAATCACAGCTATGCCAGTTTGTCCATTTATCCAGCTACCAATCATTCACTTATTCAATTCAGCAAGCATTTATTATTCACCAACTATGTACCAATCAAACTAATGGGTAAGTCAAGATATCCAAGAATGAAGAACTACCACCACCAGTCAAATATGTGCTGATAATACAAAGACAAAAAAGGAAACCGTTCTTGCCCTCAAAGAGTTTACCTTACAATTCCTGACTTTGTTTACCTTATAATTCCTTGAACTTGGTCAAGTCACTAAACTCTTTGCTTCATTTTCCTCATTTTTAAAATGAAGATGATAATATTGACATTAATTACAGCGAAAGATGAAAGAGATAGGGAGTCACGAAGGTCACATGAGATTTTGTATAGAGAGCTTCGTAAATTTGTTTAGTACAATGCTATCTAAATTTGAGTTATCATTCTTTTAATCTAGGAAGGTTATAGCTTGGCTTCTGCTGTCAAGAGACTAGTCCTTTAAAAAAAATATGCTGAATGGGCAGCATATGCAGGAGAAAAATATACGCCTTGAAGTCAGGATTTTGTTTTTCAAGTTTCAGCTCTGCCACTGATTAGCTCTATTTACTGCTGCAAAGTTATTTAACGATTCTGAGCCCACCCTTCCTCCTGTAAAAGGAGAATGGTGATACTTGCTCTATTGAGTGGTTGTGAGGGAAGCACCTTAGACGAAAACACATTAATGCAAGGTCTTGTTTTTGTTACTAAAAACAGAAAAGGAAAGTTTTAATAGGCCCTCACGTCATAGATGACGAGGACCCAGGAAAGTTCCTCTACACATTTGAGAACTACTTCTCAACACAGGGATACCTAATTCTTCTGTGCTTCATCATCTCCAAGGACATCATTAACAAAGAATCTAGGTGACTTTGGGGGAGCATTTAACTTTTATAACAGTCATTCAGAAACGATTGAAGCAGATGGGCAGGAGGATTGGGGCTGTGCTGCCCTGATAGAGCTGGGCAAACAACTAGGACAAGACGGTACAGGAACAGAAGGCAAGCTTGGAAGCTAAAGGATAAACACTCGTATACTGATGTTGTAGATTGGGATGAGCAGAAGATATTTAAGATTGTAGGGGATCTGGAATAGAAGAGTTCTGTTGTTGTTGCTTCTGTATTGGAAGAAATAATAGCCATTATCATAGGAAAGCCTTCCACCGATGCACTTGAACAACTTGTCTATAATGTATAGTCTTAGTTTTCTGAGTTTCTTTAGCTTCTACTAAGAATTTAAGTGGCTCATCCATGGTCTCACAGCTGGTGTCATTTGCCCTTTTTTTTAAAAAAGAGGACTGATGACATCAGGAGGAGGATGTTTTGACTTGTGCATGAATTGGATTTAAGTAAGAAAGAGCTGCACAGTCATCCGCCTTGCACTCTCTTCCTAAGTCATGGAAGTCCAGTGGCAGGACAAAAATCAGGCAACTGCTGATGACCCAGGATTCAGTGCATGACATCGGCATCTTCAATGCCTGAACAAGCTCTAAGAAGTCACTCTCATCCACCCGTTACACAGGGAAAATCTTCACATGTTTGGGGTAAACATTCCCCTCGGTCATTAACAGGTTTGAGGCCCATCGGTTACCCTCCACTTTGTTTAGCATGTCTTCTGAGACACTTTGCCTCTCCACATTCTATAGCTTCTTAGAGCCACAGCTGAGTGAATAAGGTAGATGCCAAAGGTGGATGAGCAACCCTGAAAACGGCACGGGAAGCCCTCAGAGGCACCAGTCCTCCTGAGCACCCCATACATCACACAAATGTATGTCAAAGGCACTTGAACCCAGAACTTTCCAATTCTAGGACTGACTCTGTCTGTCCACTATGCACCCTTCCTTCAATAATGCAGGCAGAACCTACAGTCAGCATCATGCCACCTTCTCTTCCCCATCTCCTTCCCTGAATCAGTTGTAACAAACTTCAGTTCAATGGCACAATATGAATTTTAATGGGTGGTATCAATGGGAATTTCCAGCATTCTTCTTATTCTCAATAGTTCTGTTCTCATAGAACTGAGGGTTTTTTAGTTTAGTTCAACTCAGCAAATATTTATTAAGCCTCTACTAAGAGCAGTGCAAGACCCTAGGCTAGATACCAGGGATTCTGACAGGAACAAAGTGGTTTCTGCCTTTCAGGAGCAAAAAAATAGAACTCTGGGCCTGGAATCAGAAAAACCTGAATTCTAAATTGTCCCTATATACTTACTAGCTGTTTGACCCTGGGCAAATCATTTAGACTCTGTTTCCCTCAGTTTCCTAATCTGTAAATAGTAAAAGCACCTACCTCCCATAGTTGTTGTGAGAATCAAATGAGATGTTTGTTTTTTAAAAAAGCACTTAGCACAGTGCCTTGCACCTAGTAAGTAGCTTTATAAATATTAGTTATCATCATCATCATTTCATAAGTAAAGCATAGTTCAAAAAAGGTAACATGATACAATAGAAAGAACATTATCTTTGGAGTCAGAGGGCTTAGGTTCATATTCTTCCTCTGATACTACATGTGTACCTTGGGTAAATCATGTAACATCTTGAGCCCCAGTTTTCTTATCTATGAAATGGTAGGATTAGACAAGCTGACCTCTGATATTCCTTGCAGTCCTAGGATTATTATCCACTGAGCAAAGTCATGGGATGAAATTTGGCAAAGAGGAAGAATAGGGTTATTCTTCTGTGGGCAAGGGCATACCGTTTTAGATAAAAGTAGCAGAGGGTTCCTAGAGGACAGCCTTTATATTTTCAGTAAAGTGAGGAAGATGCGAGGTCATTTTCTAAGAGTGAGGATATGATCATATGGAATGGGAAGTTTAATGAATATTAAATATTTGGAATAGACCCTGTAGTGTGTTGGTGTGTTCATCCTTCGTGGCTGAAGAAGTCCATGCCATCAGAGAAATGATGACATGACTGACACTTGACTTTGTTTTGAGTGAGGGAGGGCTGTGCAGGTCACCAGCCTCACATCTCCTCCAGAGCCATCTGAATCCAGTGACCAGATATTCATCAGGATGACTGGAGATGGCCCAGGATGCAATGGAAGACCTTGGCCCCTTAAGACCAAGGTCTATACAGGTACTCACTTAGAGTGAGGTAACGCTATTCATTGAATAGACCTGTTTAAGAAGTAGGGCATGGCCCCTTTAATGAGGCGAAGGAAAGAGAGGCATCAGGCTGGGAGGGAAACAGTAACAGTTATAGGATAGAGTCATTACACTATAAATAAAATAATTAAGTATAACAGTCAAGGTCTGTTTGACAGTTCAGTGTGTGTGTATGTGTGTGTATATGTGTGTGTGTATGTGTGTGTGTGTGTGTGTGTGTTGAATAGAAGGAGATCTTTGGTTTTATTTATATAGGGAACTGCCATTTTAATCACTTTACTTCACTGATATAAAATTATCAATTTGTTTATACGCTCAAACTTTAGTGACTTCCCTAGAGCATTGAGAGGTTAAGTAGACAGCCCATCCTTCTCAGCTGCTCTGTGTCAGATTCCGGTCTTACACTTGGTTCCCTCTGAGTCTAATGCTGGCCTTTTATCCATGGCACCATGCCGTTAGATCTAGCCAGAATGGTTTCCTGATTTCCCCCAACAATGTTTGGCCACTCCTATAGGAGCATCGAAGGCAGATGGCTTGATTGGAAGATAGCAGGATTCTAATGAGAAAAAGAACAGTTTAGCATTTGATTGAATGAGAAAGGGCTGGAGATTTCCTGTGATGGTTCTAAATTTGAGAAAAAAATGAATGACCATTCCATTTATCAGAAATTCCCACAATATTTCCTATGAACTCATGTGAGTCTGAAATCCATGCAATGTCATCAAACCATGAGCATAGCAGATTCCTGTTTGGTTGCTAATTTTTCTTTTTTTTCTGCAGTGTTTAAGACACTTTTAAAAACATTTATAATGATTTACTCTACTTTGTAATTAGACTTACTGATTAGAATCTTGCTCACTTACATTGCTGTTTTCCTTTAAATGGATAGTGCCAGCTGGCTTATGGCTGAAACCTGATCTGATTTCAAAGCTGTCAGAGGAACCAATACCAGGAGAATCCAAGTGTGGGGATTCATGAGAATTTGGGCACTTGAAGGAGGAAAACATTTCCTCATCAGGGTTCCTGGTTAATTTTTTTAAATTATAAATTGGTTAAATCTGCTATGGAAGGATATTCTTTGAATCAGATGCACATGAGTTCTTCTGCCCTAGGGATGCATTTAGTTACCACAAAAATAGAAAATATACTAAAGCCACTCCAACTGTAATATACATTGTTAGTGGAGACATGACAGAGTCATATGCTAGAATTCTGAAGGTGTTGGATTTTGGAGCACTTGAAAGCCTAGTGGAAGAAAGATATGCCAATATTATTGATGGGAGAAAGAAGAAGGAATGCACCATCATGTTAAGAAAAGCAATTATTGCTATTCCTTAGAGGTCAAGAGATTCTTCTTATGGAGATCTCCAGGCAAAGGCCCTACAGCTTTGGAGACAATTAGGGCTAGAAGAATTACCCTCTATCCAAGTTGTAGAAGGGGTTCTTGTTCATATGTGTTCTTTGACATCCCTTCCAACTTTGAACTTCTTTGAATCTGTTTCACAGAAAGAGCGTTAGACTTAGAATTGACTGACCTGGTTCTGAAACCAGTTGGTTACTAGTTTGTGATCATACACAAGTCTCCCATCCTCTCTGAGTCTCAGCTTTCCAATCCTATAAAACTGGAATAATAATAGAATTGACCTCATGGGGGTGTTAGAAGGATCAAATGATAAAACACACACACACACATGCACACATACACATACACACACATATAAATCAATGTTAGTTATTAATAAGCAAAGGCTAAGATAGCAAATTAATAAACTGTGATCCCAAGTCCTAGAAATTTGTGTGGCATTATCATATATCATCCAGCATTGTATCTGCACCTGTGAAATATTGGAAGAAAATAACACTTAGATTCTTCTGGAGGCATTTACAGCCCTGACAATGACTACTTTCTTATGATAAGTAGTCATAAATTCAGATAATTGACAGATGTCAGGTGACATCATGCAAAAATCACATGTTTTCATTTTATCCTCATTTAGGAAAGGAGTATTTTTTGGGTGTTTATGGATTAGAAATTTTCAAACATTTGAAAAATTCATTAAAAATCTCCTCTAACATCTCACTGTGGATTATGCGGAAGTAATACTGGGTTCCCAAGTGGCATACCAGCACCAGTCATGCTTCTAGCTGGTTTGACTAAGCTGGAATGACTTTGAGTAAGAATAACCTAGCATTCAGTAAGAAGTAAGTTCTCTCCTATCCAGGGGCCAGTCTAGCTAAGTTTGGAGAGGTTCGTCACAAGTGACTATGGCAACAGATGAAGAGAAGTTTTCATCTGAGTTGGAACAAGTCTCCACCAGGATGAAATTAGAGATTCTTAAAACATGAAATAAGAACCTTGAATAATAGCGCTAAAAGGTCAAATTGTTGCAATGTAAATTTTCTATGGTATAGCCATTTTGTTTTGTCTTAACTCTTTGTAGTCATGGGCAAAGCCCAGTCAGCATGATGTTAATGATGGCTTATGAACACTGCCTTTGTGAAAATTCTCAGAAACTGATTTTTGGAACAGAAAGAAACTGAGAAATAAATACAGGACAACAGAGAACATGTAGGTAAGGAAGGCTCCACTATCCATTTCTACCTGCTGATCCCGGCTTTTCATGAGAATGATTGGCAACCTCCCTTCAGTGTTTACATTATAGGTTACCTAAACTAGTTCCTGTAGTTCCTGTCACTACAGCAATTGAAGATAAACACATAGCACAAATTGCTTTCGGATGTCGGAGTTGAAGATGGTGAAAGTAAGCATCATTAATACTACTAAGCAAGGAACTGTGGTGGGTAAATGATTGTGTTCATCGTTCATTGCCAAACAAGACCATGCCATCAGAGAAATAATGGCATGACTTTCACTTGACTTTATTTTGAGTGAGGGAGGGCTGTGCAGGTCACCAGCCTCACTTCTCCAGATCCATCTGAATCCAGTGACCAGATATTCATCAGGATGGCTAGAGATGACCCAGGATGAGACAATTGGGGTTAAGTAACTTGCCCAAGGTCACACAGCTAGTGAGTGTCAAGTGTCTGAGGTGAAATTTGAACTCAGATCCTTCTGACTCCTGCACTGGTGCTCTATCCACTACAGTCTTCAGGAATGATAGAACCAATTTCCATTCAGTTCAATTCATTTCAACAAGTCTCGTCCTAGATTGTGGTCTGTCCTTTGTATCAGGGACATGAAGATATACCCACAAGTTACCTCCATAAACCTCCATTCTACTGGAGGGAAAGCCTTATGTATATGTCCGTAGAAAACACAAAGTAAAAAGTTATTTTGGGTGTAGAGGAAAGTACTAACAACTGGAGGGAAGAATGAAGACAGTGAATAATGGTGTGGATATGAGTCTCGGAAATAGGGCTTCCAGGAAGCTGAGATGAGCAGATTCCCAGACGTGAGGGACATTTTGGACAAAGACATAGAGTTGATAGATGTTGAAGAAACAATAAGTAAGTCACTTTGCTTGAAACAAAAAATGCACAAGAAGTAATATAAAAAACATGGAAGGGCAAATGGGAACTAGGTAGCAAAAGGGCATAAATGATTTTATGGATATTTTATCTTAGAGCCACTGAAGATTCCTGAGAGAGGGAGTGATGTGATCAGCTCTCCTCTTTAGGAATATCAAGTTAGCAGCTCTATGAAGGATAGATTTCAAAGGGAAGAGACAGGTCTGGGAGACCAATTAAGAGGCCATTACAATAATTCATTCATTCAACAAACATTTGTTAATTACTTACCATGGTTTAGTGGCATTGTCTGAAGCTGAGAAGACTCATATGAGTACATAGGAAATACTGTGGGGAACTGTGGATAAATAATATGATCATTATTTTTTTTTTCAAATTTAGAATCATCACAGAAATTTTCCAGCCCTCTCTTATTCAATCAAATGCTGAACTGTTCCTTTCCCAGTAGGATCCTGCTATCATTCAGTCAAGCCATCTGTCTTCTGTGCTCCTGTAGAAGTAGCCAAACACTGTTGAGGGACATCAGAAGATCATTCTGACTAGATCTAGCTCAGTATGTTGTAGTGGATAGAAGGCCAGTCGTAGAACGCATCAGGCACTTTGCCAGGTGCTCGGCATATGAAGATGAAAAGTGTCTCTTGTCTTTAAAGATCTTAACTTTTAGTAGAGAAAAAAACAGTCTAAATGCAAAAGTAGACACAAACTTATTTTGGTGGTAGGTTAGCAACTGGGGGATCAGAACTGGCTTCCTGGAGAAGCATGAATTGGACTTGGAAGCAAAGTTGGTATTTTATGAAGTAGAGGTGAGAGGAGGGGATGTATCCTAGATCTGCAGGGGGCATTTTGGGATATTGTGTGCAGAGAACAGTTGGAATATGGTGCATAAAGGAGAGTCAACCTAGAAAGGTAGGTTGGTGTCAGATTAGGAAAGGCTTGGAAAATGAGAAAGTTCAATTTGGACTTTATCTTTGAGGCAAGAAGGAGCCACTGCATATCCTTGAGCAGGGTATTGACATGGATAGACTTGTGCTTTAGGTTGAAGCTGAAACCATACAAGGTCCAAATTCAGAGAAACCAAGTTAATTGTCCAAGTAAGAGGTGATTGGGGCCTGTAGTCATGAAAACGGAGAGAAGGGGACATATGCAAAATATGCTGTGGAGGTAGAATTGTCATGGTTTGACAACTAATTGAATGTAGGGAGTGATGGAGAGTAAAAGGTTGAGAATTTCTCTCAGCTTACAAACTTGTATACCTGGAAGAATCAAAGATCTAGCACCTGAAGCAATCTCAGAGGCCAGCTATTATGTCACCAACATTTTATAGATAAACTAAAGAATAGATACTTTAAATGACTTAAGTTATAGACCTAAGGCTCTAGCCCAGAACTGTCACTCTTTCCTCTGGGTCAGGCTAACTCATGGTGATATTCTTTCCAATCCAACCCAATCTCGTCCAATAACCATTGATTAAGTGCCAAGTATGTGCCAGGCTCTGTACTAAGTGCTAGGGATACAATTAATAAAAAGAAAGACAGTCCCTGCCCTGGAGGAGCTTAAAATCTAAAGGGGTGGGACAATAGACAAAGGGAGACATAAAAACAAATGATGAGGTTAGAAGGGAACAGGGGATATTTGGCATGGGGGGCATCTTGTTCCATGGAGTTGAAACCAGAAAGATGCAAAGTAGAGTCAACTGAAAGTCCAGTTTGTTCTTTCTATAAAGGAAAAGCATTGGGAAGAGCTTGGTACTTCATCCTTCAAGGGAGGTGGTTTTAAAACTTGAATTAGCAGCGTGGCATTGAGTGTAGAAATGAATAGAACATGTGCTGGGAGGGGCATCTTGTTCTATGGAGTTGAAACTGGGCAAAGAAACAGATGGAATTCTTGACAAATAAAAAAGTTAAAATGTTTGGGTTTGAGTGGGTGAGTTTGGTGGTCTAAAAAGAAGCTAGGAGATGGTTTTGTTAACCCCTTCATTTTACTGATGGTAAACTGAGGCCCACTCAGAGAAATTAAGTGATAACCTAGATAGTTACAGAAGAGTTAAAATAGCTGTTTATGATAATTTACTTTAAGATGCAGTGTGGGAATTGTAGAATCCTAGATTTTAGAGTTGTCAGGGACCTCAATCTCAGACCATCTCATTTTTACAGATGAGGAAACGGGGACCCAGGAATGATTAATGGCTTGGCTAAGGTTATACAGATAGTAAGTGTCAGAGATGAGTTAGGAACCCACATCCTGTGACTCCATGATGACTCTTAGCATCTAAGCTCAGAGCTGAGCTTAGAGTCTTTGGAGGCAAAGCTCAGTTCATTTGCCCTAGTTACCGAGAAAAGCCTGTAGAAGAGAGAAAAAAAATAGGAGGGAGGGGAGTAGAATAAAGGGAAAAGAAAGAGGAGAAGAAAGGGAGGGAAGCAGAGGGAGAGGTACAAAGATTCGTCATGCCTTTCCTCCTCCTGACTCAGAAGGGATGTTCTAAGCTGTAGAACAGCAGTGCTCTTGATGACAGCTCTCTCAGTCCATTTGTAGCAGATGGGAAAAAAAAAAACAAAAACAGGAAAGATAGACCCTGCTGTATACAGTGGGGTTATTGTCTCATTAGCTTTCGGGTAGACAGAACGACTAGTTGCAAGCACTAGATTTAAGAGGAACTGGGTAGTTAGTATCAACCCACTAGACTGGCACTCTCTCCTTTTTTTGCTTTCAATCTGGGTGCCTCTCACTTCTTTTCATAATACACAGTGACTGACAGCATGATGTCATGGACAGAGACAGCTCGATTCTGGCTGTATGACCCTTGGCTTCTCAGTGTTCTAGGTAACTCTCTGACTATAAGGGCGGAAAAAGTTTTGGCCTGCCTTGGAAGAGGAAATTTTGTCTCCTGGGACTTAGCTATACCAATGGAAATCCAAGGTCTGCTCCTTGAAGTCCATGGTGGCCGCAGAAAGCCAGCCTTTAGGTCATTTGACCCTGATACTACTGGTCATCACTGGTATCCATAATCACTTGAGAAGCTCCCTGCAGCCCTCTCTCCACTTACTCTTACTTCCTAGAAAAGTGAAGCAGCACGCTCTATCCAGTTCACTCAGGTTAGCTGTTCCTCACCCTCTCCCAGGGGCAGCTCCCGCATCTTGTTGTGATCCATTAAAAGTGGTGTCCTTCCCACCCCATCCCATTCCCACCCCATCTGGGATGCACACAGTTTTTCTCTTATCTGTGAATTTAGAGTTCTACTCAGAGCTAAAATTGGCTTTTGAGGGAAGGGTCAGTGGACACATCGTGTTGTATGAGCACAAGCATTGTGAGACAGATACAAACAAGGTCACAGAGGGTCACAGTCTGCCTCAGAAATCATTCACACTGCTCAGACCTCGCAGCATGTTATTAAGAGACAGCTTTTTGCAAGAATTGATCGACTTTTCCTGAACACGGGGGTTGTGCATGTATATGTGTGTGAGATGGGGAGCGGGGTGGGAGGGAAGTTGACAGCTAGTGTTTGTTTCCTTAGGACCCAAGGACTTAAATAAAACAGCTCAGCTGGGTGCAGAGACAGAAGAATGGAAAACTTTGACATTTTCTCTATCACATGCCTCAGGCCCTATAAACTGGTGGGACCCAAGGTCCCTCCCTGTCTGATTTCACACCTTAGCTCAGGATTAATGAGAGGAACACCCCCTTCGGGATTCATTTGTGGAAACAGTGGTGAAACATTCATTGCCCTCCACCCCCAGAGTTTTAAGGAGAGAAGGGAAAAGGGAAAGTAATTCACTCTTTGGTTAGAATTCAAGAAGAAACATGAGGCAATATTGTTACCTTCTTAAGGCTTTTCAGTGTTTTGTATATTAATATAATTAATATTCATATCTAAATTACAAGTAGAGTATTTTAGAAAGAGGAGAAATGAATTGCCTTTGGAACTGCATAACTCATGGCAAAACTAAGTATACTAAAATTACCAAAGTTTTTGTATCCTTCAGTGACTTTCCATTGTTTTCAATAAACCATTTCATCTTCTTAGTCTTTTTTTTTAAGATGATGGGTTTTATTTTGTTTTCTGGACTAAACTTAAGATACTTTTCATACTTTGGGGAATTCTTGGTTAAGGAAGGAGATTCCCTCCACTGATACAGATTGGAAACTTCTTGGTAATGTATACTGTTTGAGGAAATTATCAGGAGACACTGAGAAATTAAGTAACTTTGCTTGCCAATATGTGGCAGAGGCAAGACTTTAACCCAGGTCTTCCTGGTTCAGAAGCTAGCTCTCTGTACAATAACTCGGATATGCCTCTGATCATGTGAAGGCAGAGATTATAACTCGAATTCTTCAGTTTCAGAAGGGTGTCACACCATTTCTAGTAAGAATGTAACCTCCTTGAGGTCAGGGACTGAGACTGATTTTTGCCTGTCTATCCCCACACTGTTTGGAAGTAGGGAAGGGGTTGTGGCTTCCCAACATGTATAAGTGCAAGCATCCAGTTGGGGATTTCTATTGTGGAAATTCCCTCCACCAGTGTAGAAAAGCAATTCATCTGTAAGTTGTAGTTTTAGACAGTTCCTTAGGGGAAGTGAGAGGTTAAATTACTTGTTCCCATTAAAGGGCTAATATACAGAGTATGCAGGATTTAAACAAGTGTCTTCTTGACTCCAGTCCTCTGTTTACTATGCCCTGCTGCCTCTTATCTTTCACATAGTAGGCCTTAACAAATATTTTTGAAATCAAATTGAGTTTTCTGGATGGCTTACAAAAGCAACAGAAATTCTTTCTGTCTTCTACTTATGTTTCTTTCTGCAGCAGGGCTATGCTGCTGTACAGTTTTTGAAATATGGTAATTGGCATCAGACTTATTCCAATCTGGCCCAGATATCAGTTTCAATGTAAATGGTAGGAATTGTTCCACATTCTATATAACTGTGGTTGGGGATAATCCCTGCTGTCTCTTGAGCAGGGACTAGCCAAGGGAATAATTTAGGAGAGCTGCTGTGTCAATCCTATTTCTACTAAATATACCATCTTCTTTGTTCTTGAACTATGACAGAAAATTCTTCTTATTATTCTCATTGTATCCTATTCCATGGGTGGCTGGATTTACACCAGTTTACTTCTCTTAGTATCCATCCCTGTCTCTATTTGTCTCTTCCCTATACACAAAGAAAGCTTTATATCAGGAAGATAACTGGGAAATAGAATTTTGGCAAGCAATATGAGCCTGAAGTCAGTAATATGGGGTTTTCTTCCACCCTTTCTGGCTTTATCTCTCTGGGTTTCTGCTTGGCCATATGCAAAATGGAAGTACCAGTAAAATACTTAAAAAATGTGCATTCATGTTAAGTATTTTTGTGCTAAATATTTTTTGTTGTTTTTGTTCCCTTGATGACCTCCTAGTTAGCAGAGTCAAAAAAAGGAAAAAAAAAAAAAAAGAGATTGCCTGACTGCCTTTATACATTTTAAATAATCAAGAATATGTTCTCTGGACCATTTTATACTCTCTCCTTGGATCTTTCATCTTCCTTTCTCTCTTTCTTATAGAGGGAATTCTTACACAGGTACAAGTTGGACCAGATGACCTTTGAGACATCTTCCCACTCTGAGGTTTATATGAATTAAAGATTCTTTCATTTTCTAGAGCTCCTTGAGATTAGGGCCTTCTTTATTTTTCTCTTTAAACTGTCAGTGTCTGGAACATAGTAGATGCTTAATAAATGTTTGTTGAATTGTTTCCCAAGTCAGACACCCTTAATCTGGGGTCCATGAGTTGGTTAAAAAAAAATGCTTTTCAACATTGGTTTCCATTGTAATCCTATACATTTTGTTTTATACATTTAAGGACTCCATGGCATGCATGCACACTCACACACACACGCACACACACACACACGCACGCACAAAGCTTAAGAGCCCCTGTCCTAAGGTGATAATTTACTCCTTCTTTCAAAAAAATTTTCTGTTTTTGGTATAAAGGCTAGCCATTCATATTTTCACCGAATGGCTAAAGCAACTGATCCATTGCTGAGGCACACTAAATGTCTTCGTCTCTTGGAAAGATCAACATTAAAATCATCTTGAAGAATGATACATAAAAAGAACAATTTAAAATATCTATGGGATACCTGTACAACTTTTAAGAATATATTATGATTTAGAGGTGGGCCAAGCAGTCTTATAAAATGTGGCCCTCCTGGGATGAGAAATGGGTCTTTTAGATTGGCAAGGCAAGTTGAATTTTCATCTATGCCAGGGGAGTTTCTGCCAGCCAACTTCCTTTCACATTGAAAGATCTTTTAATAACCAATGGGAAAACATGTTTATTTACTTCCCTTTTGTTACACGATGCATTCAGACCCCCCTTTCCCCCCACAAAACACCCCCAGGCTTTGGAATTTAACCAATCCCTACCTGCCATCTACTGAGGGTAACTTGATATTTCTGAGCCTCCTACTTCAGGGCACCACATTCCTGCCAAATGGTGACACCATCTGCTGTTGGTGTGGGCAGCAACAAATGCTTAATTCTTCAAGAATCAATAATCAGAAGAACTTTCTTGTGCAAAGAGTAGACTGAAATTTTCTTCCATCTGTTAAATTAGTATCTGGATAGTTTTCCAAAGTGATAATAGCTCACATTTATATAGTACTTTAAAGTTTACAATGAGTTCTCCTCAATACAACTCTAGAAAGTGAATTGTATGAGCATTATTACCTGCAGTTTACACATAAGTAAACTGAGACTCAGAGAGGGCAGCTGACTTGCCCATGGATACCCAGTAAATATATGGTAAATTGGATAGAATATTGAATGTGGAGTTAAGTCTAAGCCCTACCTCAGACACTTAGTAGCTGTGTGATCCTGGGAAAGTCATTTAATATCTTTGAATGTGGTCTCCTCATCTGTAAAAATATAAATAATAATTACCATCTCTCAGGATTATTTTAAGACTCTAATGAGAAAACACATATAGAGTTTTGTAAACCTTAAAGTGCTATATAAATGCTAGTTTTTATTAGTTATCATTAATAATTATTAGTCATAATTCATAATAATTACCATTATTATTAATAATAAATAGTTATTGTTGTTAGAGCTAGGATTTGAACACGTCATTGCACTTCAAATCCAAAGTTTTGTTTTGTGTATTTTTTTTCTACCACAGCATGCTATGTCAAGATTAGTTAGGGAATCTATTATTAAATTAAAGGGAATAAGTCATTTTTTAGTTTTTTTTTCCTACCTCTGCCATTGACTTACTGAGTAGTCTCCCCAACTGTGGGTCTAATCAGCATAATTCCCTTTGCCCTTACTTAACGAAGGTATACGCAGGAGAAACCACTGAGTGGGCATTGCACAGGGTTTATTGAATACTCCCAGAATGTGGTTCAAGCCATAATAGTGGCATGGCAGACCCCTGAAGGTTGTTATGAATGCTTAGGTTAGAACCAGGCTGTTGCCTTCCCCTGGGAGATCAAATCACATTCTGGGTCTTTCAATTAATTATAAAGTTTTCAAGGTGATGAAGAAATTCACTGACTCTTTTCTAGGTTGAGAGGAACAAGGAAATTCTTAACCATTCCCACTTCTTTTTTTTTGGTCATTTCCAATGAAGTGTAATCCAACAAGCATTAAGTATTTTGTTTAGTATGTGCAAGGTACTGTGTTGGGCACTAGAATAGAGGGGAAGGAAGGAAGGAAGGAAGGAAGGAAGGAAGGAAGGAAGGAAGGAAGGAAGGAAGGAAGGAAGGAAGGAAGGAAGGAAGGAAGGAAGGAAGGAAGACAGGAAGACAAAATAAAATCCTACCTACCCTCAAAGAGCTTACATTCATGTACACAGGTAAAACTTTAGATAATTAGGAAGAAATGGAGAGAAAACTAATAGCTCAGGGAATAATGGTTTTGTACCATTTAGTGACTTGTAGTATAGTTTCACATCGTTTTCTAGAATATCTGAACCCATTCAAGCTTTGCAAAGGAGGTAGAAAGCACAGGAGCTGAGTTTAAAGTAGCCAGAAATTCTAAGAGCCTGAGGTAAGTAAGGAAAATATTCCAGGGATGGGGGACAAAACTGTGCAAAAACCCTCAGTAGAGAAATGAAATGTCTAGCTTGAGGGACAGCAAGTAGGTCAATCTGATTGGAATAATGTGAAAAAGCCCGACAAAGGAGGCTAGAGCCAGTGTTTTTAGGGCTTTGAATTCTAAGCTGAAATTTTTCTATTTTATTTACAAAACAATAGAGAGCCACTCTTGTAGAGGTAAAATAAGGAAGCTGTTTATATAAGACCTTATTAGTATCACTGTTTCTTGTTGTATGACCCCAAAATTTGAGCTCTTTGAGGGCTGGAACTGTGTTTTTGCCCTTTTATTTTTTTATAACCCCAGAGCTGAGAGTGGTGCCTGGAACACAGTAAATGCTTAATAAATGCTCATGCCTAAGAAGACAAGACCCAGAAAGGTGAATTATCTTGTCATGCATCTACTTAGGGGCAGAACTGGGACTCACTTCAGACAGCATATCCTGACTCCTGTCTCTGGGATCTTTCTAACACATCCTGATGACTGTGATGGAAAAGCAGCGTCCATCTAGGCCCAAGTAACAACCCTCTCTCTTTCCCTGCCACACCTTTGGTTCTTGCTCAGGCCCTACGGGGAAATTAACTTGTAGAGATGTTAGCAACTCAGGTTAAAGGCTCCCTTTCTCATAACCTTAGGGAATTTAATTATTAAGGTTCGAATTTATAATAAGGTTATTGAACGAGAGAGATTCTGAACTGATAAAAAAAAGTCCTCTCTTCCTTTATATCCACTCCCCGACCCAATACTTTAAGAACCAGCTGGGTCATTTTAAGAACCCACTACTCACCTTTCCACTTTGCCTCTCCCTCCTCTACTTATTGATTAAAATTAAATGAGTCCTCACTTTTCCTAAAACTAAATAGCCAAAGCAAGATGGCCCCCAGTTCTCACTTTTCTTCCTTTTCCTCCCAGTTTTGGAAGTTGTAAAGGATTTCTGTACCTTACCTATAATCACCACCCACCCCCACCAGAATTCAATCTTCCTTTCTTTGGTATTCAAGGGAGTAAATCCAGAATTTAGTCAGGGAAGGATGCCAGGGTAGGGGAGATATACTACTCTGGCTCTCCCCTCTCTCCCAGAATACCAACGAGGAAGAGAAGTTTCTCCAGGCCAACATGGCAGGGGTTGGGCTAAATACTTCATCTGCCTTTGTTGGAGGCTTCTGGATAAGTCTAGTATGCTTATTAGATAATTTAGCATTACTCAGCAGACCTGAGTGGATCTTATCTCTGACATTTACTTGCTGGAAGTGCTTGGCCAAGTCACTTGTTTTGCCTGACCCTAAACAAACTCCCTTACTTGTAAAAATGTATTAGAGTTGGATCAGATAATCTCTAAAGTCATGATCAACTTTAATTGTTTATAATTCTTTCCCTTCTGTGGAGATTCTTTCAATACATCTGACACAGAAGCAAACACTTTTGCTACTCCACACTCTCCACTGGGCTCCATAATTCTATAAGGTCTCTTTTACTCTGAACTTTACTTCTTAAAGCATACATAGACAGCTTCCAGAACTACAGTAAAGGTAGGTATGACTTCAGATTGCTCAGGGCAGCCCACATCCATAAATGCAGCAACGCTATCTGTGAAGAGTCTGTTTAGTCTGTAAGACAGAGATAGCCACAGTTATTTACTAGCCGCATGACTCTGGGCAAGTCACTTAACCCCTGATTGCCTCAGTTTCCTCATCTGTAAAATGAAGATAATAATAGCATCTACCTCCTAGGGGTTTTGACCATCTTGTACATCTTAGGAGTTTGGGTTAAGTAACTGACTCTCTCCATCTTAGTTTTCTCATCTCTACCCTGCTAATGATCACTTGCAGCTTTAAAGCTGTGCTCCTATAACTGAGCTAGGTCATGGTCAATGTCATAGAAGCAAGGAAGGCTTGAGAAAGTGAAAAGATGTTTTACATATGTACTTTGTTCAGCCTTTGCTCCATTATCTGTGTGTGTCATTGATATTTATTACATGGAATATGTGTTTTCCTGGAGGTCAAGGACAATTTTATTTTCATCTTTGTCCTCCCAGCTCCTAATTCAGTGCCTTGTAGAATAAGCAGATGTTTAATACATTTTTTTTAAATTGAAGTGAATTATTAATAGACTGTAATGGCATCTAGCTCAGTGTCTTGCACATATAGATGGTAATAATGACCTACAATATAATCTAATAGTTGCAACCTATAGTATTTATTGACCTTCAGATTGTCTTCAAGTTCAGTATTTCTCTTTTCCCTAAGCTATCTTCACTCTCAAAGTGCCTTTTCCCTGTGAAAGATTCTTTACAAAATGCTCATTTCTGATTATAACTTTGCTAGATGGGCTGTGGTCTTCACATAAAAGAAAAACAAGGTAGTGGAGACTAATACATGTATCTGAGTAAGAAGGAGAAGAGATTCAAATGTATTATATGGCTCATTCTGATACTATGGTGAACAACATGGCTTTAAATATTAACCTACAAAGTTCCTGCATTTTAGGAAATAGGGTATGCTAAAAAGCAAAACCTTATAAAAATACTTAATTTTTTAGTCAAGGAAAAGGTAACACTGTTAACTTCTTTATATGCCACCCTGGGATTTTAACTTACAGTGTCTATTCACCTCAGATGCTGGGTTTCAGTATTGATTTTGTTTCAGTGGACACGATGTTTTCAATTTGGGTACTTCTTCCAATGATATTGCTAGTAGCCCATCCATACTTTACCATTATTTACGAATAGCCTATGCACTCCAATAAAGACTCTGTTGAGAATCTCAAATATTGAAGACCTTCCCCTAGGTCCTTTGGGATGTATTGTGTACTTCTAAGATGTTCAAGCTGTCATTTTATTTCTTGAACTCCACACATAATCAGCCTATCTTCTTTTCTCATAATGTATTCCCTGGATGATAACTTGTGCCATTTCTTAATTCAAAATATCATGGATAAAATAATGTGCTACAGTCTATTTATACCAAATGCATCTTTGCTGATGTTGACCACAATTTTGATTCTTTGGGAATTGTGGTGTTTTGTGATTTGCAGCCATGTGGTTTTATCAGCAAACTATTGATATTAAAAAGATGGGTGTTCATGCCAGAGAGTGGTTTGTAATCATTGAAACCACTGCACCATTTCCCAACTACTATCTGCCCTGTTTTCTTCCTTCTTTTGGACTCTGATCCAAAAGAGATCATGCCAGAGAGTGGTTTGTAATCATTGAAACCACTGCACCATTTCCCAACTACTATCTGCCCTGTTTTCTTCCTTCTTTTGGACTCTGATCCCATCTCCAGCATCCAATCCTGTGAGCCCAGGAATAATAGACTGACT
Organism: Bettongia penicillata ogilbyi; assembly: GCA_023548195.1. NCBI lineage: Eukaryota > Metazoa > Chordata > Mammalia > Diprotodontia > Potoroidae > Bettongia > Bettongia penicillata. The sequence continues at coordinate 3,604,942 of JAJHZJ010000195.1, read as the reverse complement.
TGGGAGGTTGATCATCCAACTCATATGTCATAGTCTGGGCAACAGGAATCCTTGATTCATTTTTTTTTTTTTTTTTTTTTTGCTAAATGAATTGAGAGGCCAATCTCACTCGAATGATTATGGATCTCCTTGAACAAATCCTATGATTTTCTGAGATTTCCTAGAATCAACTCTATATCATGTAGAATCAAAAACATTTAGAAAAAATGCCTTTTAGGGGCATTTGTTCAACACTGTAATTTTTGAGAATGCAAAGTCTAAGATAATTTCTTTCTAGATGTTGACTAAAGGGCTTGAAATATCAGCTACTCTATCCCCATAGGCAGGTACCTCAATAAATGCCTTCTGAATGATTTATTGTTATTATAATCTGAATGGTTAATTATTCATGATGATAGTAATTACCTACAATCCTTTGGCAGTAAGAGGATCTGCAAGCAAATAAGTAAAGTATTATCAGACACAGAAATAAAGTAGAACTTTTTATTTTTTAATAAAAAGCTGGTGTGCTGGAGAGGGCCCTGGATTTTGAATTTAAGGACCTATGTCACCTTGGGAAAGTTATTCAAGATCTCTGGGCCCCATCTTTGTCATCTATAAAATAAGGGAGTTGGACTAAATGATGTCTGTGGTCACTCCTTATTCTAAATCCAATAATATGATACTGTTATTGCGGTGGGGTGAGATAATTATATTCATGGACACATTTTATTGTGTTAATCATATATTATTATTTATGCAGTATTAATCATCTATTATTATTATAATACAGTGGATAGAGTACTGGTTCTTTGAGTCAGGAAGACCTGAGTTCAAATGAGGCCTCAGAATTTTATTAGGTATGGGACCCTGGGCAAATCATTTAACCTTTATCTGTCTCACTTTCCTCATTTGTAAAATGGAGAAAATACCTCCCAGAGCTGTTGTAAGGAACAAAAAAGATAATACTTGTAAAAATCTTTGAAACCTTAAAATTCAACATAAATGTTAGTTTTGCAGTTGCTGTTGTCATCTGCTGTAGCTTTAGAGAATGGATTATCTTGTACATGGTATGAAGAAAACACTGTTTAATGGTTTTAAAACTTGTGCTACTACATTATATCCTATAATAATATATTATCTTATAAGAGTTTTGATCATGTCACACCTAAAGACAAATTCAGTAAGAATCAATTGCTTATAATTCATTTTGGACCACTGGATCATCCTGAAAGGAAAATAAATGAGTAGAAAACATGGAAGTATGGATGCCAAATACATGGAAAAGAACATAAAGATTAAAGAAGTATTAAATATCAATTCATGGATAGTAAAATCATTTACTAAAGCTGGAAGGGACCATAGAGAGTCTCCTCATTTTAGAGATAAAGAATTGAAACTGACGGGGGTGGAGCCAAGATGGCGGAGTAGAAAGACTCATGTATGCTAGCTCCGAACCCACAGCCCATATATTTCCTGCTAGAAGAACTCCCCACAAATTCTGGATCACTGCAAGGCACACAGAAACACAGTGGAAAAGATTTCCATTCCAGAGAGCCCTGGAGAGCCATCCCCAGGGTCTGTTGTGCCCCGGAAAGCGGAGTCCACCCCTGTGCTGCCCTGGACATGGCCCCAGAGGAGCACATCCAAGCAGGCTTCAGGGATGGAACCTCCGGCGTCCGGGAAGGTCCCTCCGACCACAGGTGCTACAGGTCAGTGAGAGGGACGTCTGGGCTGGCCAAGAGGGGAGCGGGGTGTCTCTGTGACTCGGGCCCCCTCGGGAGGAAATGATGGAGGGAGCGGCAGAGGCAGTGGCAGCTGGGACTCCCCGAGCAGCAGGCAGAAGTTCAGGGCCATTACCGAAAGTCTCTGCATAAACCCCCTGAGGGAACTGAGCTTGGGAGACAGCCCTGCCCCCACCCGCTCCATTACTGAAGGTCTCTGCATAAAGCCCCTGAGGGAACTGAGCCTGGGAGGTGGCCCTTCCCCCACCCCAGCACCAGAACTTAAGCTCACATTGAATAGCAGCCATGCCTGCCGCGGACAGCCCATTTGAATCTCAGACCCCAAGTACTAGCTGGGCAGATCTAGGCAGGGGTGGATAAGAATCTCAGAAGTCAAGTAACTGGCTGGGAAAATGACCAGAAAAGGGAAGAAAAACAAGACTATAGAGAGCTACTTTGAGGGGGCGCAGATGTTCCCACCTTTCAATTCTGATGACGAGGAAATATTCTTACCATCAGGGAAAGACGTGGAGGTTGGGGCCTCTGTATCCCAGACATCCCAGGGGGATGTCCAGTGGGCTCAGGCCTTGGAAGAGCTCAAAAAGGATTTTGAAAATCAAGTTAGACAGGTGGAGGAAAAACTGGGAAGAGAAATGAGAGAGATGCAAGAAAAGCATGAAAAATGGGTCAATACCCTGCTAAAGGAGACCCAAAAAAAAATGCTGAAGAAAATAACACCTTGAAAAATAGGTTCACTTAATTGGCAAAAGAGGTTCAAAAAGCCAATGAGGAGAAGAATGCTTTCAAAAGCAGAATTAGCCAAATGGAAAAAGAGGTTCAAAAACTCACTGAATTTAATAGTTCTCTCAAAATTAGAATGAACAGATGGAGTCTAATGACTTTCTGAGAAACCAAGAAATCACAAAAAAAAAAAAAAAACAAAAGAATGAAAAAATGGAAGAGAATGTGAAATATCTCATGGGAAAAACAACTGACCTGGAAAATAGATCCAGGAGAGACAATTTAAATTATGGGACTACCTGAAAGTCATGATCAAAAAAAGAGCCTAGACATCATCTTTCATGAAATTATCGAGGAAAACTGCCCTGAGATTCTAGAACCAGAGGGCAAAATAAGTATTGAAAGAATCCATCGATCACCGCCTGAAAGAGATCCAAAAAGAGAAACTCTTAGGAACATTGTGGCCAAATTCCAGAATTCCCAGGTCAAGGAGAAAATCTTGCAAGCAACTAGAGAGAAACAATTCCAGGATTGTGGAAATACAATCAGGATAACTCAAGATCTAGCAGCTTCTACATTAAGGGATTGAAGGGCGTGGAATAGGATATTCCAGAAGTCAAAGGAACTAGGACTCAAGCCAAGAATCACCTACCCAGAAAAACTGAGTATAATACTTCAGGGGAAAATATGGTCTTTCAATGAAACAGAGGACTTTCAAGCATTCTTGATGAAAAGACCAGAGCTAAAAAGAAAATTTGACTTTCAAACACAAGAATGAGAAGAAGCATGAAAAAGTAAACAGCAAAGAGAAGTCATAAGGGACTTACCAAAAGTGAACTGTTTACATTCCTACATGGAAAGACAATATTTGTAACTCTTAAAACTTTTCAGTATCTGGGTAGTTGGTGGGATCACACATATACACACACACACACACATACATGCGTGCACGCACACACACATACACACATGCATGCACATACAGAGACAGAGAGCACAGAGTGAATTGAATAGGATGGGACCATATCTTAAAAGAAATTAAGGTAAATGGTGAGAGAGAAATTCAGTGGGAGGAAAGAGGGTGAAATGGAATGGGGTAAATTATCTCTCATTCAAGAGGCAAGCAGGAGACTTTTTAGTGGAGGGAAAAAGAGGAGAGCTGAGAAAAAAACAAGAAGTTTACCCTCATCACATTCGACTAAAGGAAGGAATAAAATGCACACTCATTTTGGTATGAAAACCTATCTTACAATACAGGAAAGTGGGGGAGAAGGAGATAAGCAAGGGGGGGGGGGATGATGGAAGGGAGGGCAATGGGAGGAGGGAGCAATTTGAAGTCAACACTCAGGGAGGGACAGGATCAAAAGAGAGAATAGAAACAATGGGGGGCAGGTTAGGATGGAGGGAAATACAGTTAGTCTTACACAACACAACTATTATGGAAGTCATTTGCAAAACTACACAGATAGGGCCTATATTGAATTGCCTGCCTTCCCAAAGGGAATGGGTGGGCAGGGAAGGATGGGGAGAATTTGGAACTCAAAGTTTTAGGAACAACTGTTTAGTATTGTTGTTGCTACTAGGAAATAAGGAATACAGTTAATGGGGAATAGAAAGTCATCTGGCCCTACAGGACAAAAGAGAAGATGGGGACAAGAGAAGGGAGGGATGATAGAAGAGAGGGCAGATTGGTGATAGGGAAAATTAGAATGCTCAGTGTATTGGGGTGGGGGAGGGGAGAAAAGGGGAGAAAATTTGGAACCCAAAATTTTGTGAAAACGAATGTAAAAAGTTAAATAAATTTTAAAAAAATAAAAATAAAGTATTGAAACCAAGGACCATTTAGTGACTTGCCCAGAGTCACACAGTTAATAAATAACTGAGGCAGAATTTGTACCCAGATCTTACTCGCTGCAGTTCTGGCAATCTACCAACTATGCCATCAGAGATTCATAATGAGTTATTAGACAAGTGCCAGGGATATAAAGGGTCTTCAAATATTATCATGTGCTTTAAAATAGGTTCTTGTAATGTTTACTTAATTATTTTGCTTTTAAATATGAGTCATCAAACAGCTAAGAAAAGGATTTTACTGCATTTTATTCAGAGAATCATAGATTTATTTGTTTGAAGAAATTTTGACGATCTTCTGGAATAGACCCATTTTGTACCCACAGTTTAAGTATACTTTTATAGCATTTCTAAGAGTGGTCATCCAGCCTTTGCATGAATAATTCTGATAATGGGAGAACTTATGATATAATAACTCATTCCATTGTTGTACTGAATGAGCTGATAGTAATTTATTTCATATATTAAGTAAAAATATCTTTTCCTGGTGCCACTCCTGCCTTGTAGAGCAACACAGTACAAAAAGTATTCCCTCTTCTATAACACACCCTTTCACATTGATAAATACCAAGATGCTTTTCCTTAGTTTGCAGATTAAGTATCCCCAGGCTCTTCAACCATTCCTGGATGATAAAATTTACAGAGTCCTCTCTATTGTGGTCTCTTTTTCCTGTATGCTTTCTAGTTTGACAGGTGTCACTTGAGCAGATTTTGACAGTTTTTCCAATTAAAAGTCATTAGAGCATAGGAAGAGTTACTAGTATTTGTCTTGATAAACTATATTGTTATTATAGAAATCCTTAATGATTTGAGATTTTCTACCATTTTACTATTGTGACTCATTTCAATGCCACATCATTTCTTGAATAGTTTAGCATAACACCTTGAATTTATTATAGTAGTATGATGGTAAGGGATGGTTAGATGTTTATGCCATATGCCACTATCTTTAAAGTTAAATATTGGCCTTGGCATTAACTTTTGAGAAAATTAGGTTAAGAAAGAGAGAGAAAATGAGTTAGAAATATAAAGACCCATTGCAGCCTTTTTACAAATAATTTAAAAGAATACATTGTATCATCTAATGTATAATTAGAAGTTATACTCCCAGTTCATAATATTTTAAGCTATAATATACCTATATATTAAATTATAGCTATCATTATGCTTTTTAAAAATTAAAAATGCTTAATCAAAAAATGGAAAATCCATTTTTCAATAGCTACACTTTTGATTAAAAAAATAAAATAACCTTTAACCAGCTTGACAGATACCATTACAAAATCACTGATTGTGTAATATGCACACAAGAAGCAGTATAAAAGATTTCCAAAAAATGTCTGACTGGAAAAAGATTTAGGTCCATGATAAACTGATACAGTGATAGTGGATGAATAATTTGTATAATTCGTATGTTGCACTTAGGTCACTTGAATTTTTAGAGACCTAGTAGGCCTTCAAAATATTGGGTGTATCTCTTATGGAAGATTTGTGGGAGAACATAGCCAGGTATCTCATAGGATGAAAAGACATAGATAGATTGTACTCACATCCATGTAATAATGGATTCATTGAAATATTGAGTTAGAGTTATGCTCATTTTAAAAAGATTTGGAACCCAGATTTGTAATAGTAATAGAAGTAGCCATAGTTGTGGTAGGAGTAGTTGTAGCAGGCACAGTAGTATTAGCAGCAGCAGCAGCAGCAGCAGTAGTAGTAGTAGTAGTAGTAGTAGTAGTAGTAGTAGTAGTAGTAACATTTACATAGGGCTTTAGTGATTGTAAAGTAATTTACAAACATATCATTTTATCTTCACATCAATACCCTGAGAAGTTAGCGCTTTTATTATCTCCATTTTATAGAAGAGGAAACTGAGGCAGACAGAGGTTAAGTGACTTGTCCAGGTTTACGTAGCTGGTAATTGTCTAAGTCTGTCTTGAAAATGAGGTTTTCTGACTCTAGGCTCATCTCTGTAGTCACTGCACTATCTACCCCCTTTCTTTTAGGCCCATGGAAACTAGAATCATAATTTCATAAATTTATAGCTGGAAAATATTCTAGAGATCATTTAGTCCAACCACCTTATTTTGTAGGTTTAGAACCTGAAGTCCAGAGACATATAATTACTTAGCCAAGGTTATACAGGTAGAAATATACATAACTAGATTTAAACCTAATTCTTCTTACTCCATAGTGAATATTCTTTTCATTTTACTTCATTATCTCTCAAGTGCTTGTTTCAAGAATTTTCTTGTAGGTCTTAAAACCCAAGGTTTTCCTATAGGTATCTTATGCTGTTCAACTTCTCATTGACAACTGGAAGTGACTTCCAAAGAGAAGAAAGGAATTAGGTGTTTGATGTTATTTATGAGTACATAGTCCTCCTTGTCTTAGTTTTAAGGAAATAATACTTTTTGTTCTTGGTCATTTTCAGTTGTATCTGACTCTGTGATCCCATTTGGAGTTTTCTTGGCAAAGATACTGGAGTGATTTGCCATTTCCTTCTCTAGCTCATTTTACAGATGAGGAAATAGAGACAGATACTGGCAGACTTCCCCAGGGTCTCAAAGTTGGTAATCCAAAGATTCTTTGAAAATAAACTCAACTCCACCTAAGTGATAGGCAGAGTTGGTATCCTTCCTCAGTTCCTTAAATTCTCCGTATGTGACCCTTTGTCACTACATGAGATCAAGATATTAAGTAAAATGGGAGATGAATGAGGTGAGAATCTCTTGTTGAATCCAAAGCAATTTTATTTTACAGAATTATTGGACTACCAACTTTGAGAGCTGCAATGGTCCTCAGTGGACTTTCAACGAGTCAGCAAGCTTTTATTAAGTACCTACTATCTACCAAGGGCAGCTAGGTATGCAGCAATAGGCTTGGAATCAGAAAGACTCATCTTCCTGAGTTCAAATCTAGTTTCAAACACATATTAACTGTGTGACCTTGGGCAAGTCCTTTAATCCTGTTTGCTTCAGTAGATCATCTGTAAAATGAGCTGAAGAAGGAAATGTCAAACCACTCTAGTACCTTTGATGTGAAAATCCCAAATGGCATCATAAAGAGTTGGACATGACTGAAATAACTCAACCACAACACGGAATATATCCCCTTAATAAAATGTTATCTCTTTTGTTGGTGCAGTAGCTAGACCACTGGGCCTGGAATCAACTGTGTGACCCTGGGCAATTTACTTAACTGCTGTCTGCCTCAGTTTCCTCATCTGTAAAACAGGGTAATAAAAGTACCTATCTCCCAGAATTGTTGTGAAGATAAAGTGAGATAATATTTGTTTTTTATTTTTAGACTCAAACGCCAGAACATAATTACAGAATAGAGAAAAGAAACAAAAACATATCATAAACTTAAATATTGGAACTTAAGTACAAAGTTAAAAAGCAAAAAACCCATTTCGTGCATAGTAGAACATAAGAGAGGATTCAAATTAAATAACAATATATTTTCATTTCAAGAAAGCCTATGTGATAAAAAATACTTGTTATGTTGAAAATTGTCCATCTTTGATTCCTTGTGAATTCTTTTGCTCTCTACTGTGCACTTTTGTTCTTTTTCTCCTTCCTCAACCCCTCCCCCTCCCCCAAGAAGGTTTGGATATGTTTCTCTGTAGCTATAGATATGTGCATACACAACTGATTCTACACCTGATCTTTGGTTGTTACGTTTGTACATATCCTGATGAATATCTGGTCACTGGATCCAGATGACTCAGGAGGAGAAGTGAGGCTGGTGACCTGCACAGCCCTCCCTCACTCAAAACAAAGTCAAGTGCAAGTCATGTCATCATTTCTCTGATGGCATGGTCTTCAAAAAGGATGAACACAGACAGACCTGTTTCCTATATATCCTGCCTTCTCTATGTTACTTCTACCAACTATTACTCACCTACCCTCCTCTAGGGATCCCTCCCCTACCCTCCCATGCCCATGAATCTAAACACCCTTCTATACCCCCCTTTTTACCTATTCCCTCACTTCTAAAGATCCCTTCCTTGTCCTCTTCCCACTCCCTATGCCCCTACCATTTTATTTCCTCTGAATTTAGAAGATCTTTATATTCTTCTAAATATATATGTATTATTCACTCTTAAACCCGTTCCTGATGAAAGTAGGTTACCACAACTACCACCCCTCCTCTCCATATAATTCCTCTGTATCAATTCTTCCCCTTGTACCACATTTGTATAAAATAATTACTCTTATTAGCTATTCCTAAATGGTTTTACTTTTTAAATTAATATCATAGTCAGGTTTACTACAATCTTTGTTATGAGCTACCCAATTATTAATAAGTCTTAGACATACATTTTACATATATAAAAGGTAAACAGTCTGTTTTTATGAATCCCTTATAATCCCTTTGGTATATATCATATATTTCTCTTAATCTTGTATATCAAATCTTCTATTCATCTCAAGATTTTTGTTAACAAAGTCTTAAAAGTCTCTGAGTTTATCAAATGTCCATTTTTTTTTCATTCCAAATAATACTTACGTTTGCAGGGTATGATATTTTTGGCCAGAGTCCCAGGTCTTTTACTCTTCAATATATTGTATTCCAAGCAAGCCCTGCAGTTCTTAAATAACTTTGCTGCTAGGTCTTGTGTAATTCTGATTGTGGCTCCACCATATTTAAGTTGTTTTAATTTTGTTACTTTTAATATTTCATCCTTGATCTGAGGGTTTCAGAATTTGACTACAATATTCCTATGAGTTTTCCTCATAGGATCTCTTTTAAGTGGTGATGGATGGATTTTTTTTCTATTTCTACTCTCCCCCTGCCCCCTTCTAATGGTTCAGGACAATTTTCATTTCTTATATTATTTTATCAAGATTCTTTTTTTGATTATAATTTTCAGTTAGTCCAATTATTTTTATTATTTTCTCTTCTTGATCTATTCTCCAAATTTATTGTTTTTCTTTTAAGATATTTCACTTTCTCTTCTATTTTTCATTCATATTTTGTTTAATTATTTCTTGATCTCTTATAATTTCTCTGGCTTCACTTTGTCCAGTTCTAATTTTAAGGTGTCATTTTCTTCCTTAAGGTTCTGTATCCCCTTTTCTAATTGTTTGACTTCCCTTTCATAATGTTCTTATTTTTCTTAGATTATTGGTTTTTTTTTTTTAATTAGTTTTTCCTCCATCTCTGTCATTTGATTTTTAAAGTCTTTGTTTAAGATCTTCTATGAGTTCTTACAGGTCAGGTGACCATTTGATGTTACTCTTGGGGGTTTCTTTAATTCGATATCCTTCTCTATATCCATCATCTCTATTTCCATAATAGCTTTCTGTGGTTGGATTCTTTCTCCTTTGCCTGTGCATTTTTTTTTTTTTTGTGGTAATAGCTTAATTTTTGTAATCACCTCTAGCCCTGGGGTATGAGAGATGATGTCTCTTGCCCCAGCTCTTCAGTTTTTCCCTCTTGCCTGGAACCAAAGCCAAACCTCCAATCTCTTGTAAGTTCCCGCAGCCAGCAGCTTTCTGCTAATGCACTCACTGGGCTGGTGCTGGATCCTTCTCACCCTACAGCTCTTCACAGCACAGCTGGGTCTGGCGTTTCTTGTCAGCAGAGGTTCCCTCAATCTTCCTGGGCTCACATGCCCAACTCCCTCCACTAACCAGGGGTAAAAGTGCCTGTAGCCTGTAAAAGTACAGTCTAGGCAGACTCTCAAACCAACTAACTCCAGGGCTTTCAGCTTGTTGTTTAAGCAGACCCTAGCCTGGAGGTGTTTACTCTTCACCCTGACCAAACCTTGTCCTGGGGGCCCCTATTCTTATTTATCTCCACCCACACTTTGTTCTCCCTAAGGTGCTATTTTAACTCTTTTGTGGGGGGAAAATTTTGAGAGCTTGGAATTTTCTGACCTACTTCACCATCTTCCCAGAATCCTCTGAGAGAATATTTATAAACATTACTTGAAAATCTTAAAACTGTGCCATAGCTATATATATATATATGTGTGTGAGTGTGTGTGTGTATGTATATATGTATATGTACGTATATATACATATGTGTATATATGTATATATACATATGTATACATAAGTATATATATATATATATATATATATTTTCATGTAAGCCACAGCTCAGAAATGGTTGAATCTCTCTCATGTGTTGTGTTGATTAGGGGTCTATATGTCTTTCCTGTGAAAGACATTATTTCTACTTAGTGCCACAATTCAGTTCTGTAACTTGATTTTGAAATATACCATCATCCTCCAGGACTTCTGATTTCTTCTGTCTGCGGATTTCTTCTGCAAATCATAATTATATGTGACTTAAAGTTCTAGATAGTTCCCAGAGGTTCAGAGAGGTTAAGTGAATTGGCCACGTCACACAGCTAGTGTCAAAAACAGGTCTTATACAGAGGTTTTTCTAAATGCAATTCCAACACTCACTTCAAAATGCCACAGTCTTAATATCTCTGAACCTTAATATACAGTCTTAATATCTAGTTTCAATACCTTAAAATCTATTATGAAAGGCATCCTAGATATTAACATTAAAACAGCTATCCTTTTCTTCCCCTGCTTTTGCTGAAGCATTTACCCATGGGCCATCACTATCTTCTAATGGGTATTTGCTGGGATAGAACAATTTTTCAATCTATTTTCTCTGTGCTAAGAAAGGCAGAGGATTTTTTTTTCATGTACTACTTTATAAGGACTCAAATGTTGAGAGAGTGAGACAAATTTTAAGATTCCCCTCTATTGAATTCCTAAATTCTATTGTCATTCTCTCCATTCTTGTGTGTGTGCATTTATATACATGAAAGTGTATGTCTGTATTCATGCATGTAGGTATATGCCTCTAGATATACATGCACATGTATGTATTGTCTATGACACACATATAACAAAACATGTACATTTCTATGTATTTAAACATGTAAATGCATCCATGTATATTCAGGAACTGGATATATATGTGTGTATTTCTAGATCTAAATCTATAGATATATGATTAGAAGTAAGTAGGTGATAGAACAGAAGGATAGAAAACACTACAAGACATTAAATGTGATGTTTATACTATTTTCTTTGTCAACATGTGGAAGAAAAGTTGGCATATGGTTCCATTTTCTTCCAGGTACTATAAATCTAGGTACAAATCAATAATAAGAAAGTGGGCTCTTCACCTGTGTAAAGTTACTTGTTTTCCATTATCCTACAGAGAGCTCATCCTTATCAGAGCAGAGCTGGGACCTGTCCATTACACTACTCCATGCTAGTCAGATAGATTCTAGTAATAACTATAGTGGGAAATTGACGGACTACAGTTAATGCTTTGGGATTTGGCAAGCTGATGAAAACAAACTTCTTAAAAGCAACAGGCCCAGACCCCTAAGGTGGTTTTTTTCTCCATCAAAGCACTTTATTCAGCTGTGATAAACCCTTAGCCCAAACTGGCCAATTTCAGCTGGGTGGATAAGTGCATCGTAGTTAGAAATAACCTTAGAGCTCACATTGTCCAGTAGCCCATTATTACATATGAGGAAGCCCTAGGATATAAAGTGCCTTGGCCAAGATGCCTACATGAAGGTAGACAAGGTCAGTGCTGGGAGCAATATTTCATTAAATAAGGGACTATTTATGAAGTATTTACTTTATGCAGGTCTCTTTGGTAAGTACTCGTGGAGATACAAGACCCAATATAAGTGCTAGAAAAAAAATAGAATTAAATTGAATTAAGACAGATAAATAGATATAGACATATACAGATAGATATATACATAGATATAAATATATGCATATATATAATTCACATTAATACATTATCATTGTACAAGAAATATATACTTATGCAAGACTTAAGTATGTACAAATGTATATGTACATCCACATGCACAAGGATGGAGGGAATGTCAGTAAAATGCAATATCAAGACTGAGGAGGTCAAGGTTTAATTATTGATTAGGGAAACCAGGAAAAGTATTTATGGAGTGCAGAGTGCTTTGGAGGTTGTCTCAAAGAATAGATAGAAGTTCAACAGGTAGAGAGAGTTTTCGGGAAATCAGTCCAGGGAATGTCACCCACAAAACATGAGTGAGAAACCAGAGGACAGAATCAATCTAAATTGGAACATAAATTAAGCACACAGCAGTAATGTGAAATAAGTATAGAAAAGGAGGAGGACCCCAGATTCCATAGGATGTTATGCCTGACTAAATAGTTGGAATCCTACTTGGCAGGCAATAGGAAGCCACTGAAGAATTTTGAACATATAACCAGAGACATGTATATGAAAGATTATTCTCTGTGTGATACAGAAGATAGAATGGGGAGAAGAAGGAAGGGAATGAGCATTTACTGAGTACCTATGTTATGCCAGGCACTGGGTTAAGCACTTTACAAACATTTTATCCTCACAGTCCTGGAAAGTGGGTGCTGTTTTTATTTTACGGTTGAGAAAACTAAGGCAGAGACTGACTTGCACAGTGTCAGAAAGCTACTACACTTCTAAGCCTGGATTTGAGCCCTGGTCTTCCTGATACCAGGACCAGTACTCTACCCACTGAGCCACTTAGCTTCCCCATGGGAATAACAGATGTGGGAATATGTTTTAAGAGTTAAACCTACGTCTCCTGACTCCTAGCCCATCATTCTTTGTATTTGCTGTTCTGCTGTTTTTAGTTGTGTCCAAATCTCGATGACCCCCCCCCAACACACACCCTATTTTTGACAAAGATACTGGAGTGGTTTGCCATTTCCTCCTCCAGCTCATTTTACAACTGGGGAAACTGAGGTAAATAGGGCTGCACAGCTAGTAAGTATTGGAGGTCAGATTTGAACTCAAGAACTAGACTCTTCCTGACTCCCAAGCTCAGCATTCTATCTACTGCACCACCTAGCTGCCCCCTCATTCTTTAGTGCTTCCCCACATTGTCTCTCAGGTATTTGCAGTGTTCTTCTCCAAAGTTAACATAAGTTATTTGCTTTTGTGTTCTTAGTTCCACCAAAGATCTCCAACATCTCCTCAGATGTCACTGTGAATGAAGGAAGCAACGTGACCCTGGTCTGCATGGCAAATGGTCGTCCTGAGCCGGTCATCACCTGGAGGCACCTCACGCCAACTGGTAAGTACCTCTCTAGTCTCTGAGAGAGAGGATTTCAAATATTAAATTTAAAGAAACGGACAGACACTAAACATCTACATGGCATCATTTTAGGCAAATGCTAATTAAATTAGATTCAGGTGATGGCTACATTCAAAGAATGTGCCCTGCAGATGACTGGCTTCATCTCTATTGCTGCTCTGTATTCATATCTCATAAGTAGTCTTCTCAGGGTGCCTGGAAGAATTTGCAGTATGATTAAGTAATGGGAGCCTGAAATAACCAGCTCACTAGTCTACAATTTGGATTTCAAATCATGGCCAATAATTCAGGGAGAGAATTATGTTAAAAATAAGATTAAATATATAGCCATGTAATTTTCTCTCACAGAGTAATCAACGGATATCCCCAGGCAATATTTAAAGTTTTCTTTTCATATAAACTAAGCAAAGTCCAGTGGCAGAATCACATGAAAACAACTAACACTACAGAACTTCAACCCTTGTGAATACAACAGTAATCTCCCCAGATTTCCCATACTAATTTGAGAGCCCCGTAATGAAACATACTTCTACTTGACTCTTTGGTCTTCATGTTCATCCAAGTTGGTTCAATATCTTCATGTTGTGACTAAATTTAGCCCATCCCCTACATACTCAAACCACCTTCTTTAAGCTTAGTAGCTCTTTCATGTTATCTGAACCGCATGCTAAATAGCATACAGAAGCCTGGATATCTTCTTCTGTTATTCTTATGTAGTTGATGAAAGTACAGAAGGTCTCAGTGAGCGTCCAAGTAAATTGGTCTAGCTTTGGTATAACCCCAAAATGGGACTGAAGTATGGGTTGTACTGTTGAGTTCTGTAAAGCCACATGAATAAGGGGGTACAGGAGAATGTTGGATGTGATAAAAGAGAAGTACAGGAATTGTGACACCATAAACAATTTTGGAATGGAGAAGCCCAACATACACACACAAAAAAAACTCATTAAAATCTATCATTTAGTGGTCACATGGGCAGAAAGAGCACAGTGTCAGGTCCATAGTAGGCACTTAATGCTTGCTGACTTGCTGAGAAGTAGCATTGTGTGTAGGTATCTCATATGATAGACAAGTGACACCAGCACTTCTAGTCTGTATCCTTCAGCAAATACATCTCTTTTCCCTGTCTTTTCTTTGCTGAACTCATTATAGATACTTTCTTTAATGCTCCTAAGGATCCTTCCTTTCGACTACTGCTCTGTCCAGTATAAACAGATAACCTTACATTAGATCACCATAGAACATCTTGCCTATCTTTGAGTCTTCTGTGATCCAGAAGATTGCCTCTGGAGATCAGAATGGTTCTAAGATTTGGATTTTCTCCAGGATTTTTCTTGGGTTCAGATCTTTCATGGCTAGCCTTGAAAAACTTTGATGGTAACTTGAACATTATAGTTGATTTAAAAAAAAATCTTAAGACGCATCATGGCTGAGTAATTAAATGCTAGGTGAGGTCTACTCTGGATTAGGTCAGATATCTCTGTCTCTGTCTCTGTCTCACACACACACACACACACACACACACACACACCAGTCTCCTCACTTTTCAAATATGACCGAGGGATTCTCTCCTCAATCAGTAAAGAGTGCTGGCTGGGGATTACTCACATCTAAGACCTACAGACTGATGCACACTCTAAAATCTGGCAGTATTCCACTAACCCATTTGTTCCTATGTTATACTCACAGATCCTATATTAAAATATTCTAGGATGCGGGAGAAATAACTCTAAATATAGACCATAATTGAGTTGCATACTACTCCAAGACATGCCAAACCAGCCACCAGCTAAATTTACCTATGTAAAAGTAGTTATTTATTCACTATGTTTTGTGTGTGTGTGTGTGTGTGTGTGTGTGTGTGTGTGTGTGTTTTCTGACAATGAGTATTAACTCCCTTGGTCCACTCCTTTGTCTTTTTTACGTCTTACATAAGCATCTCATCATATTCTTTCATTTCCCACCCCTGAGCTCTTATTCCCAGTGAGAGAAGAGAGGGTTTGCCTAGGTGATAGAATAATGAACATGGGGTAGGCGGTTTTGTCGCTCTCAAAAGTTGGAAGGAAAGAGGTATTCCTTTCACCTCTTTCTGCACATAAAGGGAAGCCTTATTTGGAGTCAGCCACGGAAGATGCTTTACTGTCTCATATGACAGAATAGCTGCTTGCGATTCGAGGTAGCATGAGCAAGAAATCCAGCCAGCTTTGTTCAATTATTAATTGCTCCTTCAACACTACTGAGTGTGGCTGTCGTGCAGAGGAAGTGTACCTGTAATTAGCTCGACCCCACAGGGACATCAAGCCTTGAAAGGAGGAAGCTTCTTTGCAGGGTTTGTGGATACCTGATTGCCTGTCATTTGATGACACTGAGGTAGAAAGAAAAGAAGGTGTATGGTATATATCTTATGAGAAGAGGAATATTTATTAGCCTCCTCCTTTGTTTTCTTACATGTGGGTTGAGTATTTTGAAAGAGAAAATTTTTTTATTTAAATATATTACAATGCATTTTGAGGGGACAAAAAAGGCTTGTAAGATAATAATTTGCAAAACATGCAAAATCAGAAATTTTATCTGAAATGGGTGGAGCAGAATAGAGGAGAAAACAGAGGATGCCTTCACTCAGAGGATGCCTTGCTTCTCACACTGACTCCTTCCCTTCTCTTTCCATTTTAACCATTCTATAGAGTCAAAATGGCATATCATGTATGTGGGTGTGAAAATATAACCCATTCCCCCATAATTAATTTAGGCTTTCATAATCCTGTGAGTCTCAAGGGGAAATCATATCATAACTTATATTTCCTTTTGAACATTTGATCTCCTTCCTGTGAGCAATCCTGGTCCTGTCTTCATCAGACTTTTGTTTCTAAATCTTTCTACTCATATCTAAGTAGAAGTCTATCTCTTATGTGAGTATCACATTCTGTCAGAATTACTCAGGATTTTGCTGGAAAGTATTTTCTAGGCAGTTCGTTTCTGCTAAGGTTATTAACCCAAGTAAACCAATGAAATTTCTTCCTTTTTTTCTCCTTTCTTCCTCACCAGCTCACCCTATGGAGCCATGTACTATAATCTGCAGGCTACAACAAGGTCACAGTACTTGAATGTATACTCCAAAATGAAAACTTGATAGAGCAACACTGCCAGGGTTCTAGAAATTTTCTAAATTCTGTAAGGAAGTTCAATATACTTTGATGGGTCTGGGAAGGGAAGGAAAAACTACTGAAAACTGTAGGTAATAGAGACTCACTGTTTCAGTTACAATTCTCTTTTTACATTTGACTTTCTATTTCCATTTACTCATTGTTTGTTCAGTTCAGAATGAAAATAAAATAATTGAGAAATAATTGAGAGAGCCTAGGAGGGTCCCTTGATCCCCAAAGGTTGGATTGATTCTTTATTCCCCAGAGGGGTCAGGAGTACTTATCCTGTAATCCTAAAGGATTGGGAATTTACAGACTCTACTAAAATTGACTATCCCTTTTCCAGGTTTTTCAAAGTTTAAATGATGTACCTGAGGTTAGCCTTATGAAATTCCATTACTGCTGTATACGCATGGGCCTTATTTCTATTTGTAAAACAGATATAGCTATATAGCATCTCTAGTTCTTCTGGGATTGTTAATGAAATTTCTAGCCTTGAAAATTTGTGAAAAGTAAATAAAGAAGCAAGCTTAGTTTAATTTTAAGATTTGAATGTTCTATCATTGAGTAAGTTATGGTTCCTACAATAACCATAGTTTTATCCTCTGATACACATGAGGGAAGAAGGCAGTATGAATATGTAGTGGGTATGGAAAATAAATGCTTTAAGATTTGTGTTTCAGGAAGTACTATCTCTAAGGTTCTTTAGAGTGAAGTTTTAAGAATATGGTTTGATTTGAAGACTGTCTGGGTTGTAGACGAGGTATCAAGGGGCTGAGAAGTATCAATTACAAGTATTGAGTTCAACCTTCCAAGGTATATTAAGTGAATACCTATTATCGGTATGGTACATTAAGTTGTAAAGAAGAACATTTCAAACCTACTCCAAATATTATTTTCATTTGAGCTTCATATTTCTGTTTTTTAGAATTTTCGTTTTGTATTTTCTAAAAAATGGAGGAAAAATGAAAGAAAAAATAAAACTTGATATGTAATTGAGATACTAATAGGTCTGATTTCATTGGTATAGGGAACTCCTAGGTGAGGAATGAAGCTGTATCAACACAGACAGGCATTTTCTATACAATGTTAATCTTTAAAAGTGCCTAAAACAAGCTATATACTGAAGGTCATGTAGTCCATGTCCAGCAAGACTTGAGCCTAGCTCTTTCTAGCTTCACAGTCATCTCTCTGACGACTCTGTCATGTTGCCTCAAACACTTAACTCATGTATCTCAGATCTATAGAATATCTATTTTTTTCCTAAAGAAATAACACCTTACCAAAATAAAGTTCAGTATAGATTTATATTCATCTCTGTTTTACAAAAAGGTGACATTGCATTAAGAGCTTGGGGATAAATCATCATATTCGCCAATGATGCTAAGCTATTCTGTATTTCTGATTTTGAAAATCTTTTTTTTTTAACTTATCCACATTTTTTTCCATAGCTGTAGGGGAACTAATTGCAACGTCTACTTTTTTCCCCCAAAATGTAGACATTTTGTGAGTTATTTGTGTGTAAAAACATCTTAAGTTTATTTTAAGATTAGAAGTATATTTTTACCCAATTCATATGATTCCAGAATGGCCTAATCAAGTCAGCACAGACTTTGCTTCAGGAAACTTCCCATTGAAGCAAATGTACTGTAGACAGAATGAGTCCTTGCAGAACTAAAAGATATTGTGGCTATGTCTCTAGCATAAGTCAAATGATCCTGTCTGATGCATGTCAGAAGGACTAAAATCAGTCACATGTCCTCTCAGAACACTTTACAGTCTATAGTGATATTAATACAATGTTGCAAAGAGCACTTGACAAATGTTACCTGAATTGCTGAAATGAATTTGGAATGAGTGTCCTACATACTTCTGAACAGGCTTTGTTGTGAATCCTCTACTGTGCTGAAAACAAACTAGACATTTTGCACTAGTCCTAGTTCCTAGACGGATTTACTTCTAAATCCTACTATTTTCACTAAGCAAGGTGGAAAACAGCAAAACCAAACCAAAAACCAAACAACAAAAAATAGCAAGTTGGGGATTTCAAGGAGTAGAAATGAGAATTTTAGGTTGAAAGTGATCAATAATAAAAATACCATTTATATAGAACTTTATAGATTGCAAAGATGTGAAACTTACAAAAACTATGTGATGTACTATCAGTATTATTTCCATTTTACAATGAGAAAACTAGGAATCAGAAAAGTTAAGTGACTTGGTCACATAGCTATTAATGACCAGAGGCAGAATTTGAATTTGGGTGTTCCAGACTCGATGTCTAGCAATCTTTGTACTATGCCATATTGCCTTTCTGACCAAAAATATACAGGTCAAAGTGAAAAGTAAAGAGTCAAATCAGAGTCATTCCTTTGTTCTTGTTCAGTTGTACCTGACTCTTTGTGACCCTATTTGGGCTTTTCATGGCAAAGATACCAGAGGGGTTTGCTATTTCTTTCTCTGGATCATTTTACAGATATGGAAACTGAGGCAAGTAGGATTAATTGACTTGCCCAGGATCACACAGCTAGTAAATGTCCGAGGCCAATTTTGAACTCAAGTCTTCCTGTCTCCAGACCCTAGTATTCTCTCCACTGTACCACCTAGCTGCCCAAAGGACGGTCATCCTTTCTCTACTGAAGGTGCAAGTCTGGTTCAGGGACCTCATATTCTCCACTCCACAATACTCTTGGATGAGAGGTACAGTCCTTAGAATCTATTCCAAGGGCAAAAATAATGATTTATATCTTTATTTCCATTGCTGGGTCCAGGTGTGTCAGATGATAGAAGAAGGAAGAAAAACTGAGCCATCAATCAGTCAGTTCTCTTGGATGGTTCTTTCCAAAAGTAGGACAATCCAGTCTTGGAGGCAGAGAGACATCTGCAGATATCAAACTGAGACGTTGCTGACAACATGCAGCCGACTTTATGTTTTTCCTTTCTGGTTACTGCTTTCTTCACAGAATGTTCTTAAATTTTGTTCTATCACATTATGGCACCATATAGAGTTTGTTTCCATTTCTGACCCCCATAACTGACGGTAAATATTGTTCAAATTTGCCGATTGAGAATCTTCATGTCATTAAATGATTTATTAGCAGGATACGTTTCACAATGGTACTAGACATGGAAAATTAAAGATTTTGACATCTTCCATTTGTGATACCAGACTTCCAAACTCCTCCTACCCTATAATGATGATATGACACTTCTGAGAATATTATCTTATGAAAAACCTTATCTTGGTATATCACCTATGGGTTCAGTGAAGCACCACAGCACATGTGAGAACAAAGAACTTGTCTAGTACAATGGAGGTACACATTTTCAATCTTCTACCTGTAAAGTCTTATTTTGGGATTCATTTCTCTTTGTTAACCCTTCTAAAAATAATTTGTTACCATCAAAAAGTGGCAGTAGTTTTAATCTACCAGACAGCTGTTTATTTTTTAAAGTTAGAGTAGTAAGAGAGAATTCTAATAAGAAAAATTATCTTGTACTCTCAGTGGTAAGACACTTAGCAGCAATAGAATATATAGTCACTCAGTTTTTAGTGACCTACTGTGTGGATTGTCTAGCTCATTAGAAATCTAGATTGAAAGGAAAACAATAGAAGAGGAAAAAGAAGGAAAAGAATGGCTGTGAAAGTTAGAGAAATTGGCAGGCAGAGGTAAGATAAAAATCAACAAGGAAAAAAATTAAGGTTAATTCATTTTGAAAGCAAGAGGAAACCATCCTAGTAGAAGATGGAAACAGGGCTAACTTTATATCTGACAAGCACAAGAACCACAGCACCAAAAAACCTGGAGAACTCAGTGGACTTAATACACACACACACACACACACACACACACACACACACACACGCTATGCTTCTCTCCCTAACATGTGTGTATGTGTTTGTCCTTCGTTGCCGAAGAAGACCATGCCATCAGAGAAATGATGACATGACTTGTGCTTGACTTTGTTTTGAGTGAGGGAGGGCTGTGCAGGTCACCAGCCTCACTTCTCCAGAGCCATCTGAATCCAGGGACCAGATATTCATCAGAATGACTGGAGATGACCCAGGATGAGGCAATTGGAGTTAAGTGACTTGTCCAAGCTCACACAGCTAGTGAGTGTGTCAACTCTGAGGTGAGATTTGAACGCAGGTTCTCCTGACTCCTGCACTGGTGCTCTATCCACTTCACCACCTAGCTGCCCCCCTCTCCCTAACATACACAAAAGAGAAAGAGGAGAAAAAATGATAGGGGAAAATAGCAACAAAGCATACTTCCAAGATTATACGTGTGTGTGTGTGTGTGTGTGTGTGTGTGTGTGTGTGTGTGTGTGTGTGTAGAGAGAGAGAGAGAGAGTAAGAGTGAATATAGTCATTTTTTCTGTTTCCAATAAATCAAGAATAAGAGAAAACGGGCTTAAAGAATGAGTAGGAAGGATTTCGATCAGCTTTTCACAGTAATATTTTCAGAGGAACGAGGGAGTTAGTAGTGCCTACTATACAAGAAACAGTTAAGGGAAATGGAGATATTTAGCCTTGAGAAGAAGAGACAAGGGGGAAGTAATAGCTGTCTTCAAATACTTGAAAGGCTGTCATGTGGAAGGATTAGGTTTATTCTGCTTGGCTTCAGAGAGCAGTACTAGTCTATTGAGGGGAAACTGAAAGGAAACAGATTTTGGTTCAATGTAAGAAAGATTTTTCCCCCTAATAATTAAAATAACCTGAAAATAATCTCAATTTACATGTATATAAGACTTTCTGAGATAAGTAATACAAATGTTATTATCCCTATTTTAGAGCTGAGAAAAGTGAATCTGAGAAAGGTTAGATGTCTTGACCATAGTCACACAGGTAGTAAGTAGTAAAACCAGTACTTCAAGTTAAGGCTTTTGATTCTAATCCTAGTGTATTTCCCAGGATATCATACTGCGTCTGCACAGAAGGAATGAGCTTTCTCACAAAACAGAGTTCCCCATCTTTGAGGATTTTCCTAAGTGTTTGGATGATCTGATGCGAGTTACGTTATTGAAGGAATATACTGATCAGGGGAAGGACCAGGATAGAAGGATTCTGAAGTCCTTTCCAGCTCTTTGAGACATTAGCTCTTACTAACCACCCTTCGAAGAAAGAGCTGTCTAAATCTTTAAGGGCTGCATGAATGCAATTTATTACTGTTGGTACCACTATAGTCATCGTCCATCAGCCTCAGGTGTGAGCAGGTTAAGTGATTTGCCCAAAGATTAAAAATAAAAAAATACTATTAAGTAGTAGACTCCAGACTTGAACTCAGTTTTCCTGACTCACTAGACAAGAACTGAACTTTAATTAATATGAGAAATCCAAACATCCCCACCTGTGTACTCCACAAGCAATTTAAAATTTTTTTCCAAAATATATATTAAGCTGATTCCCACACCAGTTCTCACTATCACCACCCTAAAAAGAGTCTTTATAAAAAATTCACATAGAATATTGCAGTATCTTCCTGTAGGTTTTTCTGTATTTGTCTCTTCCTACCTCCAGTGTTTCAAATCATTTCCAAATTAATTTTCCCTTATCTACACGTGAGATCATTAAACAAATTCTTCAAATAAGCATTTAGCACCTACAATGTGCAAGGTACTAAGCATGTAAATATAAAAATTAAACAATCTCTGCCTTTAAAACCTTATATTTTTCTTCTGAGTAGAGGAAGGAGACACATAAGATGTATTCAGATAAATATTTGAGGAAGGAGATAAGGCTAATGACTATGGGAATCGGGAAACACTGCATTGAAAAGATGGAACATGAATTGGTTATAGATTTGGAGATATGGTGATGAGAAGGAAAGGCATTCCAGGTATGGGGGATGGGAGTGTGGTTTGAGTGAATATGTGGAGACAGAAGATGAAAGTGTTGCTGGAATGTGGCATGTATAAAGGGAATTAAAGCGAAATAAAGGTGGAAATGTAGTTTGGATTCAGATTGTTCAGGGTCTTTCAATATCAGGCTGAGTGGTTTATGTTTTATTCTATAGGCAGTAGGGATCTATTGAAAATGTTTGTGCAGGGGTTCAGATGGATCAGTCTTTGCCTTAGCAGCTTATTTTGGTAGGCATGAGGAAAATGGATGGAGAGGAAGGAGGCCAAAACAAGAACAGTTAGGAGACTGTTATCATACTACAGACCAGCCTTGCCTGGAACTTGAACAAGGTTAGTAACTATTTATTGTAGTTTATCCTTTGTTCTTAAAGAGGACCATGACCTCAGGGAGGTGATGCCATCACATGTAAGTGAATTGGGTTTAAGTGAGAAGGAGCTGTGCAAAGTCACCAGCCTTACTTTCTCCTCTGGAGCCATCTGGATCCAATGGTAAGATAGAGATTAAGAGGACAGGAGATAGCCCAGGAGGCAGTGGGAGGGCTTGGCCTTTTTAAGCTAAAGTCTTTCTAAGTTCTCACTTTGACTGAGGCAGTGCCCATTCAGTGACTAAGGTTAGGTTAGAAATGAGGCAGGGGAACTATTTAAAAGGTAAGTGGATAGGAGAGAGAGAGAGAGAGAGAGAGAGAGAGAGAGAGAGAGAGAGAGAGAGAGAGAGAGAGAGAGAGAGAGAGAGAGAGAGAGAGAGGTAGATTAGCATGACTTGAAATGATTGGCCCTGAATGATGAGAGAAAGAGTAAAATCAAGAATAAGCCTAGGTTTATGACTTTCAGTGACCAGGCAGATAATGGTGCCCTCTAAAAATATAGGAAAGTTTAAAGGAAGAAAAGAGAGGGAACAAATATATAAATCTTGTTTTGATTGAATTTGATCAATTCAGAATGTCCAGGGAAAGGTGTCCAATACTACCTGCATTTGGAAATAATAAACCTTGCATAAGGAGAAGGATTAAAGCTGGTTATGGAGGTTTGTCAGTCATCTGGAGATGTGTTTATGTGTTTATCAGTGGCTCCCTAGGAGCTAAATCATGCACTGTTGTCTCCCTTGCTGTAAAGATTTTGAGGTACTAATAAAATCATAGAACTTTTAAGCATCTGGGAGTAGTTCTTTGATTTGTAAAAAAAAAAAAATAGTTATCATCCCTTGTGTCAAGATTCTAATGAATTTTAAAAATTCATTTAAAATGTAATTTATTGAAATTATGACAAAAGGGATGGTAATTATATAATGATTTTTCAAACCAAAGAATTAGCAAAATACTCAGATACTGAAGAATCTACAGTCCACCTGGATCCTTTTTTTTTTCCTTCTTCATTCCATTAATGTTTTTAAGTTGATTTGGTCTAATCCATTTATTTTCCAAATAAGTAAGTGAAATCTTGAGAGATTATGTGATTTGTTCAAGTTCACAAAGCTAGGAAATTGAAGAACCATAATTTGAATCCAGATTCTCTGAAGCCATGTGCTTTTCATATGGTGCCATTTTACCTTCAGTAGTGATGTCCCTTCCTATGCCTTTGTATTGCGAACCCCTCCCCACCACCCCTCGTTCGGTCTGTACCTGGAATCCACTCTCTTCTCAGCTCTTCCTCTTAGAATTCCTGGCATTCTTCAAGACTCATTCAAATATTTTCTCCTAGAAGAGGCTTTTCCTGGTCCTCCCATTCGCTATTGGCTTCTGCCTCAGTTATGTGGAATCTACTCGGCATGTATCTATATGCCCTTTCCTCCAGCAGAATGCTAGAGGGACTTTTTTCACCTGCTCCTCTATATTATTTTCTTTGTATGATTCCTAGCATATAATGAAATCTTAAAAATGTGTGTTGATCATTCATTCCAGTAATTAATTTAAATGCCAAACCATGGAATTTTGTTTCATGAAATTTAGAACTGGAAAGCCCTCAGAGATCTAGTTCCACCCTCTCGTTTTACAGACACAGAAATTAAGACCTAGAGCAGTTAAATGATTGACCCAAGGTGATCCAGCAAATCTGGAACTCACATATCTTTAGGGGTTAGAATGGGGTGGGGTGGGATGGGAGGGACAAACACTTAAGTTCCTGCTATGTGCCAGGTATTGTCCTGAGCATTTTATAAATTATCTGATTTATTACTGAATATAGTATTCTCAAAAAACAACTTTTATATTTTTTAAAATGTCATTCCTTTCCTTTGTCCTTTACTTTTATTTTGTGATCCAAATCAGATATTCTTCTCATGTCAGTCAAAAATTTAGAAGCCCAGGAGTCATCTGTATAAAGCCCCTTTCTCTTCCACCATGTGATTGTTAAATTGGGGCTATTGGTGCCGTTGGCTGCAGTGTTAAGGCCTAGGGAAAGGAAAGGAAAAGAAAAGAGGGGAAAAAAAGACTTGTATTAATAATTCAGTTTGCAAATATCAATGCAAATCAGATCTAATTCTTCAAGGTATTCTAGTAATAAAAACTGAAATGTCAATCTTTGAATGACATCATTCCTTTCCTATGCATGGTCACTGAGGCTCTCTGCTGTTTTGGGCAGTAGCAAAACAGTGCTTAATTGGGGAATGAGATGCTTAGAGAATATGTGGAGAGGAAATAGCTCTCCTGCCTCACACAGTACCTGTCTGCAGAGAGAACCAAGAATTGTTTGTGAAGCCTCGCACTTCCCCTTCCTTCCTGCAAAAGCAAAAATCTCCAGCAATAAGCATACTGACATTATTTAATGTGGAGGAACACTTTGCAGGTAGCAATATTTATTTTGCATTGTTACTTGCTTAATATTATTTCTTTTTTTTAAGTATATTTCAGAGATCATAAGGAGAGTCACGAATACCTGATTGCATGCTTACTTACCTATAGACTTACCTCTTATAGGTGGCTAGGTGGCACTGTGGATAGAAAGCTGGGCCTGGAGTTAGGAAGAGTCATCTCTCTCCCTAAGTTCAGATCTGACCTCAAGACACTTATTGGCTGTGTGTTTCTGGGCAAGTCACTTAACTCTGCCTCAGTTTCCTCATCTGTAAACTGAGCTGGAGAAGGAAATGGTAAACTACTCCAGTATCTCTATCTAGAAAACTTCAAATGGGGTCACAAAAAATTGGACACAACTGAAATGACTGAGAAATAATAAAGATCTCAACCTCTTGGAGGTTGAAAAAACTCTAAGCTGCAGAGGAGTCACGTATCTTCACTGATGGAGGGAGTGTTAGAGTTTCATGCACCATTAAAATCACAAGAGGCCCTAGGAATAGGGTTCTGGGTTACTAAGTGTGACCTCCCTCTTAAGCTATCCAGCAGCATCATATATTTAGACAGTGGAATCCACTTCGCTACATTCTCACCCACTGCCACAAGGAAGGATCGTAGATGATTCATTTCTATTTGTGTAGTTTTCTTTGTTATCTTTTTCCTAATAATGACACATGAATATTCAGTTAAAGAAACCCTTTCCCCAACCCCAGCCCTGAGAAATTCTACTGTCTCCGTCACTGGCTTCCTGACTCTTTTTCCTTCGTCTCTTCTTGTGAGTGCCATGGACCATAACTCTCATAGTATTTCATTAGGAGTGTCTGTATTCCAATGTTAAATGCTCTTCTAAATTCAGGATATAAAGCCATCTCTTCAGAAAATGAGTGAGATCTAGATACAGACCCTATTCCCAACAATCCGGATATTTTTTCTTACCACTGGACTTGGATGACTTTGGAAGAGGGAGTGAGGCTGAAAACTGTGCAACTCTGCCTCATTTAAATCCAATTCACATGCAAGGGAAAACATCACTGTGATCTCAGTGGTGCTCTTAAGAAGTGAAGGCTGAGCAACGATAATCTAAACTCCATGTGGGCAAAGGATATATGTATATATACATATATACACACATACATATATATACATACATATATATAGGTACATACATATGTGATAGGATCAGAGCTTTAGAGCTAGAAGGAACCTTAGGAGTCATGTTGTCCAAACTCCTAATTTTACAGACAAGAAAAGTCAAGATCAAAGACCTTAACCTGCTTTGCCCAAAGTCATTTAGGCAGGAGGTGGCAAAGCTGGAATTCAGCCTAGTTTGTCTCACTCTAAATCCAGTAACTTCTTCATTATCCAGCACTGTCCTCCTGTGTGACACGTTGCAACAAATCTCTTTTTACCTTTATACCCCTATCATCTAGAACAGGGTCTTGTACATTGTAGGCACTTAAGAAATGCTTTTTTTGAATGATGAATTTTGAATTAGTTATATTAGACATTAGAAGTTCAATACTTTGGTCACTCATGATAGTAGTCAATGGGCAACTTCTAATATCTCTCTTTCTGTTAATATCATTTACCATTTCTTCAATCACTTACCCATGTTAAGAATCTTATCTCCATTTTTCACTCTTCCCTCTCCCTCATCTCCCATATCACTCACTTTTCCAGTGATACCAATACTGTTAATAGCATGTGTGCATTATCTCCCTCAATTATCTTTTTAAAAATTACTCTTTTTAACATATTTTTTATTCCTAGTGCCATCACACTAATTCACAACTCAAGAACTTCACTTCTAGGTTACTGAAATAAAATCCCCTCTCATCAGATCATCTATATTACCTTATTTCTGGGTATTTTTTTCTTATCTCCAATATTTTTCTCCCTTCCAGTCTATACCAGATAGATAACATAGTCATAACAGTCTGTTTAGTGTGCACTGCTCAATTACCATTAATGGGTTCCTATCCTCTATCCAATTAAGTCCAAACTTCTTCACCTGATACAGTATGTTGATAAGCCATCTTTGCAGCCTTATTTCGCACTTTAAACTCAGTCCAAGCTGCATTTTTTTTAACCATTACTTGAACTTACCCTGTAGTTCCTTATCTCCATACCTTTTTATTTAAGCAGTTCCTTTGCCTGGAATGCCTTCTTTATATCCATATCTCTTGACATCCTGTCCATCCTTAAAGTCATCTATTATATGAAAAATTTCAAACTCCTAATTGAAAATTATTTTTTTCATTGGATCTCTCGTGGTACCTTGTACCTCTCTCACATACTCAACATGCTTAATATAGTGAACACCTGAGTAGGAATTCTTACTCGGGAACCTCTGATTTATGAGAGCTATGAGACCTAAGCAAGTCAATTTACCACTTTAAACCTCAGTTTCCTCATCTATACAATGGAATAATAGTACCTACATTGCTTATCCCATAGGCTTGTTATGAGTCTACAATATGAAAATCCTATAAAACAGTTGTCAAATCTTAAAGCACTGTTTAAATGCTTACTGTTATTATTATACTGCATTTTATCTTTAGCTCCTTGATGTCCAGATCTTATTTCTATTATGTATCTCTTAATTTGCACATTAATTAATATTTGAATGAGTCTTTTAAAAATGAATATACTAACCCAAGTAATGCTTCCCTTTGGGTTATCTCCTATTTTATTCCAAAGCCTGGCTGAAATCACACTCTGTTTTATGTGGGTGAGAATTATTTTCATTCCCTACACATAATAGTCCCTGTTAACTAATTCTTGAGGGAGGAAATAATTCTCTAAATAATTCTCTGTAAATTCTTTGCAGCAGGCTGAGTCAACCACTAATTGTTGTAGAAGATTGGGGGATTTTTAGGGGGAAGCATGGGATATTTCAAAGCCCTTGAATATAAACATAAATCTCATCTGATGCCAGGCACCGTAGCAGCTGCCAAAGGTACAATTCAGGCCCAGAGGGGAAGATCTGGCACCAGATGCTGCCTATAACCTTCTCACACTACTCTGAAAGGAGTGCAGAGTTAGTACAATAATGGATACATGGACTTACCTCATTTATGATCTGATTCCAAACTTAGAAACTATGTGTATGGAAACCAAATCTGGTATCCTCCAACTTAGACTCTTAGGCAGGATCAGGAAAAGTCTGAGAAAATCATGTCACCTATATTTCTTCTAGGTAATCTGGTTTGGTACTGTCAGTTGTAAATTTCCAGAGAATTCTCCTATAGTAAGAATCCATCATAGAATTCTTTGCCACCAGTATTTTTGTAAAGACTTTTGCTATCTGGGCAAAAATCACACCTTCCTCTAATGCCTCCCTCCTGGTAGAATCATGAATTTTCAAAGGTTCTTAGAACTGTTTTGATCCATCATGGGCCATCTGGACTTGGAGCTGGCTCACTCCTTCTGCCCTCCCCAAATCACCATACGGAGAACTCCCAAACATTGTACCCACCCTCAACGTCCAAATGTGGACAGGAAGACAAGATGAGACACAAATAGATACCAAATCTGTGGGAATGACAAATAGAAAGCATGAAAAGGGAAGAAATGAGAAGAGTAGAGTTTTTTCTCTTTATTTATACTCCCTCAATGTTTTTCTAACCCAAATCTATAACTGATATATGTGTGTGTGTGTGTGTGTGTGTGTGTGTGTGTGTGTGTGTACATTTGCATGTGTTTGGTTGTGAATGGAGAGTTCTCTGCCAAAGAGGTTGAGAAAAGCTCTGGTATTCATTTTACCAGTAAGGAAACTGAGAATCAGAAAAGTGAAATGATTTTT
This sequence comes from Bettongia penicillata ogilbyi, assembly GCA_023548195.1. Lineage (NCBI taxonomy): Eukaryota > Metazoa > Chordata > Mammalia > Diprotodontia > Potoroidae > Bettongia > Bettongia penicillata. The sequence goes on along the minus strand of JAJHZJ010000195.1, from coordinate 3,575,927 downwards.
CCATGGGCCATGTATCTACATCTAATGAGTTGCAGAGATACTATAGCACTAGATTTCAAACTTGCAAACTCCTAGTTATCTTTCTACTATGTATCATATGAACCTCAGAGTGTACACTTTGGAACTTCAGATTTTCAAGTTTACCAATATACCTAAAATTGTGCCATAATTCACCTGGCTCATCAGGTTCCATGAAATTATGTGAGACCCATCCTAATCTCAATCATAACAAATTACCTTGTATTTTTTGGATATTTTTATATATGTACAAATTGTCTCCTTTTCTCCCCCTGAGTCCCCTAGAACATAAGCTCCTTGAGGTTAGGTATTAGTTTGCTTTCATCTTTGTATCCAGTGCTATGCCTGGCATATTCTAGGTATTTAATAAATGTTTATTGATTGTTTGATACAAACAGGTGAAAAAACTAGTATAATGTCATTTGTCCAGTTATTAAAATTTTGATATGTAAAAGGAACTGCATAGACCTTGGAGAAAATACAAAATAAAAAAGATTTAAGTTAAAAAATTAAGTTAAAAAAAGATTTAAGTTAATGAGGCAAAGGATTCACCTCTGAGCAACTTGAAGGGCCATCTTTCTGCCTGGTCCATTAAACTACATCTTGTTTCCAGAGAGGAAAGGAGGGAAGAGTGATATGACCCAATGGAAAAATCACAAAGATATTTAGTAAAAAACACAGTATGGGAATCATTGAATATTTCACTATTTGTTTCAGTATTAACAAGCAGGTATCCTATACTAGAGAAGAACCTGTTCCCAGGAGAGCCATTACAGTAGTCTGGGGCAGCTAGGTGGTACAGTAGATAGAGAACCAGTGCAGGAGTCAGGAGGACCTGAGTTCAAATCTTATCTCAGACACTTGACATTCACTAGCTGTGTGACCTTGGGCAAGTCACTTAACCCCAATTGCCTCATCCTGGGTCATCTCCAGTCATCCTGATGAATATCTGGTCACTGAATTCAGATGACTGGAGGAGAAGTGAGGCTGGTGACTTGCACAGCCCTTCCTCACTCAAAACAAAGTCAAGTACAAGTCATGTCATCATTTCTCTGATGGCATGGTCTTCTTTGGCAATGAAGGATGAACACACACACAAATATAGTAGTCTAGGACAGAGGGAAACAGATTTCATGGAGAACAGTTATGATTCCCTAGTCAGAATCTCTAGGTTAGTACCAAAGATAGCTCAGAAGGAAGCAGAGATGAGCACAATTTTGAAAGTAACAGGTTGAATATGCTTTTTAAAAAAGCAGATAGATTCATGGTTTCACATATAGAGCATCTTTTTGTGCTCTAATTTGTATATGGAAATGCTCATGTTTTTAGGAGTGATGATGTTTATTGAGGTCAGAATATTTGAAAAATCCTTCAGATTAGTAACATTTTTTCTATGTTGCTATTTACATTGCTATTGAACCTTTTTTTAGAGAAATAAATTTGCCCATATGTAGGACCAATAACCCTTATGTACTCATGTGTATGAAAGAAGAACCAAGAAGTGGTTCCAAGGAGATTAGATAAGTATTTCTGCATCTTTTTTTTTTCCTGCACTCAGCTCAGTAGCTCCAGAGAGCTTTATTTGATGTCTCCACCACATCAAACAGAACAAAATGACTGATATTTTTACTTTCAAGGGTTGCTCCTAATAGAGCTGTTTCTATTCAAACCACCTATGGTTTTTGCAAACCACACTTTCTAGACTTAGGAAGCACTAAGCAGTCTCCCAAATTTAAAACCAAGTGAAATGGCCAATAAAAGCATGGTCCATTAACCAATATGGGTGCTGGTAGATACACACATGCTTTTGAAGACGAAAGGAGGTGATAACCTAGGAAAGAAAGGAGGCGTTTGCTTTGCCTTTCAGAGATCAAAGTAATTGAAAATGAGCAGGACTTTAAATAAGTTTTCTGAATTGATTCTTCCCACAAACTTATCTTTCCCACCACCCAATTGCAACCATTTCCCTTGAAATCTTCACAACAGCCCCTTCTTTTTCTGGGTGCACTGTGCTGTTTTTTCCAAGTATCATTTCCTGGTCTTCCAGTAATGTTCAAAAGAATGTAGGCCCTCATGATACAACAGGGAAGACAGCCAAACCAGAACATTCAAAAGGCTTGTCGGATGACATCAAAAGTCTCTGCCCCCACATTTCTCCTCTCCTGACTCTCTTTGTTTTTGCCACAAAGCTGGCATCAGGAGAATGTTCTTTTTCCTGGACTACCTCCCCCCTGCACCCTAGCTGGGAGTCCTTCTAACTTTTAACTTGAAACCATGGAAATAAAGTTCAAGAACAAGCATTGCTATTCAACGGAAGTAGGGAAAGAAGTGCCCCCAAACTCCAGATTGGGTGATACCTATATGTCAGCTTTGTTCTTCTCCATAGCTTTTTTTTTTTTTTTTTTTTTTGCCCAGGTCTTACCCCAAGAGACTTCCAGATAGTTTGAAAGGCTTTTTTCCAAGTTGCACCTATGACCTTGTAGCTTCGTATACTGCTTCATTGAGCTCCAGGGATTTCTGTTGTCTTTTTACTTGGGCTTTGACGCTCTAACAGAAGACACTGGTACTGGTGCTGGGATAGGAGGAAGTTTCCTGGTTTATCAAAAAGATATAGTATCCAAATATTCTAAGCCAAACCATAGAGTCAGGAGATGAAAAATAGCCACATTCAAATAACGAATGAGCAGCATCTCCTAGATTGGAAATAAATGGCCGGCAACAAAAGTGACCTTTCCATAATATCAAGTGCCATTGTTCACAGAAGCATAAACGTAGTGAAAATTGACTTGAGCGTATCAGAAGAAAAATGTGTACAGATATAGTAAATAAAACTATGTAGTGCACAGGACTCTATGGTATTGTGGGTAATAAAAAGTTGTTTTTAGTATATGCAGATGACCAATTTTCAAAAATTTTTAATTCTATAAAATTTACATAAGGATAAAGCTAAGCTGTAAACAATTTTAACTTTTGTAATGTTGTAGAAAGAACATTTATATCTAAGAGTGCCTTGGAGTCTTCATTGTAGACATTAATTATGAGTGTACTTTGGAAATAGAGTTCAAGCTCCTTAAGATCAAGGACAATTTTCATTGCTGTCATTGAATTTCCCTCCCTGACCTCCTGGGCAGCTAGGTGGAGCCATAGGGCACAGAGAGCTGGTCCTGGAGGCAGAAAGACTCATCTCCTTGAGTTTAAATCTGGCCTCAGACACTTACTATTGGTGTGACATGGAAAAGTCACTTAACCCCATTTGTCTCAGTTTCCTGATCTGCAAAGTGAACTAGAGAAGGAAATAGCAAACCCCTCCAGTATCTTTGCCATGAAAACCCCAAATGGGGTCATGAAGAGTCAGGTACAATTGAAAAACAACAACCTTCTCCCTGTGCCCCCTCCCCCAGCCTGCAACAGCCCTAGACTGGACTATAGCAGGGACTAAACAAATGCTTGTTGATTGGAAATTCTTATTAATAATAGCTATGTTCAGTTAATAGGATGCCAAAATGTAAAATACATAATGATTATATGACATTGAAATAATTGTGTAATGCATAAAAATTGAGATGTACTGCTCCAAGTATCTACTAGTTAAATTTCATATAGAGAAGAAATGAGAAATTACAGGCATTATTAAAAATTACTTTTAATTTTATTCAAATTATTGAGTTAAGGTCTTTTAATACTGCTACTATAATGACCACATTTCCATGGCTTCTGCTAAAAGAAAGCAAAGACCTTTGAATTTCAAAATTGGAAATTACCATTTGAGGTCATCTGATATAACACCTCATTTTAGAAGAGAATGAACTGAGACCCAGAAAAAAAAAAAGAAAAAAGAGACATACCTAAGGCTGCAGAACTAGTAAATGGTAAAACTGGAATTCACGTTTTCTGATTACTGGTCTATATTTGGATACAGGATTTCTTTTGTTTTCCTTTGTTAAGAAGATAGGCACCACTTGGATCACTTGTACAGACAATACTTGGTTGTTATCGCTATGATCCACAGAGGATCATGGTACATGTGAAAGGGGACTGACTGTGGAGTAAAAGGCCCCATGTTCAAATACCCCCTCTGCCATTTCCTTGCCCTGTGACTTTGGACAAGTCATTTCTCTTCCCTGGGCCTCAGTTTCCTCATAAACAAAATGAGAAAATTATATTAGAGTTCTTGATTTTCGATCTGTGATCCTGTGACATCCTTAATAATATTAGACCAAAAACTCCTTCAGTCCTATCAGTCTTTGCATCCCTTCTATTAAGTAGCATTCTAACTTGCACATAGTTTTAGACTGAATAAATATTTGTGGGAGACTGGAGAGGCACTGGATCAGTGGTTCCTTTGGTACAGGAAACTCCCAAGAGAGGAAACCCTCTTCACTAATGCAGGTCATGAACACCTACTTGGCTGCTTACAGTGTTAAGAGGGCCTAGAACACTGAGAGATTCAGTGCTTTGCCTGAGGTCTCACAACCAGTGTATCAGAGTCCAGAAGCACCTGTTAGATAATGAATTTTGAGAAGGGCTGATAGTTTGTTTGTGTCATGTTCTCTTTTCTTTGCTACAAAGAGCATCATTTATCTCTTTTTCAGAACCTTTCTCTGCACACGCACACACACACATCTACCTTCATCAGGGTCGATGTGGGTTGATGTGGAGAAGCACTGGGCTACTTATTGTGCTCCTGGCAGGAATCTGGTAATGGCAGATGACAGCTGTGTTACAGCAGAAGCTAGGGATTTCAGGGAGCTGCCTTCTGCAGCAAAGAACCTTATGTACAGCCCTGAGAAAGTCACTCAGTGTAATGTTCTTCCCATGGGTGCCTGTGGCTATCTCGCAGCTTCTTTCCTTCCATCACCACCCACTGTGTCCTACAGTGGTTGGCACATATACCTTACTCATGCCTGCTAGAACAAATAAAACCTGGGAGAGCACATTGATGAAAGCACCTCATGAAATCAATCTCAGGCTTCAGAATAACTCAATAAAACATGGACACCTGAGAAAGGGGAAGGATAGAGATGATCTCTTATTGAATGCGATGTGATATAAGGTCATTAGCCTTATATTTTTTTGCCCCTCTTTTGTAAGATCACCCCCAAATTACCCTATCTAATTTGCAAAATAATAGTGCCCCCATTTCAGGAAAAATACAGGGTATTAACTCTGTAGGAGCTGTCAAATCAGACAGTAGCTACTTAGTGCTTCAGGTTTCCAGGAGAGCAGAGATTAATAAATGGTCCTTACCACTGGGGAATTGAAAAGGATGTGGTGTGAGATTGTTGGAGGAGAGGGAGTGGAGGACGGTACAGCACAGGAGGGTTTCTGGTTTTCTATAATTTTCCCAGATGTGGAGGAAAAAGATCCCTTGCTAAAGTTATAAATCTCAGAGTTGGTGATTTGGATGGTGCCTGTCAGTAATGTTCATGCAGGAACCTCTGGGGAGCTGATCTAGAGCTCTCACTATCACCTCTTCATCTAGACATCATTTTTCAAGGCATTTGTTTTACATTTTTCAATGTTAACACTAGAAACAGGGAAAAGACATCAAAACTGGGAACAGAGCAATAGCACAGCTTGGTAACTGGTTTTTAAATACGTTGCTGTAAATTGATGCTATGGGTCTTTCATTCATTTTCCCTGGAGAAATTTCAATCTAGTGCATGTTGAAGGGCAACTTTTCTTTCTTTCGGTGGGTATTAAGTGATGTCCTGGCAGCTTCTGGGTGCCTCAGTAACAACTCTAACAGTGAGTAAAAACTTATCTGGGAGTCGAGGGATCTAAGTTTTAGTCTCAGGTTTCTTAATGTATAAATTTGTGTACATTATTTCACATCTCTGAGTATCAGTTCCCTCATCTATAAAATGAGGAGATATAACTAGACAATCTCTAAGCTTAAAATTCTATGAATAATAAAAAAAAAGGAATGCACTGAGCAGCAATTGATTTTCTAGCTCTATTAGGGAGTTTTGTTGAGAGTTACTCCTCTGTTCCATTCTTCTTCTGTTGTGGGAAAAGAATAAACCAAGAACTTCTTTACTGGAGATGGGAAGTAGGAAAGGAGCAGAGGGACAAGGCAGCTCTTGAAGTCATAGTGATCAGCTACAGCATCTTAATAAACACCTGATTCTGAAATAGCTGGTGTTATTCATTGGATCCTAGTTCTGGACTTAGTAGGAAACACTAAGATATTATCTAATCCAGCCCTGTTATAGTCAAGACAACGGGCTATAAAATGTGAAGTGATTTATCCAAGCTTCATGCAGAGCTACTACTAGGATTTAGGTACAGGTACTCCAGTTTCACATTCTACACTTAGAATCCTTGAATGAAGGGATTGCAGATGTAGGATTGGAAATGGACCTTATAGACCATTGTCAACAATCAATGGTAATTATCTTGTTGCTTTATCACAAATGGTTTGTTTTTATGTTCAAAAGAAAAAAAAAATAACTAATGGAGGGTCCAGAAAACAGCCATTAAGTGGAGTTTGGGCAGGGCCCTATTGTCCAATCTATGGGCTTCAGAGTGCACTGGGTTTAAGGTTTTGGGAAAGACAAGAAAAGAAGGAAGGAAGGAAGAAAGGAAGGAAGGAAGGAAGGAAGGAAGGGAGAAAGGGAGAAAGAAAGGAAGGGAGAAAGAAAGAAAGAAAGAAAGAAAGAAAGAAAGAAGAAGAAAGAAAGAAAGAAAGAAGGAAGGAAGGAAGGAAGGAAGGAAGGAAGGAAGGAAGGAAGGAAGGAAGGAAGGAAGGAAGGAAAGAAAGAAAGAAAGAAAGAAAGAAAGAAAGAAAGAAAGAAAGAAAGAAAGAAAGAAAGAAAGAAAGAAAGAAAGAAAGAAAGATCTAGCCAGTAAACCCCAGTTAACTGGGCATCCTCTGGCCATCCAAATTTACCTTCCTTAGGAGAAGATGGGAGATGAGCTGAGTTACCCACCTAGCTGGGTCCCCATTCAGGCAACTAGATCTACTCACAGGGGGCATTAGTCCTTCATTTTTGAAGAAGACCATGCCATCAGAGAAATGATGACATGACTTGCACTTGACTTTGTTTTGAGTGAGGGAGGGTTGTGCAGGTCACCAGCCTCACTTCTCCTCCAGAGCCATCTGAATCCAGTGACATTCATCAGGATGACTGGAGATGGCCCAGTATTGGAAGACCCTTGCCCTTTTAGGCTACGGCCTTTTCAGGTACTCATTTATTCCCATTCAGGGAATAGGCCTTTCCTCATTAAGAAGTGAGTTAAGAGTTGCATAAAATGCTAACAATAGGGATAAAGAGCTAATATATGGAAGGAGGAATCAGAAAAATCTTATCAGTAGAAGCTGATCCACCCTTTTGAAAGAAGCTAGCCAGGAATCCTAAGAGATGGAAGTGAGGGAATACATCCCAGTCATGGGGAATGACTAGTACTGAGACATGGTGGAAGAGGGAGAGAATTAAAATACAAAAGCTGGAGAGAAAATTGCAATAGAAAAGAAAGAGTATTGAATGTAAGTGTATGAAATGACCCTTTGGCTCAGTCCCCAGTCTATAGTATCTTTACTACTTGTGCAGCTAGATGGTACAAAGGAGAAAGTTCTAGATCTGTAATCAGGAAGACCTGAATTCAAATTCTGCCTCAGACCCTCACTAGCTATGTAACTCTGGCAAGTCATTTGATCTGAGTATCAGCTTCCTCATTTGTAAAATGTAGATAATGATAGTATCTACCTCAGACCATAGTGGTGTAGCTCAAATTATCATCTCTATATTTTGCTTCCAGTTCCATAAAACTAGAATACACAGCTACAGAGTAACAAAGGAAGGCATTTTCATTTTGTAGGTACAAGGCTCAAAAGAATTGCCTACCTGGGAAAACAAGATGTTTATTAATCTCTATAATCTCGAAATAAGGCTGTCCCTTACAGATTTCATTGTAAACTATCATGAGACTCACAGTAGTCAAATTATTGAAAATTCTGACAGCCCAGGAAACTTGCTAGAGACAGAAGACAGATGAATATTAAAAGATTAGTAAGCAAATGCCATTCAAATAATCAGCTAAACATTAATAAGTTTATCTGAAGTCATGAAATGTAGCTGGAAATCTTGAGAAATAGATTCTTCATGGATTTTTTGTTATTTCTTACCTCTAGATACACTACAGATCAAAAAATCTGACTGTTCGAAAAGTAGAATTTGGAAACCCAAAAATGGGGAGTGGGAGATTTATTCCAACATTTTTGAACCTAGCAAGAATGTTTATTGGATTTTATAGTGGATATGAGTTCAGGTTAGTTCATGTCATATATCCAAACTGTCATTGGGGGAAAATTGAGAGGGTTTCTGTGCATGTTTCTTTTTTATAAAAGAAACTTGCATTTATTTATTACCTTTTTGCAAGGATCTCAGGGCATTACAGGCACTTATATTATTAATCTTAACAGCTCTGTGAAGTAGGAAGGGTTCATATAAGACTTTTCCTCATTCTCAGGGAAAGAAAAAATAAAGGCAACAAAGTGAAGCAACCTGCTGAAGTTCAGATAATAAATTTGTTTTAGAACTAGAGTTCAGTCGACTACAACAGAGTTAAGCACAGTAAAGAGAAGCATTTATCCCAGCCCATGCAAAATCTCTCCCATATGTACACAACTGTAATCAGCATCCTGTTGAGCCTTCAGGTCTCTCCAAAGCTCTGAAAGTATCCAATGACTTTCCATCATGGGAGGTTGTTTATAGATATTCTTGGCAGATATATAGCATTTCAACCAATGGAAATTAAAAAGGGGAGTATAGTCTAATGAATGGGCCAGTTGAGTAACAATATAGGGTATATGTAGGGGATTCTTTCTTTTCTAACTTTTTTCTGAAAATCTGATAACTCTATTATCTGCCTCACAATTCCAAGCCATTCTAGTCTATTGTCTCCTACAGCCACCTTTGCAACGTTTTTATTATCCTCCAAACTTCAAAGACCTCTGATTTCTTCAATGTGGGGACTCCTTCCACTGCTACAGGTCATAATCTGTCTACAGCATAATAGATAAGCAAAGTCTGTATACAATGTAAGGTCTGTACACATTTGTAGATTTGACCAGGACCTTTGATACTTTTAGTCACAAGGGCTTATGGAGAATTTTGTCAAAATTTGGTTTCCTGGAGAAGTTCATCAGTATTGTACATCAATTTCTTGATGGCATGCTTGCCCAGGTTCTGGGTAATGGACAATGCTCTTGTGCTTTTCCAGTCATCAGTGGAATGAAACAAGGCTGTGTACTTGCTCCCATGCTTTTTAGTATGATGTTTTCAGACGTGTTGTCAAATGCCTTCGATGAAAACGAACAAGGCATCAACTGATGGTAAATTCTTCAACTTGAAAAGGCAAAACCAGCCAAAACCAAAGTGGAGGGAGTGTTGGTGCATGATTTTCTGTTTGCAGATGATTGTGTACTCAGTGAAACTTCTAGAACTCAGATATAGCAAAGTATGAATTGGTTCTCTGCTGCTTGTGCTACTTTTGGCCTAACAATTCACACAGAGCAAACACAGGTGCTCCATCAGTCACCACCACACCATCCATACTTGGACCCATCTGCTACAGTAAATAGAGAAGTTCTGAATGCTATGTTTAAGTTCACTTACCTTGGTAGTATACTTTCCAAGGGTATACACATTGATAATAAGGTGGATGCATGCATTGCTAGAGTTGCCTCAAAGTTTGGGAGGCTACAAAGGCAAGTGTGGGAGAGAAGAGGTATTAGACTGACTACCAGACTGAAGGGCTACTCAACCATTATGCTGACCTCATTGCTATATGATTGTGAAACCTGGACATTGTAACCCATTCATTGTAAACCAATGCCATGCCAAGAGACTGAATTGCTTCCATTTAAGATTCTGAAGATCACCGGGCAGGATAAGGTACCAGACACTGATATACTTTCTCTAACTAAACTTTCCAAGCATTCAAACTCTACTTCAGAGGGTGCAACTCTGATGTTCACCTTGTTCAGTTGTAAAATGTACACTTGCCAAAACAACTTTTATTGAGAACTCACTCAGGGCAAGCATTCACACGGTGGTTAGAAGAAGCAATATGAGGACACTTTCAAGGTCTCTCTTAAGACCTTGGGAACCAATTGTGTGGCATGGGAGATACTTTCACAGGACCACTTAGTAGTATGGTATGCCCTTATCAGAAAGCAGAATTGAAGCAGCTCAAAAGAAACATGAGACACACAATTTAGAGAATCCACTCCAAATATTTATATGGACTCTTTGTGCCTGACCTGTATTAGAACATTCTGAGTTCCCCGTCTGTGGTCTGATCACCACATTTGGACACACTGAAATTTGACTCTTGCATAGTGATGTCATTATGGTCTTCTTTAAGAATGAAGGGCAACAACCAACCAAACAGTAGATAAGCAAATTGCCTCTGATTGTATGATGTGATTAAAGAAGATCTTCCCCAGCCATTGATGGGCCCGCCAATTGAGGGAAACTTGATTAGGGGAATTGTTTTGTAGGAGAGTCCCTATCATGCCCTGTGGCTCCAAAAAGTATATAAATGCACTGAGGGTGAGGTTGTACTTTGGGGCTTACTGACTAGAAGCATCTGTTTGGCCAGAAGAGGACTCTGGGAAGCCACTAAGGAACCCCCGGGCTTTGAGAAACCCAGCTATTCCCTGTCTGGAAAAGATTTATGTATGTTAATGGTCAGGCATTTTTGAAAGCATGTCTGTTGACTTTTGATTTCTCTGTATTTTCTCTGAAGCTCAGGGAGCTGACATTTTTCCCCCTGAACTAACTGAATGATGCATATGCTTGATTAAAGTGATTGTTAACCCCTCACAAGTTGCCTTTTCTTTTAGAGAAGCAGATCAAAGAGCCTGTGATAGCAGCCCCCTGTGTATATTGGGGTGCTTACTGTTACAGCAAGTAAGCTTCCATGTGTGAAAAAACATAGCGATCTCCAAACATGTCTAGCCAGGTTCTTGGATAATATATATATGAAGTGTGATACTGAATCAATTTGCAAAGCCTTTCCAATGTGGTATAGAACTTGCCAGAGCTTATGCTCCACTGGCATAGTCTTCTAGAGTCCAGGGTCCTGGATATGACAAGGAGTCATCAGTCAAAACAATTTAAGTTCCATTTTACTATCAAAGAAAGACAATATGCCTAAACAATTCTCAGTGAAGTAGATTTTTGAAAATTGAGTTTCAACTTAATGACTTTTGTTATATTGTATTCATTATTGGTTCATTGTAAAATTGGAAAGTGGTCTTTAATGGGAGTACTCCAGGGATGTGCTTATGCCTGTACTGTTTAATATTATTGGTCAATGACTGGGCTTCAGGGATAGACAGCATCTTTATCAGTTTGGCAAGTGATAAAAAGCTGGGAATGACAGCTAATATGCTAGTTAATGGGTTCCCAATAGATCTTGGCAGGCTAAACATTATGCAAAACAAATAAGATTAATTCAATAGTGATAAATGTACATTCTTACCCTGAGGTTTTAGGAATCAAATTCACAAGTACAAGAAGGGAGAGATATGGTTACAAAGTCAGCAAAAAAACACAGGAAGGAAGGAAGGAAGGAAGGAAGGAAGGAAGGAAGGAAGGAAGGAAGGAAGGAAGGAAGGAAGGAAGGAAGGAAGGAAGGGAGGAAAAGGAAGGAAAGAAAGAAGGAAAGAAAGAAAAAAGAGATTTGATGATATTAGCAGACTTCAAGTCCAATATAAGATAAACATGAGCTATGAGAACCAGTGACCATAATGACATTTTGGGGATCAATAAGACATCTGCAACTCCTAGGAATAAGGAGTTGATAGTATTTTTACAATCTATCCTAATAAGACCACCTCTACAGTACTGCATTCACTTCTGGAGAATATGCTTTAAGAAGGACATTGGTAAACTGAAAGATTTCTTGAGGAAGGAAGCTAGAATGACTTCCTTCAGACCATGCCTTAAGAGATGAGTGTAAGGTTATAAGGATGTTCAGACTTTAGTAGAGAAGACTAAGGGAGGACATAGTAACTCTCTTCAAGTACTCGAAAGTCTAGTCTTTGGAAGAAGGATATGATTGGTTCTGTTTGGCACAATAAGGCAGAACTGGGAATATTGGATAAAAGATAACATAAGGTGAATGTTAGCTTGATGTCAGGAAAAAATTTCCTTACAATTAGATCTTATCAAATGTAAAAAAGTCTGCCTCAGGTTGGAGGGAAAAGGAAACTAACTCTCTCTCCTCGGAGGTCTTCAGAGAATGACTGGATGACAACTTGGGGGTACTGTCCTGGGGATTCTTTTTAAAGTATAGGTGGAGGAGGAGTGGAGCCAAGATGGTGGAGTAGAAAGATAGACCTGCTGTAA